>JAWWLV010000030.1:584792-615025 GCA_035041135.1 Platyrinchus mystaceus
TGGGCACAGCAACAAGGCTGCCAGAGCTCCAGGAGGGTTTGGCTGATCCTCTGGGGCACAGGGGGTGACTGTTGGGGATGGTCCTGTGCAGGGCCAGGGGTTGGACTGAATGACCCCTGTGGGTCCCTTCCAGCTCAGCACGTTCTGTGATTCTGTGGCCATTCATGTGAGATTGCTTTCATGTGCAGCACTGGTGAGGTGGAGGTGGGCTATGGTGATGGCAGGTCAGAATTTGGGACTGGTTGTTTCCTTCAGGAAGCTTCAGGCCTGGTGAGGCACAGAGGGCAGCTCTGGCCACTGCCGAGGCAGAGGAGCAGCATGAGCTGTGCCACAGGACCTGACAGAACACCTGGCTGGTGTGAGTGAAGCCCCACGGCCCTCGTGTGGAGTCGCTCCATCTCTCAGGGAAAGCCCTGCCCTGAGGTCTCGTCAGCCTTCTTCTTTGTCATCCCCAAATTTCCAGATAAAACAGGAGGGGAAAGTGCCACTTGGCTGCTAATTATTGTGTCATTTTACTGCATTCATTCTCATAAGGTTTGATATGTAAACGAGTCGCTGGGTGTTGCTGCTGCCGCCCGGCGAGGCTCCTGCCCGCGGTGGCTGTCAGGTGCCGTGATGGAGTTTTCCTCTCCGTGAAAGAAGGCGGCATTTACAGTGGGTGCAGCAGGGAAGTGTGCCCGGGAGCAGCTGACAAGTGCTAATTTATGTGTCAAAGCCCATCTTGTCCCCTTCATACATATGCAATCGTGTCTGAACAACAAATCGGCGCGCAGGAGCGTGCTGGTGACCGATGGCGATGCTGCACCGTGGCAGAGCCTGAGATTTCCCGTCTGGGGAGCTCCTGCTGCCTGCATCGCATCCCTGCTCGCCACCAAAGCCCCCGCTCCTGGTTGCTGGAGTCCTTCGAACAGCCCGGAGTGCTCCGGCTTGGGGGCTGTTTGCCAGCACCACCCCGGCTCCCTCCGCATCAAACTCCCCGAGTCGTCAGGCTGCGACGCCTTCTCGTCCCGAGCCCTGCTGAAAGGTTATGGAAATCTGCTCATCGCCCTGCTTGGCACGGGAACGCTCAGAGCATGATAATCGGGGAGACAGTGAGGTGGGACACGGCTGTCCAGGATGTGACCACGCAGAGCTCCTGTCTGGGATAATGGAGGGGAGAGATGTCGGAGTTACTGGAGTGAGAACCATCTGTGTTACAGCCAAACCTGGACACAAAGGCAATGACACAGGGTTCATTATGTGCCAGGAACCCCTCCCCCCGAGGCATTATTATGGAGTAACCTTTGATCAAGACCAGAGAGAGGCTTAAACAGGGCCTGGGGATCTCAACAGTTGCAAACTTTTGATCCACATCTCCGTTTTGCTAGTCGGGTCTGCATCTGGGGGAGGACGCCTCTCCTCCCACGCAGCAGATGGCTGTGTGTCCTCCTGCCCTTTTCCTCTCCTTCCCTCTCCGGCTGCCTCCGTGCTGGCACGGTGTGCCAGAGCCAGGCCTCCCTCCGAGGGTACCCACCTGCTCCTGGGTTGTCCTGGGTTGTCCTGGTCCTTGTAGACACTGCAGCTCCCGCGGCTTCTGCACTGCCAGACCCCTGTCCCTCCTGGCGGGGAGGGGATGAGGGTGGTGCTGTGGGTTGATGGCCTAAGGCTCGGGGAAGGCTTTGGGAGGACAGGCAAGAGCCAATGTCTGAGAAAAGGCAAGAGGTGCGGGAAAAGGTGCCCGTGAGCTGGCTCCAGCCCCGAATTCTCTCAACAACTCAGTCCCATTAAGAGAAGATAACATCAGGCAAGGGCCAGACAGGCTCAGGGTTCGATGGGGGGGACTCTGTCAGGGCAAAGGTCCATAATGCTCATCACCAGCCATTAGCACTAGACAGTTTTAAGGATAGGAGAGCTAATAATGTTTTAGCACCTCTTTCCCCTCTCTTCCCATATATTCACAACTGGTTAAAGAACAGTGTCCAAGTGAAGAGATGCTTTTTTATTTTGTCCTTTTTTTTTTTTTTTTCACATGCCTAGCTTCCAAATGGCTGGCATGGGAGGGTTGTCCTGCCTTTGAAGGGAAGTTGCTTTTATTGCAAGGTTTTATTGACTTCTGTAAAACTTCTCACCTCTTGGTTGCAGAGAATGCCCGGAAAAGAAGGGAGGGGGCAGATCTCAGGCAGGGAATTTCTCCTTTCCAAGCAGCCACCACAAGTAGGGCAGAACGAGCAGCCAGCCCTGGCTCGGGCAGAAACGATGCTGCAGGGCTGGGGGAATCTCCCCTGAATGTTTTATCCAGGTGTGCAAATGCCACGTGCAAGGAAAAATACGTGCTCTGTAATGCCCGGGTTTGCTGGCATAACAATTCCGGCGTGTAATTTTTGGTTCATGCATTCTTTGGGGCCAAGATCTGGCCCCTTGTGTCAGATTATTAAATGGCAAATTAAGTCAGTTAATAGAATTAATTGAGTCGATGTAATCCTTTTAATCAGATGGATTTGATCCCTTCTCAGATGAATTAGAATCCATTAACAGATAAGTCAATTATTGGACTAAATTAAATCTAATAATAATGCCTGCTGCTCACAGCAACACTAATTAATCTAAATACACTTACCTATCTCCCAAGGTTGTCTTTTTTTTAAAGGCTTAATTGATGTTCCTAAAGTGCTCTGAGATCTTTAGATAACAGACGATCTATGTGAGCAAAATATTATCTCTTAACAGACTATAAACTAATTAAAAGACTGATCTATTTACAGATTGCATTTTTACTTTAATCTCTTCAGCCTATTCAGAAAGAGTTTGCACTGGCCCAGAAAAACAATATTCCTGTTATAAGCTTATTATTACTTTACAGGTTCCTAAGTGGTCCTTTCATTCAGAAAATGAAAGGGGGAAGGGGGAAAAACAACCATTAAAGTGCTGACAAAAAAAAGAAAAGGACCTGGAACCTTTATATTCTACCTCTGATAAATGGTACAGATAGGGAAGAGAGGGATCAGTGACCTGAAACCTTAGATCCTTTCATTTATTTTCATTTCACAAAAGGCAGAAGACATTCTATCCTGTTTGTTCACGATCTGTGTATCCGGCGCAGTTGGGGAGACAGAGCTCTCTTGGTTGGGTGAAGGCATTTTTTGCCTCATTTGTATTTCACAGCCATGGGATTTTTGGTTTAATTTGTCCGCAGCTACTGCTGTCCTGCGGGGCGATGAGCAGTGATAGCCATCAGTGGAGAGGGGAGAGGTGTGAGAGCCCTTTGCTGCCCTCTTGGTGGAGGTAACGTTAATTTGCTTGGATGTCCTGAAGGCTGGGATGTGCTACGTGTAGGTACGTTACTAGTCAGCGTGTTCCAGGTGGTGTTTTGTCCATGGACCTATTCCATCACAATTTAAAAAACACTCTTGGGTCCCCCAGAAGGTTATAAACCCTCTATTTTATAAACCTTCTCATTTATGTGCCTTCTAGTCTACAGCATGTGTTTGAGGACACCCTGTGCAAGGGGCAGTGCACAGGTAGGACATTTCTCCTCAGCATCCCGGTGCCAGTGACATCCCCTTGAAGACTCCCCCTGGGTTCAGTGGGTTTTAGCTCAGGACTCGAGAGATGCTCCTGAGACAGCAGGTTTAGCAGGGTTAACAGAGCGTGGGTTTGCCAGCAGTCGACACATCTGGGGTCAGGCAGACAAGGAGGGAAGGAACATCAAGAGGCGGTGTGCGTGTAAAATGCCGGGTTACCTCCACATGACACACAGATGTGCTTTTTTGGGTAGTACAGAGAAGGCAAGGAGCTGGGGGAAATGGGTGACTCCAGCCTGGATGATGTGCTCTGCAGCTTGCAGCCCCCACCTTCTCTCCAAGCTGGAGCTTCCATGAGATGCCAGTGGTCCTGCCCATGGAGAGCACATTACAGCTGTCTAGACATCAGCCACGCTCCATCCCGCCAGAGATTTCATTTGTGGTAGAAGTGGGCTCTGTTCCATGAGGAGGTGTAATACGTGTGGAAAATATTATTATAGCAGAATAGCCTCCTTTAATTGACTCTAAATTTTGCAGGATTCCTTCCTAGGTTTGGGTAATCCTGTGCTCTCCAGAATTAATGGCTGACATAGCACTTCTTCGGTCTTGGCAGCCTGACAGCTGATTTAGAACTCCCTAAACTCATTTCACTAATGACTCCCATTTGTTCTATCTCAAAGCCTGGAAACAAATGCAAAATACCAGTGCCATTGTCCCATCTTTAGCAAGTCATTCTTTCCCCTCAGTGTTTCTGGCACCTGAACAGCAAGTTGCCTTGGGAAACCTGATTAACCCTTTCCCTTCCTGGAAAAGTTTAAATCAATTTCGATCCCTCTTCTGGGAATATCAGAAGGAAAACCTAAACTCATTGTGGCTGGAAGGCGCAGAATTTACCTGACAGAAAGGGAGGAGATGTAGTCCAGGTAGCGTTTGGGGTTTATGAAATACAGCCGTATTTCCACAGTTTTTCCACGTGTATTTCCAAGCTGCTTTTCTTCCCAGGAACAGGTGCGTGCAAGGGGTTGTTTGCCGGTGCAGCTCAGCCCCAAATCCCTCATGAGCTGGGATTCACTTTGTAATTTATTCTGCTGAACCATCAGGATGGCTGTTTCCCATTTAACCAACGTATCGCTGCCTCCAGTCTCTTCCCATTACAGTTTTGACAAGACAACAAGACAAATAAATTTTTTAAAAGACCTTTTATCTTCTAAACCATTTATTTTCACTTACTTAGCCCGGGGGCTGAGCTGACCTCAGCGTAAGGGATGATCATTCACCATGGCAGCTGTACAGTCATATGTGTCCTGGGGACTGGCCTGAGCAGGAGGAGCCTTCCCCGTCCAGCTGCTCTGTTGTGGCTCTGAGCTTTTCCTCCTTGCCCAACAATCCCCAACAGCTTTATTTATTTTTTTTTTCCTTAAAATGTCACCCCTTTTCATCTGCAGTGGGGCAGAGCTGGGTGTGAGGACAGACCTTGGGCTGCGCATGGGGCAGGAGATGGGGATGGGCTCCCAGCTTGCTCGGGGCAGTGAGGGGCCTCGGCTGCCCTCACCTTCCCGGTGGCTCTGAAAGGTTCCATTTAAAATATGCTGTGAGCATTTTATACAAGCCATCTGCACGTTGAAGACGTTTTTAGTTTTTATTCTGCCACATTCTGTGCCAGGGTAGGGAAAAGCCTTGCTTAGGCGGGATGAGAAGTTACGGAAGAAAAATCCAAGCCTTTTGCTTTTTGGTTCATGACAAACCTGTTTTGAACAATGAATTTGTTGTCAATTTCCTTTAGTTTTGATTTTGGAAGCTGCTGTCTCAAACTCCTGCTTCAGCTGCGCACCTGAAGTCCACTCTTGTTTTGTACCTGCAGTAACAGCAGAACCTGGTGTATATTTTTCGTCTGACACTACAGTGATTTTGGATTTCCCTCCTTCTGGATCTTGAGATAGTTTAAGGAACCTTGACTTTCACAGAAGAAAAAAAATAAATCCCCTTTTAGCTCTGTGTCCAAACTTCAAGTGTCCATAACCACTGACCAGGGTTCGGAAAGCATAGGCCTGTCTGTCAGCAATTATTAAGACTCAGAAATAACAAGGAGAAGTAATTTAGAGGTCTGCTGATAATTTGTCATTTTTAATTTCTTTGTGGAGTGGAAAGTGAGCTACAAAGTGAAAAATCTTTATTTTCATGCAAGTCATAAGAGGGTTTTTGTTAACAGTTTGTGTGTATATAATTCTGTGCTGTGATTTAAGTGTTCCCATTAGAAATGCAGAATAGGAAATAGGATCCCATCTGTGAGCAATTTAAGAGGAAGTGAGACAATGGAGTCGATTGCTGCTTCAGTTTAGATAATCAATATAAATATTATTAGTATAGTGATTTATCTTCTTAGACACTTTTTGAAAATGTGAATGCCAGACCCTGAAGACAGGTCAATATGATGCTATCTGTTCCTGCCTTGCTGTGTTTATGGTGTTTTCCCATGAAGCTCAAGCAGCTGCTTTGCTATATGTTCTTGCCTGGCTGTGATGAAATAACACAGGCACAATCTTAGGGCTTCCCTTCCTCCTGTGTGACTCTGGAAATGCACTGTGTGGATCAGTTTAATGATTACTTTTATCTGAAATCTGTACTGGTGGCTGTGGGGGGATACTGGGAGCTGATCTTTAAGGTCCTTCCCAACCCATTCTGTGATTCTGTGATGAAGTTCTGGAAGAAGTTTGCATAATTTTAAAATATATTTCTAGGCCATGAGCGATTCTGTGCACAGACGCTGAGAGAGCTCCTATGTGTTTATTGCAGTTTTTCTGTGTTGGTGTCAAGCCTTGTTTTGTGCTATCTGAGGTTTTCCCATATCTAAGCATTTGGCCAGTCATGAATTCAAGTCAGTTCTTGGGGTGCATTTAAAATTGAAACCCTAAAAATAGGCTAGCCTGCATTTCCAAAAGGATTTTGAATTGCTTTTACTTTGGAGAGGAAGGAAGGAAAACATTGTCAACAAATTCTCTTGTACATTTTGCCTTTGGTGTACATCACCGTGCATGATGTCAAGTGGGCAATGAGTTTTTTTCCTTTGTAAGAAATGTTTGGAGGAAATTAAAAATGTCAATAACCCTATTAAGAACACGCCTAATTAAAGACAGGACAGGAAATGCAAAACTTGATGTGTAAAGGGCACACTTCTATTTGAAGGTACCATGGAACTTTGCTAGGTTGCTGTTTGAGATTCCTCAAGTCAGTAGCTTGTTTTGCTGGTGACTTCGTGGTGGTGGCGGCATTGGCCACATCACTCACCTGGAGCATCTCCCGCTCCACTTTGCCAAGGTTGGGTGGTGGGACACTGAGGCTGGACCCTCCAGACAGAGGAGACAGAAGGACCTTTGTTCCTCATGCACAATCAAGTTGCATGAATTTCATCCTCTCAGCGTCCTTGTGTGTCCCGTCCTCACCCCAGGGCAAGGGCTGCAGCGTTCCATGACCTCGTGGTGTGCCAGAGGGATAAAAGCTTTGCAAACAGAGAGATGCTAAAGAGATGGTGGTACTGGAGACCACAGCGGTGGCCTTGTTAGAAGTAATTATTCGGTGGGTTTAGATGCTGTGAGGCCATTCCTGTTTTCAGGTTGGGCTTTCCTCAAGAAAGGTGTTACATTTACAGAAAAACAAGGCGCTTCGGTCGCTCGGGTTTCACCTCAGCTCTTTTAAAAACCAGATAGTCAGGAATTTCCGCAGCTGCGAGGTGGAGCACAGCAAACATTCCCAACGCCAGTAGCGTTGCGTGGCCGTCTGGAAGAGCGGGGAAGCGCCCGGGCCCCTACAAAACTGCACCGTGAAAAATAATGAAGCTGTGAAGAGGAGAAATTGCTGATGCCTGACGCTTGGAAATCTGTAAGAGTCCAAAAAGGGAGCTGAAAATACCCCCCAAAAATGACTATCTGTGGCTTGAACGAAATAGTGTCCGATCAGCATTCAGAAACCGCTGAATTCAGGCCATTCCAATACTGGCATTTTCCAGAGTGCCTGCCAGTCAGATGCAGAGGAGAACACGTGTAGAGCGTCTGCGGTCTCAGCGCTCATAGAAAGGGAAGGTGAGCTGGAAGTAAAGGGAGTGAGAAGGCCCAGTAAAAAGATCCCCTATTTTTTCTTACAGTGAGGAAGAATCGGCGTTCAGGGGTTGGAGGGAGGTGGTGGCGTGGCTCTGTGAGCATCCCTGTGAATGAGCTGTGTGTGCCAGCAAGAAATAACACACACTTTGGACTTGGGTCCCTGATGAATTTTCAGTATTTTCTGAATGCCCATAACAGACAATTCATGCTTTTATGGTGATGTAGGAGCTGAGACCTTCTCAATGTCTCCTGAGCCTCCTCGTGTCCCTGACTTCTGCTGTAGTTGCTTTACTGATGCTGCCTGAAGTGCTTGAAGAATGACTGGGTAGCGCTCAGATTTCTTTTGCCCTCTTCTCACCTGGCTGAAATGTGTGCCTCAGAGGTCTTCTCCTCCTCTGCCTTCGCAGCTGCCAAAAAGGGTGCCTTTCTTCCCAAAGCAATGAGAAAAAACCCTGCCGTCTGCCGTGACCCTGCCGCCTTCTAACTGTGATGCGTTCTGGGTCTTCTCCAACAACTGGATGGCAGCTGTGCTGTTTGGAAGGATCTGGCCCCAGGTTGCCCTGTGGAGAGGAGCCCTGTTTCTCTGGTGTTGCTCAGCTGTTTCTGGACCTCACCCAAAAGCTGGCGTGGCGGGGCAGAGAAGCAGTGGGTGTTGTGCCTGAGTGGCACGATGGTGACGCAAGGCTGTGACGCTTGAGCGTATGGTAGGAGGCACGTGCTGGGGATCCTGGCTTCGAGTTGGTGCAGCTGGCACGGCTTGGTTTGTACCTGATGTTCTCAAGTGCTTCTGGAAGGACAAGCAGGAGAGGAAATGGGTGGTTGAATGTGAGAGGGGAGATGTAGCTTGGCCGTGGGCAGTCGCAAGGCTCACAGTGTGTCCACGCCCGCCACGGGTGGGGTGTGGGCGTGAGGGGTGTCCCCACTGCTGAACCCCTGCTGCTGCTCTGGCAGGTTTTTGCAGGGGTGAGTGCTGAGGCAGACTGGGGAACACTTTGGGTTTCTGGTTTCCAATCACATATTGTGTTGAGGGAATACCGCAGCTGCCTACAGCTGGTCTTGTCCTGTGGAGATCAGTGATGTTGCCCAGGTTCCAGCAGTGAAGGAGCTTGCCTAAAGGTAACTTCGGTGTAAATCCCAAATAAGGTTTCTGCTGGTTGCATGGAGGGATCACAGGGCTAGATCTCTGTTACAGCCAAGGCCTGATTATCCTCTTTCCTACACTCCTGAGACTCCACCGACTTCAGCAGAGCCATTCCTGGAGCTCCTGTGTGAGACTGAAAGGAGATTAAGTGCCCAGCAGTGCTTCCCATTCCTCCTGTGTCTTGCACCTTTGTTCAGACCTTGCATTTCAAACCATTTTAGCCGGTGGGAGGTAAATCAAAGCTGTTAGGTTTGAGCCGGTGACAATGGCCTGGTGCTGTGTGCTGTGCCCAGCCCCTTGTCTTTGTGCAACGTTTGTGATTCTTGCCTTTATTTCATTTGCTTCTGCATCTGCATTTGTAACCGTTTTTTTCAAGTGAAGTTTCTGGCTGGTGACTCATTAGGAGTAAATAGGCAAAAGGATATTGACTTTACACCTACTAATTTGGGGGTGCTAACAAGCACATGTAAGAGCTCTGTAGTCACCGGGTAAATTGTCCCACCTGGGGGGACTGGAGGAGGGGAGATAAAAAGCATTGCAAAGAAACAGCACTTTTGTTTCTAACCACTAGCCTTGCCTGTTCCTGCAGCCATTTGGGGTTGGGGTGAACGTTTGATGGTCACCATTGCTGTAACCTGTTCTGAGCTTTGCCAGGATTTTCCAGCACTGGAACTATTAGACCTGTGTGGGCACAAGAAGTAGCTATGATCCTAATTATAAGATGCTAAATATGTTCACTCAGAAATGAGCTGGCCTTTACATGGGCTGGTGGAACAAACCCTCCTTCCTGTGGCACATGTGAGTGTAGGGCAGCAGAGGAGTCAAGATGCTGGTGCTGCACATCTGCTGTGCATGAAGGGGGGTTAGAAACAGAATGGCTTGAACATAGGTTGTGTACTTACTGACAGCAGCAAACATCAGCAGTGTGGGATGCCCATTAGGTAAACGGGTATCCCTGTGGCTGCAGGGGCAGCAGAGGCTCAAGGTCCTGGCTGTGGGCAGCTCACCCTGCTGAGGTCTGTGCTCAGTGCTGCTGGTGCTGCAGCCCAAGTCAGCTGCAGATGTGTCTGTCCCTCTCCAGCCACGTCGGTGACACAGGAACCACAGCCCTGATGTGGGCTCAGATCCAGAGGTTGGCTGGCTCAGAAAGCCCCCCTGTTGCAGGGGAGCTGGAGCACAGCTAAGGAGTGATGGTTTCTAGCCCCAATGGTCCTACTTGGAGCACAGGGTTGAGCTGGGTGACCTCTGGAGAGCCATCTCAGCCTGAATTGTTTTGTGATGTGGTGAGTGGCTTTCAACACTGATTGTCAGAACACAAGTGGAAGGTAAAGCCATCAGTGATCTGTTGCTCTGAATGCAGTGGTCCTCCTTTGGATGCATTCAGTGGGACCCTTAGGAAGTGATTTTTGTGGTTTGTCCCATTTGTGATTTTTTTTGAATTGATAATTTTCAGAATTTTTCTTATTTAAAAAATTGAATGTAGGTGAAGTTTTGCATTCTGCCCCTTTAGCCCTTCTGCCATTTCCCTCAGCTTGTGGTGACCCACTTACGTGGTAAGGATGATACCTGTACACAGATGTATAAACTGTAGTTTATCTTAAAAGGTGCGTGCTGGGGAGTGGAGAGGCATGCTGTGTGATAACCAGCTATCATCTCTACTCCTTTCTGCACATGAATCCAGTTTGTTGTGTACTTTGAATGGAAGGAAGCAGTCACCAGTCTTGCTGCATCTGATGTCAGGCTCCTTCTTAGCAGCTCTCGCTCTGTGGCTGTGCCTTCAGCCTCACTCCTCCTCCTCAGTGCCTGACCTGGCTGCAGCCAATATCTGTCTCTCAGCAGGAGGAATCTGAGGAAATGCAGCAAACTTCAGCTCCTGGGGCTAAATTGTTGTGCTCTCTAACAGCGAACTGTGTTGAACTAATTGACAACCAGCTTTAAATGTACCCCAATCAAGCAAATGCACTGATTTATTTTTTCCTCTCTTACCGAGCGCTAAGCGGCTTCCAGCTTGGTTTCCTCCCCAAGAAGTGGATAACTCATCTATTGTGTGGTAAAACTGATGGGCAGTGTTGACCTCTATACAATCCTTTCAGTATGCTGAGGGAGGAAGGAGTTTCTTATGCTTCTGTGAATGTTTGACCACTTAAAAAAGGCAAAACAAAAAAAAGCCCAACCCAAAACCGCACACAACAACAAAAGATGATCCATTTTCTCTGGATGTCTTTGAAAGAAGCTTAGTTTAGAGACAGACTGGAGAGAAAGGCTATTGATTTTGTTTGACCTCCAAAGAGACTGCGGTCAGTATATTTTCCCTGTTGGAAGTGGTTCAGGGCTCTGAATTTCCATGTCAGCGTTTGTATCCTGAAGCGCACTGGAGCTTTTGCTGCTTCTTCAATAAATAGCAAGCTGTAGGGAAAGGTAATGCTGGTGTAGATTTATTTCCCTCTGGATCTGCCCTTCCTTTCTTTTCCTTTCCTATGTAGCTTGCTTGTGTTGCTGATGAAGCACTTACAGTCCTTTTCACTGACAGCTGTGCAGGTTTGTGGCTTAAGCTGAGACTACAAGCAATAGTTTTGTAATCTCTGTCTTGCTTTCTCCACAGCTAAGCCAGGTCCTTTCCTAACCTCTTGCCTGCACCAGCAAGAAGTGAGATGCCTTCTTTTACAGAGTAATAAAGCCTCTAAAAACTGTCATCCTCTCCTCTATCCTGATTATTCCCAACCTTCCCAAAGGAAAACCTTCCTGATTTTCACTTAGTCTCCTGCAGTGAAACAGAATATTCTGTTTGGGGATTGTGGTGGTATTAGAAATGCTGTGAGCAGTATAGGTCTGCGTAGTTTTGTAGCTGTTCTTGTAAAATGGCTCATGAAAACTGATGTGCCCTTTCTCTGGCAGTGGCCTACCAAAGGGTGGCTTCCAGGGATGGAAATACCTGTAGGATGTGTTGATTGTCAGGCCTAAGAGTTCTTGGAGCTCCTTAGAGCAGCGGTGCCAGTCGGCATCTCTCCATGCTGAGGTGTCAACTGTGTTATCTCCTCCTAATTTAACAGCAGTGCTTCACACAGCATGTTTTTGGGTTGTGTGCTTCTGCCTGCTTGGCCACAAGTTCAACACAGCCAGTTTGCTGCTGTCAGCACATCAAAGGGCAGCCTGATAAACCTGCCACAGCGTAATCAAGTCACAGGTAGAGAGTTGCTGGTGTTGGATACCACTGAGCTCCCCTGTGGGCTTTGCCAGCATGAGCTTCATTTCTAACCCACATGGGCAGACGTTGCTCTTGGTCCTAATCAGCACTCTAGAGAAAGGGTTGGTCTTCTTTCCACTGCCAGCCTCTGCTTCTAGCTGTGTTCTGGGTCAGGGTGGAGGCTGCTGGTGCAGGTGCCTGAGAGCCTGTGGGATGTGTGGGCTGCTGACAATTCCACAGCATCAGTTTCTAACTTAAGCACTTCATTTCCCAGAGAGCAACAGCCCAGTGCATCCCTAAAAAATAATGAATGGTGGAGGATCTATTTGTGCAGCCTGTGCCAAGCCAAGCTGAGACTGCAGCCTGTGTTGCATGTGTAACTCTACTGACTCCCCAGAGCAGGACTTTAAGGGTTCCCCAGAATCTCTTTTTGCTGTCTTCAGCCCAAACCTCCTCCCGATATCTGAATATTTAACTACATTAACCCTTTGCAAATGGCTCAGCAATCACCTCCTGGTTCTGGAGTCACCTTTGGGAGTGCTAATTATCCCTTGGCCACAGTTCCCAAGGCTTGTGTAGCAAGTGATGTCACCCTGTTTGCACTGGGCCAGTGGGTAGGACAGGGCAATGCAGAGGGGCTGCCGTGTGGTCTGAGACGATGTAGTAATATTTATTACTAAATTAATGCAATAATTAATGTAAATATTGCGTTTATAATTATTATAATAATAATTACTAATAAATGCAGTCATTATTATTGAAGTAATGCAACAATATTCATCAACCCACTGCTTGCCTTGGGAGTGAGTGGTCCTGGGCTTGCGGTCTGAGCACAGACTGGGCTGTTTAGGTGTTACCCACCTCAAGGTTTTGAGGTTTTGTTAATTAGTAAGTGGAAAGTTTTGCCAGAGCCCTAAGCAGCAGGTGATGGGCATGTTGCTGGAAGTGTGGGTTATCCCAGGGAAAGCAGCAATGCTCTGTGTTAGCCCATTGCAGTGGTCAGCAAGACATTGTGTTGATGGACCAGGAATAATGACAGTTTCTTGTTAATGATTAACAGCAAAAACTAAGAGCGTATAGAGAAGCAAAGATGTCCTGTAATCTGTTTCTCAGAGCTGGGTACCAGAATATCCCGTCGATTCTCAAAGGTAATTGCACCTCTTAATTAGCTGGAGAAACACCCCCCCCCACACACACACCCCAAAGCCCGAGATCTTGCTATATAAATTAGAATTAACCCCTTGGCACTGGAAATTGAGATTTCCTGCCCCCGAGCACAAATGCAAAACGCATTAGCAGCACTTAAAGCGAGACACTCGCCCGGCGCTGCCGAGGGATCAGCCCGACCTCCTCAGCGCGGAGAACGCGGCCGGGGAGCCGCGGAAACCCGAGGGGAAGCGCCAAACACACCACTCGAGGATGCTCGACCTGCTTTTTTTTTTTTTTTTTTTTGTTTTTGTTTTGGTTTTTTTTGTTTGGTTTTTTTTTGTTTGGTTTTTTTTTGTTTTTTTTGTTTCAGAGCTGCAAACGTCCCGGCAGGAAGGGCGGCACAGAGGAAACCGAGCCGGAGCCCTGAGGGGCGGGTTTTGGGGGCCGACATGGCCGGGTGCCCCGCCGTGAGAACGGGCGAGCGCCGCCGCCCCACACACCTCCAGCCGCATCATTGTCTGCGGCCAGACACACTTGGCTGTGCCTGTTGTGTGCAGAGCCCGGGCCACCCACTGCTGTCATGCCCCCGCATCCTGCTCTTTTTTTTTTTTTTTTTTTTTGTCTCCTGTTCATCGTGCCTGTTGGGGGATAGAGCGGTGACTCCTCACACCGGAGGTGACCTGTGGGGAAGCGCCAGGTTGGGCAGCCGGCGGTGGGGAGCGGGGGCCGGGGCTGCCCTGCACCTGCAGCGCTTCCCTTCCCGCTCCCCTCATCCTCACCGTCCCCTCGGAGGAGGGCCAGGCCTGGGGGGCACCTGGAAAGCTGTCTGCTTTCACAGAACCACAGGAAGGTTTGGTTTGGAAGGCATCTTAATAAAGACCAGCTAGTTCCCCACCAGGAGCTCGCACAGAAGCTCTTCAGCTCACGTTAGCTGGTTCCTTTGCGCCTTCCGGGTCTTGGGTGGAGAACTTGGCTCTCCACTGGCAAAGGTCAGTTTGCAGCTTTTTGCCAGGCTGTAAAGCCCTTGGAGCAGGTGTTGTTGGCCAAGGGCTGCCTCTTGTCTCACATGTGGTGTGTCCTTAGGCTCCTCTGTGCCTAAGGGTCGTACCTGTGGCTCTGGGTCGTACCTGTGGCTCTGGGTCACACCACTGGCTGCTGAGCTCAGCTGGTGGCAGCAAGTGGGGGGTGACTTGGCCACCTTGGCAGAGGTCGAAGGTGGCTTCTTCCCCTTGTGACAAAAGTGAGGGGCAGCCCTGCTCCTCGGGCTTGGCACGCGGACGTGGCCATCATGACCGCCTGCAAATCTTTCAGGTCTGCTCTGTAGAAATGGTGGTGGCAAATTCCTTTCTCCTCTACACTCCCAAAGTTGTGGAGGGAGATAAAAAGAGGAGAGTAAGAAGGCGTCCCCGTGGGGAGGAGAGATGTGCTTGCTGGGATGGGGTAGCAAGTGTTGGAAAGAAGGTTTCTGCTTTGGGTTTTGTCCTTTGTCTCTATGCCTGAAGATTTTTAGAATGAATTATGTGCTAATTACAGCGCTAATCGAAGTGTCCTCCAAGCTCAACAAGCCCTGTTGATCCATGTTTGGATAGGTATGGGCTGGACACCTGCAGCAGTGGTGTCCCCTGCCACGGCCTCCACCATGTCAAGGGGACATCCCACCCTTCAGGTGGGGAGAGGAGGGCAGGATGCTCCAGTGCAGTGAGGAGAGAAAGGACTGAGAAAATTTTGTATGGAAACATGGGACTGAGTCTGAGCTTTAAAGGTGACCTGAGCCTCCAGATGAACTGAGATAAATAAGAAATAATATGACATCATACAGATTTTATGCTCTCAAAGCTGATTCTTTAAACTTAGAATACCCCAAGAATGAGCTATTGGAGATATCACCTCTTTTCTTTGCTGCTCCTGTTTATAATGCCACAGATGAGGACTGGCTTAGTTCTGTACTTGATTTAATTTTTATATTAAGATTTAACATGGGATCTGCTTTTCTTAATCCAAACACTTATGGTTTGAATGCAGAATTATATTTGAGATTTTTAAAGTACCTTTATTAAAACATAAAACTAATTTTACAGTTCTGACAGGTCTTATTTAAATACCCAGTGCCAGATGCCTTTTGTCCCAAATGACTCTAGAAAAGAAAAAAAAAGACTTTTAAAATTTCTTATGCAATTAAAATGCAGTAAAAGGCAAGTAAATAGTCCTATATATGCTGAGGACCAGGGGTAACAGTTTAAGAAAGGTCCCATGGTAAATGTGTTTCTAAAAATAAATATGTGAAACCAGAGGTGCTAAAGGGAGAGTTAATGTGATACCTGATTTTTGTTTGTTGTTGCATTATTTCTGTTGCTGCTGCTCTGAGAATAGTTGCAGGAATTGTGCTATGTCTGTAGGGACAGACCTTTTCAAAGAGACTGGTGCAGAGGACCCTTCTCCAAGGTCCTTCACCTGAGGGACTCTGGTTCCAGGTGTGTGTCCCCAGGTGCTGTAGAGGGTCAGTTCTTGTCCACCTCTTTTAAACCTTACCCAAAAATCGTCATACTCTCACGTACTCTTACCCAAGAGCGATGATTTTCTGTACTTCCTTCAGTAATACTTTAATTATTTGGGAAAAGGGAGCTTCAGCAGCACAAGCATTAAGAAGTCAGATACCTCTGCAACTGTGTTTGCGACCATTTCTAAGAGCAGACCCTGCTTAAAATCTTAAAACACAGAGGAATTTTCCTCATGCGCCAGAACATTTTCTTCTGTTGGGTTGCATTGCTGCCTCTGCTCCTTTGGGTTCCAGAGCCACAAGAATTCCATTGAAAACACCAGACAATCCTGCAACTTTATTTTTAGCATATTTTTTACTTGCTGGAAAGAGGGAAGTTTACAATGATCCCCTTTGAGAAAATGCGTGAGCAGGCTTATGTTCTGATCCATAAAATTAATTATCCTTATTTTGGCTTTTACTGGCAAAGAATAAGAACCCTGCTTGGTAGAACTTCACAAATTTGTGTATGAGGCACATTTGATAATCTTAATTCAACTAACACTGCAAATGCTTTACGCATTCCTCCCGATTAGCCCCGTTTTGGAGCACTCACAAATACAACAGTGGAACCTGGATGGGGTTGGCATACAGGAGAGACTGATGTGTTTGGGACTCCTTGGGAAGAGGATATGGTGGTGCTAACATCACACCTCCTTCATCTGGAGGACGAGCAGCCAGCCCTCAGCTTGCCTGAGGGAGGTGGGTGAGCCCTGCAGGGTACATGTGGTCTGTCCTGTGCTCCTGGCCACAAGTAGAGCAGCTCCAGAGAAACAAGAGTACACGGGGTTCCCGTGGTTGTCATTCTCTGCTTATTGTTATTTTTGTGTACATCAGTGTTTTTATTGGGTTCAGCTGAGACTGGGAACAAGAGAGTCAAAATAACTTCATCAGGATTTGTTCTTGTGGTAATTCTAACCCTCTGTGGGGATGGGAAAGGTTCATGCTCTTTCCAGACCCGAGAGACTCCAGTGCTTTGGATGCCTTTCAACGAAGTGCTCAGGGCCAGGTTCTGAGGTCGTTGTCTGTTGGGCTTGACTGTGTCAGTAGGAGTTTATTCAAATGAGAATGATCAAAGACATCAGGGTTTGGCCCTTAACTTTTCATTTTAGGTGCTTTTTCAAGCATAACAGAGCTTCTGAACTTTTTTGAGGCTCATCCTTCACTAATTCCAGACTCAGAGCCTGGCGACTTGTCAAGCAGTTTTCCTGCCTGTGTAGAAATACTGTCCACTTGAGCTGTGTTTGGAGGCAGCAAGACACCCTGGTGAGATAGAGGAATTTCTGTGCTAACATTTTGAACGTTTCTCTTTCCAGGCTTACTTCTTAGTCATGGCGAGTTTGCAGGTGGCAAAGTTCAGGGCAGAATTTGTTCACTGCTGTTCCCACCCAGGCATTTTAAAACACACAACCTATCTGCCTCCACTTTTACTGAATCTTGTCTAAATAAGCTTATTCACCATCATTGGAGCAACTGCCAAAATATTTTTAGTGTCTCTTATGGTGAATTATGTATAAAACATCTGCAAGAGGCCAAGTCTGATTTCCCACTACTTAATTCTGTTTTCTTAGATCTACAAATGGGTACAAATGGCTCTGTGTCAGAATGACAGTATTTTACATTCATTTTTCATGTGGGGTAAACAATGACCAGCCTGTGGGTAGTGCAGGCTTGGGCCAGTAATATGGTACTTATAGCTCAGATTGTTGTTGTTGTTGGTTTTGGAGGTTTTTTGTTTGTTTGTTTGAGGGGGTTTTGTTTTGGTTTTTCACAGAGTCACAGATTCAGGGATTTATTAAAGTTTTACATAAGTTGGACAAAAATCTCCTAGGCCTACCTTTGTATTTATTCTGGTCTTACATCAGCTAAAGTATCAAAGAATTTTCATATAGGCAGACTAATAAAAGACTCAGCACATTTTCATGAAGCTTCTCCCAAGATGTGGTGAATAACAGTGAGTTTGTAGGGACTGTGTCTGGAAGCTTTGTCATCCTCTAGGAGCCTGGGCAGTTCAGTGAAGAGGACTTCTTTGTTTTAGAATCTCCTTTTTACCCTGATATTGCCATTCTGTCATAAGCAACACATCTCCTACAGGGTGGGGAGGCAGAACCTCCCCGAGATGGTTCCTGAGATGCTTGGGGAACACCAGCAGCTCAGCATAGTTCCCTGGGCATGACTTGTTAGCTACTGCTGAACTGGTACAGGAATTTTTTGGGTGGGCACATCCCTCTAGGTAAGACCTCTGAAACGTTCAAGGCCAGGTTGGGTGGCACACTGAGCAACCTGATCTAGTGGGAGGTGTCCCTGCCCATGGCAGAGGTGTTGGAACTAGCTGAGCTTTAAAGTCCCTTCCGATCCAAACCATTCTATGATTCCATGTTTCTGTGAGTGGCTTAAACAGTGGAGGTTTCACTAGTGTGTGAGTGGTATTTTTATGGCCTGAACATCTCTGTGGGGTTAACTGCAGCACAGTGTGTCCTGCTGCACATCTGTCCTGGGCTGGGCACTCAGGCCGGCGTGGTTGGCATGACATGGATATTTCTGCCTGTCTTGGCCCTGTGTCCTGTAGACATGCCTAGGGAGTGCCAAGGGATAGCTCAGTACGCTGGAAGTGGGACAGGAGCCTTCTTGGTGTTAGGTGGTTGTTTGTGGATGGGGGTGCCTGAAACCATCTCCCAGAGACTGAGGCGCTTATGGGTTCATGAGGAGGTGAAACCCCAGATGAAGGTGTCCCAGAAGGTGTTCCCAGGAAGGGGAACATCAGTCCTTGTGCTGTGATCCATCACGCTGAGCCCTTGGGGCTGTGGCAGAAGGGCAGGGTGAGCAGACAGCTCCCTGGGCTGGGGAGGGGGGAGCTCTCACCCAAGCCGAGTCCAAAGCTGCTCTCCCAGGGTGTTCCACCCTGCAGGCAGTGGCAGGGGTGGGACCCTGAAGCCATGCAGGGGTATTTATCAGCACTTGAGGGACTTCCGATGTGTGTGAAGTCCTTTGTGTGGAAGTATTTACAGGATCAGGTTGCTGCAGTGTAAGTGCCTTTGAGGTCTTTGCTGCATTATAGATTTTCTTCTGATATCTCCCATGCAAATATTTAACCTGACTAGTTCCTGAGAGCTACCGAGGCTGTTCTGCAGGTTGCAGGTTGTCTCTGCAGCCTGTCATTTGTTCACACAGAGCCCTCGGTCCCGCTCCCCTTCCCACCCCATGATGGGGCAGAAAGATGTGCCGTGGAGATTTGGCACTTGGTGTTGATGCTCTGAGGGGCCTCACACACTCCAAATTGTCTTTGTCCCTCACTGCAACAGTTAGTGAGGGACAGATGTGGTGTTTGAAAGAAAACCTCATTTAGAGGTGGTTTTTTTAGGCATTTTTAAAAGCCTGGGCCAGGACTGGGAGCGCTGCTCCCCAGGCAGACCCTGCGCTGACACCGAGCCCTTTCCTGGCTCATGCAAAGTGGTGGCTTAAAAAAGAAAATTACTGGAGCCTGGGTCTTGGAGCTGCTCTTACTGCTCCTCCCCACCAACATCCCTTTTAATAATTTGACATACATATGCTGTGCTAGCTCAGCACAGACGTGATGAGCTCATTGCAGTGGTATGTGGGTCAGAGCTCTGCCCTCCTGAGCACCAGCCTTGGTGATTGGGGTGGTTATTCCTGATTTGCACCTGAATATTTGAGAAGGGAGTTGGGTTCTGTGGTTTGTAACTGTTAAATATCATACAGTTTGCAGGACTATGCAAGTGTGCAAACAAAACTTAGGGATGCAGCCTAGATTCCCTCACTGGTCCATAGCCTGTGGGCTTCATTAGACCCTCCAGACTTTACCTAATTTTGGCGTTATTCCCCCATCATTACATCATGAACGTGGAGACAGGGTCATTCTCTCCCATGTTGTGGTCATGTAAGGGATTCACGTGGTTTTAGTAGCGGGTAGGCAGTGTTTGAACAGGTTTCAGCTGTTTTAAGATCCCTTGCCTGTGCTGGGAGTCACACGAGAAGATTCAGTCTTACCAGAGAGTGGATTTTGCTCTCCCATCAGATGCAATATATGCAAAACGTGCTTTGTCTTGGTTGGTGGTACCAGAGTAGCAAAATGGGAAAGCTGCTCCCTATCCCAGATGCTGTGCTCCCAGCCTCATGGTATCAGTACATCCTTCCTCTTCATTCACTGCAAATGGCTTCAAGTCTAAGAATGGTTTCCCTGACTTTGTTTCATTAAAAAAAGTGCAACTAAAGCAACAGACTCTTGGTCCCCTGTGAGAGCCTTTTTCCCTGGAAATCTGTTTTATCTGGCTGCCTTCAGGGTGCCTGTGAGCAGTGTGAGTGGCTGTAGTTCCTTCTCTCTGTGGCTCCTTTTGCAAGGTTTTTACCTGCAAAAAAAAAAAAGAAATAAAAAGGCAACAGTGGATAGACTCAAACCATCCAGTCCTTCTACACCCTCCTTGCCTTTTCCTCTTTCTCTATTTATCTGAAACTGAGGATTTTGTGATAGGTACATGTAAACCTTACACTTCTCAGGTGTCCTCTTTCTCCTCTCTTTCCTTGTGCTTTTCTGCCTCCTGTCCTCCCACTCCCAGGAAATATTTGAAAGATAATTTGGCATGTTTTCTGCCACCTTCACATATCTCCCTGACTTCATGTTTTCTTAGCTGCAAGATAGCTTTTCAACATATATATATATATGTAATCCTTTTCACCTAGACTTGTGAGGAATTCCAGTCTCTTCCAGTGGGAGTTTTCAGGAAGGTTTAGGTTAAATGGGCCAATAAGGCAAAAGCATGTAGCAGGAGATCTCACCCTCTAAAGACATCTTTTCTCTTCTTTTTTTTTTTTTTTCCCCCCATGGAAAATATATCAGAATATCTAGCTGTCAAAGAATTTAAACAATAATACCTGATCTGAGGATTGGAGTACAGGGCCTTTGAAGATACAGATTGCAGTCTCTGTACAGTGTATCCAGGGATGGATGGAGCTGGAATTCAGGTGTGCTGAGCAGCAGAGTCCTGTGGGGATATTGCTCCAGCACGGTGGGACTCGTTTTACCTGAGCTCTCCATGGAAATTCTCTTGGATTTTCCCTGTTGCTTTCATTGTGGCCATGGTGTCTTTATCATGGAGACAGATGAATTAATCTAAAACGTGTTGGTGATGACTGAGCTTTTCTGCTGCTGCCTGTGAGTGGGGTGGGAGACACCAGCAACCCCTTGTGCTGGGTCAGCCTCCACCCCCCAGGAAATCTTGTTGCAGCATTCAGGGCTGGGATTCATCCCAGCTGATTTTAGATGTGTTGTTCAAGGTCCCTGTCCCTGCTCCTCAGAGAATTTAGGGAGATCCTGTTGTACAAAGAAGCATCAGCTGTCAGGGGTGCTGCAGACTGGAAGCCAACTGGGTTATAACCCACCCTAAAGCCTCACTGGTCTCCACTTATCCACTGCTGCTCAGTCTGGGCTGTGGCACCAGCCTGGGAGGGATCTCAGCACTGCTGTAACCTTTGCGGCCCACGGGAAAGGTGACTTCCATTTAGTTCTAAATTATGACATTATTTTATTAGATCTTTAAACTTTATTTAAATTTTTTATTTAAAAAGGGGGAGGAAGGTATCATATTTTAATTAGTAGCGGAGTGCCAAAGGAGACCTAGATTAATTATTTGAAATCACTCCATCCAGATGGTTTTAATTTTCACAGCAGGGAACCGGCATCTTTTTAAGGTGATATTTTTCAAATTAAAATCAGCTTGGATATTACTCATACTGGCTGCAGAGCGAGGGGGTGGGGAGTGTGTGCCCCGTGTTTGTCCATCAGAGCGTGGGCTGCCCGTGGGGACCTGTGTCAGAGAGGTGTGAGCTGCTGCCTGTCCATGGGGACTGCAGCTCCAGGCTCTTGTGCTGGAGCATTTTGTCAGCATTAGCTCCTGCTTTGGCTGGCCAAAGCCGGTGTCTGACATTCACTGCTCTTCTCAGCAGCTTTAGCTGCAGCACTGAGGCTGGAATGGATGGGAAATGCCTTGCAGCTTAGAAGGGAACTTGTGGCATCCTGTTCTTGCCTGTGTGGAGCCCTCGCTTGACCCCTTCTCTGGGTGGCCACGCATCTACTTGTGTGCCTGGGTGGTTTCGGCACTCTGGGTCTGTGGGCAACTCCTTGGTGCTCTGGGTGTTGGCCATGGTTCTTGGACCGGTCTTTGCTGGCTCCACAACCTTCACTCATGTGCTGACTGCTGCTCTCCCTCTCTGAGGTTGACCATTAGCCCTCTGCTCGTGTCAGGGGAACCCCTTTCACAGTCACCTCTCAAGATAGACAGGGGTTTGTTTGCTGTTCCCTCGTCTATTAATGCTGCGTTGCGTCTGAGCAGCCTCCCTGAACTTCTTGGAGCAGTGGGCATTGCCCAGGTTATCTACCATGCTGGACATCCCTTGGGGACTGTTCTTTGGCCCTGTGCCATCCTCCCCATCCTGGCTGGGCTCCCCTTGATATCCTCACTGCGATGGGTTGTTTCTGGCTCACAGAAGTGGCCACAGGTTTGGTACCACCCTGGCAGGTGTGGAGAGAAAACATGCAGCACCCAGTTGCTCCTTGCAAGCTGCTCTCCATCACAGACACCCAAACTCATGATGCATTTCTGAAAAACTTAGATAAATATCCGTATTTGTGCATGATTGCAATTAATATTCTGCTGTAATACTGGTATTACTCCACTTGCTGTCAGAAAAAAGTTATAATTTAAATATCCCCTGTGATAACAGGTTTAACTGGAAACCCCTGAACTTGCAGATGTGACTGAGCTGCAAAGGGAAAATTCTGTTTAGGGCCCTTGTGGGTTAAAGGTTTGGGATATTTGCACTGCTGCAGAAGCCAAAAGCTGACTTTACAAGTGGGAAAAATATTAATGTGTTTAAATGAAACAAACTCCCATTTCTATCCCCATGGTAAATCCTTACAATGAATGTATTTGCTCTTAGAGGGTTTTAAAGCTTGAAATATGAATGCCAAAAAGAATGTGACTTTTTGCAGCACAGATCAAACATTCTCCAGAGTTTGGCAGAGCCGTGTTTCTACGGCAAGGCTGGGATCTTACAAGCCTGAGTATTTCCAGAGCAGGACCGTGGAGTTGCACTTGCTGACACTCACACATTCTTGCATTGTGTTTCAACCATGTCTCCTTTCCCCCCCTCCATATCAGAGATGGATCTGAACCAAAATGTCCAGTCTGCCTGTTCCTGCCTCTCCGGGGAAATTCCTGGAATCTGATTCTTGAGCATGACTGGAATTCATGTTTAGATTAGAGCTGGAATAAAAGGCTGAATTTGGATGTGTCTGGGTTTTTGAGATGATGATGGCTCACTGCTCATCTGGGTGGCAGCTTGGCCCCTTCTGCAGATACAGCTGTGTCAGAGCAGGTGGTTTAGGAAGCTGCAGCAGGAATCTGTCCTCTACCGTGGCTCCTGGTGATGCTGCAAACCAGCTCTGGCATCGGTAAACGTGTGAGACGCTGGGAGATTGGCCGTATGTCTCCCAGTTAGAGCTGAAGACCTGGACTGCCAGAAGGCAGTTTGTGACATCCTGGAAGCACAGCTAGACATGGAGGACATCTGCAGGGTGGGTGTGTATCAGACAGAACAAGCAGTGCCAAATTTCTCCCCTGCTAGCTGTTGTGGTGTTCTTCAGGAATCGCTGCGATGTTTTGCACCAGGAGCATGTGGCGTGACCACTTCTGTGCAGTGTTTGAGGGATGCTGGCTGTGGGGAAAGGATTTTCTTTCCTGTCATGGTAATCTTACATCTTCATGAGAATAAAATCTGTGTTCTTGCCCTCCAAGAGCCCTCCTGCCATGTGAAGGAGAGCACTGTCATTGGTGTGGGCTGCCCAGTGGTGGAGTCACCATCCCTGGAAGTGTTTAAGAGGCATGTAGATGTGACACCTGGGGACATGGTTTAGTTGTGGCCGTGGCAGTGCTGGGGGAACAGCTGGACTGGATGACCTTAGAGGGTTTTTTAGTATCGAGCTAATATTGCTGATGGGGTGGCAGGGTTGGTGTGGATGGATGGAGCACACGTGTGTATGTGCCTACTTTGTGCTAAAACCAGCATTAAACCTGGGCTATCTACACAGGAGTTAGTGGAGAGGTGTCAGCTTTGCACCTGTGACTAAGCTGTGAGCTCAGCCCCAGGGTGGTCCCTCGGGTTGTTCCAGTGCAGAGCATCCCAGGGTGGATCAGCTGGAGGCAATGGGACAGTGCACATTGCACCCTGTGACTTAATGGGACCACACTGGTAAATGCTTTTTTTTTTTTCTTCCTTTACAAGCCCAGCTTCTAGTGGAAACAGACACTTTTGGCAGTCAAGTCCGGATCAAAGGGAAGGAGACAGATTTCTACCTTTGCATGAACAGGAAAGGCAAGCTAGTGGGGAAGGTAAGTGTTTCCTATTAATTAATTTGTAACCTGAGTGTTACCTTTAGCAGCCTCGTCAAGGCTGTAATGATGTGTTCAAGCTTCGCCTGTCAGCCTCAAACGAGAAGCAGGACGGAGGGGATGTGGGGTTTGCGAGGCTGCTGTGCCCTCCCAGCCTCCCCAGCACCTGTCCAACAGCCCTCAGCCAGGCTGGGATCTCCAGGGGTGCCTCGGATGGGGATGGGTTCGTGTGTCACAGTTGTGTTCAGCCGACATGAGATGTCACGTCAGCATCCCAGTGCCCTGGATGGCACTCCACAATAACTTCCTCACTTGATCCTTCTTTGGGGGGGAAATGCCAATATAAATTTCCCCCAAAAATTCCTTTTAGGGGGAAATTAAAAATGAAAGGGCAAGTGGAGCACTGTGCTGGGGAGGGGGTGTAGGCAACATAAGGCCCCGTCCTCTCAATGTTGAGCCAGAAGATGGTGTGACAGAGCCCATACTGGAACCCTGACATTGTGCTGGGGCTGGGCCTCACAATTCAGTGGTACAGGAATTTTTTTATTACTTTGGATCCCCCCTGAATGGAAGCATGTAACAAATTACAGTGTGTTTACCCATCTAGCTTAACTTCTTTGCTGAGGTAATTTTTTTTGTGTATTAATTTGTTTCTGTAATTTAGGCAGTTCTGTATTGTTGGCAAAGCTGGAGGCTTGCTAACCAGGCAGGGGCTTGTGCAAAGCTAAATTACCACCAAAATAAAAGGAAAATAAAACATCCCAGCCTTCCAAACCCTGCTGCCCACACTTTGCACCACCAGGCATTCAAATCTAGCATCTTTGTGGCTGTGAAAAAGGAAAGCTGAGTTTTGTTTTGAGTCAAGGCAGCGAAAGCCACAGTCCCAAACAGAAACCAGAAACCAAATGGCTCTGGTGAAAAATGATTTATTTTTGTGGTCCCAGGGGTGACACCTGTGGGACACTGCCTTCCCCAGCAATCCCCCCTCCTCCCACTGGTGTGTTCCTCGAGAGCAGGAATGTGATGATAGCATTTTCCCCTACAATGTTATAAGGATAATTTTATTAATGTTTATGAGTTGCTGGTACTGCAGTTATGGAGACCTTAGAAGCACTCAAATCAGACAGGGTAAAAGGAGCACAAAATACCTTTTTCTTCAGTAGACCTCTCCCCAGGTGGATCAGCAATGGCACACTGCACAGCCCACAGGCTTTGCTGCTCTGTGCTAAGTGCCCAGGAGCATCCTGGCAAAGTCAGCACCTGTTTTTCAAAACATACATACTATTTGTATATACTGTGTATTTAAGACTCATCCCTTGATTTGGCCCATTGGGTGCCAAGGCAGGACAGTTCTTTAGCTCGTCACCTTTCGTGCAGCGTGAACCCTTTTTTTTCCCTCCTGATATGCTTTTCATAGCATTAAGTGGGCAAATGGTTTGTTACAGAAAGTAAATGAGTCTATTCTTGTAAATATGAGCCTTCCCACCCCAGCCTGCTGACAAGTTCACAAACCAGCCGACCTGAGCCGGAGGGGGTATGGGACATGGCGTTTGGAAAGAAAATGTTCCAGACGTGTTGCCCATATTAACAGCTTCTCATGAGCAAAAAAAAGAAAATAATAGCATGTCTTCTTGATACCAAAGAGTGTGGTTTTAATTAGTATCATAGTTTCAGCTCTCTTTGTGGCGAGAGTTTGAGGGAATGCTTTTTAGCTTGAATGCTCTAAACAGCTAGTAAACCCCAAGGAAAACATTAGATAAAAGTTATGCCTGGGCTTATACAAATATTTAAGTTCAGTCTGGGGGTGGAGGGGAATGAAACCCATAAACTGATTGTTTCACAGTTGTCCTGGTATGTTCATTTGGCCAGAGAGGAGCCATGGGACCAAACCAGGTCTTTTCCTCTGCTCATTTCCTATCGCCTTACACGGATTAATCCCCAGCAATACCAGCACATGCCATCTGGCTTTATTCTGCTCCTCAGTCAGCAGTTTTGAGTCCCCTCAGTTGAAAACCTGCTTTGAATTTAGACCCTTTTATGTCCCATAATCACCTAGAAAGCGTATTGTGGTCTGGAGCAGGTTGTTGATACTCTCAGCTAGAACTGGTGGTGAACGCAAGAGCTCCAGAGGTGGACAGGGCTTGTTCCTCACCTTGGGGCTGGTTGTGTTGCAGGGAAGCACACTAACCCCCAGGGCTAAGAAGAGCAGCCTTTGCATCTAGATATTTATTTATGAAAACTGCACCTACATGAGCATTTCTGAGCAGAGACCATCTGATGGAGCCTTCTCAGGAGCCCCAGACCTTGTGTTTTCTGCCTCGCTTGGATGTCACCACCTGTGTAACGTTCATGGCCAATGTTGACCCAAGGGTTTGGAGTTGTTTTGGGCAGATTTCTGACTTCATTGTAGCACATGCAGCTGCTGAGGCCACTGAGGCTCTACACCTTGCTTATGAAAACTGGAGACAGGGCAGGTGTTGTACAGCGGTGACTTCTCTGTTAAAGGTGACCAGTACCCAGGAAAAACAAATTGGATTGTGGATTCTTGGCATTATGTTGAAGAAGGATCAAGAAATATTACTTTTTTTACTTCTGATCATATGGGTTGTTTTGGGTTTTTTTTTGCTTGTGGGTTTTTGGTGCCTCTGTGCGTCCACACAGAAAAATTGTGGGTCCTGAGTTTTCTGATCTTGCTGAAGTTTTCTGTGGACCACTGAAGTTTTTCGTAGAATCACAGAATGGTTTAGGTTGGAGGGGACCTTCAAGAGCATCTTGTTCCAACCCTCTGCTGTGAACAAGAACACCTTCTTCTAGACCAGGTTGCTTCAAGCCCCATCCAACCTGGGCTTGAATGTTTCTAGGGGTGGGGCAGCCACAACTTCTCTGGGCAACCTGTGCCAGTGCCCTCACAGTAAAGAATTTTCAGTCTTATATCAAGCATAAATTTATCCTCTTTTAGTTTAAAACCATTACTTCTTGTCCTATTGCAACAGGCCCTGCTAAAAGGTTTGTCCCCATCTTTTTTTAACCTCCTTTAAGTACTGGAAAGCTGCAGTAAGTTCACCCTACAACCTTCTCTTCTTCAGGCTTTATGGTGGAATTATATTCCAAGGAGAGAGATTAAAATATGAAAACTCAGAAGAAGAGTGCTAGGTGCTTTTCCCTGAAACTTTTTTTGTCTTTTAAAAATTATTAATCCTGTTTGTCTCAGGCAAACAGGGGACACACACTCCCACCTATAAAGGGAGAGGAGAGAACAGCCCTGTTTTTCTGGGCTGACCAAGGGCAGGGTAGAATGGACTTGGCTTCCTGCAGAGCTGCCATGTGGGAGCTGATACTATGGTAAGGGATACACCACTTTTCAGAGAAAGATGCAGAGGAAGGGGAGACAAGTAATGGCTGGAAGGAATGCAGAAGATTTGAGAAGAATGGGGAAATACCTAAGCACATATTTGATTTGATCCAGAAGTGTCTTCAGAAGATGCTCCAGGCAATCCCATTAATGTTCTTCCATGGCATCAGATGGATTACGTCCTTCCCACATCCAGCAGCAATATTGTTCCCCGATGGCTTCATTGTGAGAACAGATCTATCTCTCAGTGCATTAAGTGACTCCTTGAGCTATTCCAGGAAGGAGAAGCGGGTGGTGGTGCTGGAACCCATCTCCTTAGTGGGATGGGACTCAGAATGCAGTGCAGTGGCTGACTGTGGTGTGCTGTGCTCCGTGTAGTGCTGCTCCATGTGCTATGGGTGTAGTCTTGACACTGCAGCTCTGCAGACAACTCCTGCACTGCTGGAAAAGTGGGTGAGTCCTTCTTCTGAGGTAGGATGTGGCTACAGAGAAAACTCCAGAAATAGGAGTAGAGTTAGAAAACTGATAGAATGAGGTCTATCACAGATCATCCCTGCTAGCTGTATGGAAAGTGAGTGCACTGAAGTTGTATCCTGAGAGAACTACCTGCTCATTGCATCAGTTCTGCTCCTGAGAACTGGGGCCTGAGAGCATGTGATCCTATAAAATAGGTGGTTTCCCACCAAATCCACGTGCTGACTTGCACCATCTCTCTTTAGGTTTTCTTTCAAAAATCCTCAGTGACCTGGTGTCCACACACTCTCAAAATCATTGTGGTGTATGGGGGGGGGGGTTTGTTAAAGAATTTTTCTCTGAACCTAATGTGAACAGTGGGGAAAAGGTGTTTGGTGAAAGGTAGGAAGGCATGGCCAGTTGGATGGCTGAGGCAGTGCTTCAGCCTGGTGACAGGTAATTTGGGTGCCTGCTGGGGACAGCTTTGCTGGTGCCCTCCCAGCACTCACAAAGCACTGACAAGCAGTGCTGAGCTTGTGCCCTCAAGCACGGTCCAGCTCCTGAAAAAAAGCTGTGCCAGCCAAAGCATGGCAGTGCCAGGGGCATGTCATGGGTGCTGGGGGCTGGAGGTGGCATTGGCTGTGCTGGCCACCTCTCCCTGCCCAGCCCCACTGTGCTGGTGCCACTTACAGCATAGACCTGCCTCTCAGACATAAGATTTTTTCTGGTGTGATAACTGCTTTCCAAGCCAATATATTTCTTAATGTTACCAGAAAGTTGCTAATACCATATGGCAAGGCTCTCTGTATTTTTGCAGGACAACAAACAAATTGTTGCTAGATGCCAGACTGCTCTGGCAGAGCTTTATCACTGATTCCTGCCAGCAGTAGCCTTTAGGGGATAGTAATAATTTGGGGTTGTTTACATTACAGCTTTAAAATAGAGGTTTTCTTGAAGCATGGTTTAGTCAGGAAAGTTGGCTAAAATGCCCTGACAGCATCAAAGAGTGAAGGTGCCCGCTGTGGGCCCTGAATGTGCTCTTGGCCCTTCATAACCCCTCTGGCCTCATGGGAGAGGGTGTGTGTTGTGTTACAGGAACCCCAGGGGCTTCAGTGGGAGCCACCATTTGTAGGACAAGGAGACTTAGCTGGGTGGGAGAGACCAGGTGATTCTCCAAAGCCTTACTGGTGTACCTGGAGCAGCTTTGTCATCAGTTGGCTTTGGTCAAGGCTGAGGTTAAGGTTGCTTGAAAAGCTGCCTTTGAAACGCTGCTGGTGGGGAACCAGGGCCAGGGGGCTGAGGCAAGGAGACTTAGGGATGAGCTCTGAGCCCTGTGCCCTTCACGTGCCCCAGTCCTGCATGGCAGGGTGCAGGTCCTCCTGGTGTGCCAGGGCTGTCCTGGCAGCCAGCTGTGCTGCAGAGCTGCTGGGAGGTTGTGGCGAGGGCAGGGCCACACCAGGCTCTGCAGTTTGGAGCTCTGATGCAGTAGATGAGGTGTTCGCCCTCCTTAGCTTGGATGTTTAAAACCACACCTAACTGCATCTTGGATTTGGGGCAGAACTCTGAGTTTCACAGGGGTTTGATGCTTATCCAGATTTTTTTCCCTGAGTTACACAGTATTCAGGTTGCTTGAGAGGGGCTTGTAAAACCTAACAATGTCTGGAGCTGAATGCTGAATTTGCAACATAAACATGACCAGAATTGGTGGGGTGTCGAGTTTAATAGTGCGTTTTGTGGATCTCTCTGTGACATGTTCAGCCATAAACTGTTCTGACTTGGCATCTCATTTGAAAGCAAAACTTGACATGGCTTTTGCTGGATCTCACTCAGATCTTGTTTTGAACTGCAGTCTGGTTCTTCATATGGGGGGGTTGGTCCTTTTTTGAAGTGAGTTGTTCCCAGGCTTTCGCTCCCCCGTGAGTTTGGTTTAGTTTAAGTCATCTAAATAAAAACCTTTGGTGGAGCCTGAAGCCAAGCAGTCTTGGACACTGCCATACTTTGAACAGGGGGACCTGACTTGAAATCGGTCTCAAGTGTCCAAAAATCTGGAATCAGGGCCTGCAAGATTGCAAAGGTCTTAAAAACAATGAGAAGACACAACCACTTTTCTTTTGGGTGAGCCATTAGAATCCTCTGCATTCACCTGATCAGGCTTTTTTCCTGCAACACATGAAAAAAAATTGAATTATTTTTCTGAAAACATAGAAGCTGAGATTCTCATGAAATTAAAAGCAGAAGTGGAAGCTAAAATCAGCAGTTGTTCTCTTCCATTCAACCCCCCAAACATCGTCAAGAGTCTGGAGAGCAGCTCTGGGGAAAGGGCCCTGGTGGGTGCCAGTTGTCCCTGAGTCAGCAGTGCCCTGGCAGCCAGGAGGGACATCCCTGTCCTGGGGGCATCAGGGAGGGGATTGTCCTGCTC
>JAWWLV010000030.1:615125-641641 GCA_035041135.1 Platyrinchus mystaceus
TTGGCACTGACCAGGCTCCCCAGGGCAGTGGGCACAGCCCCAAGGCTGCCAGAGCTCCAGGAGGGTTTGGACAACACCCTCAGGTACATGATGTGACTCTTGGGGATGGTCCTGTGCAGGGCCAGGGGTTGGACTGGATGATCCTGATGGGTCCCTTCCAGCTCTGTATTCTGTAATTCTCTGATAGTGAGGCTGGGTAGCACTTCAGCCTTCCACAGCTGCTCCTTTCCCATTACTGGCTGACCTGAAGCATTGCATTCAAGCTTCTGTGGATGCTAGATGTGATGGAATTTGTATCATCTGGTTCATTTGTTGCAGTTTCAGATCTTTGCAGTGCCAGAAATGTGTCAGAGGAGTTCCCCAAGGAGGGGCTGTTGGATGTTATGGACTTTGTGATAGGGATGTTGTTATCATGCCGTCTCACAATAATTAGTTGTGGTGTAATGTTCTCATGGCTGGCCAGACCCCACTGTGCACCTTCCCCAGGGGGCTGTGGTGGCTCTGCTGTAGGCACAGCAGCAGTTTCCTTCAGAGTGGTGGGAGTTTGTGTGAACTCACTGGACCTTTGCAGCATTAATATTTGTCATGAGCAATGGGCCTTGTCCTGGTTCTGTGGTTGTGATGATTTGTTTACAGGAGTTTCTGTGGAGGTGGGAAGGGGAGGGGAAAATGATGTGATTGTGGGTAATGAGTTTTGTGGAAGGTCGGTTTGTAGTGGTGGGGACAGCAGGTGACTGGTCTTGGTATCATGGGGAAAGTAGAGGTCATTTGGAAGCTCCTTGTGCAGAAGACAGAGCATTTAGAGGATGCTGATAAACGCTGAACAGCTGCAAGCCTTGGGAAGGAGTGATGGGAGAGTTCTTGGGGAGAATTGGGGTGGCTGGGGAATGCTGGCAGTGCCTGAGCTCACGTGGCACAAGGGGCTGAGGAGATGGAAAAAACATGCTTGTATGGGGAAGACCCCACTGCTTCACAAAGGATTCAAACTGCATCAGTTCTTAACTGAGTCAGTGTGTGCACAAGGCTTGGATGCCAAAGCCCTGAAGGCTGTCTGAGCACAGCCATAATGCTTTAAGTGTTTGGTCTGAAATAAAGCAAAAGGTCCTTTTATTAAAAAAAAAAAATCAAACTTCTTCATTATATTATTTTTATGTTAGAGATTCGCAGCTGCTCTGCTGAGGTTGTGAATGTTGGCCTTGTGTGTCCAGGCTGTGTCTGGACAGAGAGCTGTGCAATTCCTCTTTAGGAAATGCCACGTTTTCCTTAGAGTATTCCAAAGAAGCCCCAGTTTTCTCTCAGATTGAGCTTTGCAAAGTCAAGGTTCACTTTGCAGACCAAGCCTGTAAGCTTGACTTCTAAATCTTTTCCTTATCCCATGGCTGGAAGTTCTGTATCCCCTTCCAGGGAAGAAATGCCATCTTCTTGAAAGCTGCATGATAATTTAATTTAATCCTTTCTGTGTTCAGGGAGCAAGTGTCACCATAAAGCTGCTAACATCCCGTCCCCTGTGTTTCTTGGTGGCTGCAGCTGTGTGTCATGTTGGAATATTTCAGTTCCCTAAGGTTAAATGTTAATTAAAATTACTGATGGGGATCCCTGAGCCCTGGTCATGCCTCACCCTCTCTGGGTGGAGAGGATGTGCTGCTGTGTGCATCTTCTGCTGACAATTATCAAGTTGAATTTAATTGCTTTCCTCAGAGCATCTCATCTCCCAAGCACCATCTTTTGTCGGTCTTGAGCATTTCTAAGCTGAGGGGGATGTTTCTCCTAAGTGTTACTTAGCAAATACACAGATGTATTTAACTTGCAAGAAGGAATAAAGCAGTGCAACCTTGTCTTCCTCGAGTGGATGCAGCTGAGATCACATTCAGGTGGGTCCTGCTCTCAGGGACTGTTTCTACTTGTCTCACAATTTGTTTTTGGAGATGAAGTGAGAAAACAGAGGCGAATTTTGAAGTGGAGAATAAAACCTGTGCTCCAACAATAGCAAAATATAATCCATTTGATGCAGTTGTTAAAAACCTATTTTGTCAAAAAAAAGTAGATCTTGCTCAAATACATTTTTGTTCTTGATATTTTCTTACATTGTGTTTTGGATACCAGAAGATACTAAGCTTTCTTGAGGGAGGACAAGTCTCAAGCCTTGCATTTCTTGTGTACAGATGGAAGCTTGTCATTCACAGGCTGGAACAATTCTGGATGATCAATTTTTATAGATGGCACTTGATTTGATCATGGATTTATCTCTTTTCTTAGTAATATCACTTGACATGAAGAGAACTAATGCCATCCTGCAGACAATCAATGACCTTTCTTTGTTCTAAATTCCACTGATCTAAGCTTGTCCCAGGGAAACTGGTGTCACTACTGGAATGTTGGCTGGATGAGATTGCATTTATTTGAAATAATAACTTACAAAGTCACTGTGCCTGTTTGTTTAATGTGAATAAATCTGGGATCAACCCAGGACCTGCTATGGGGTCGGCAACTGTTATAGTCCCGTTATCCTGTTCCACTCATGATCTAGACTTGATGTTTTAAACAATTAAAAAAAAAAATTCCTGTAGTGGCATAACTCCCATATCACAGAATCATGGAATCAATGGGATTGGAAAAGACCTGCAAGACCATGGAGCCCCCCCTGTCCCCGATGTCCACCTTGTCCCCCAGCCCAGAGCACTGAATGCCACGGCCAGGCCTTCCTTGGACACCTCCCTGGGCAGCCCCTTCCAAGGTTTAACAAATTCCTTCTGATGTTCAACCTGAACAAGTTGAGGCCGTTTCCTCTTGTCTTGTCACTTGTTACCTGGGAGAAGAGGTTGACCCCCACCTTGCTACAACTGTATATTGAATTCAAGCCTATGCTGCTGCTCTTGGATGGCTTTTAGAGAAAATTCAGGACTGGCCTGAAAGAAACCCCAGCAAACCCCAGCAGAGCACTTAAGCAGCAGGCTGTGGTTTGTACAGATGGGCAAAAATGCCTTCCCAGCTCTTATGTATCACCTCCCAGCATACATGTAACTGGACCAAGTAGGTGCAGGTAATGGTAGATGCCATAGATCTGCTCAGATATCACATCTGAAACCTGCCTGTGGTTTCAGATCTCCTGAAGTGCAGTAGTTTCCTACCGCAGGAAACTCACAGTTTTGACTTTTTAAGTTTTCCTAGATTTTCTTTTGGTTTAATAAAGTTCATTTAAAAAGTAGTTGATGTTTCTCATCATTAATATTAAGTATTTGCAGCTCTCTGAGATGCAGTTAGGAAAGTCTCTCAACCAAATGCACCTCTTTGCAGGTGAAGCCAACCCGGTTTGCCCTAATTCCGCATATGGCCACCCTGCTGCACTGTTGGCAGGAAATGTGGTTGTGACAGAAGGAGCAGGTTAGGAGGCATGTCCTGGTGTAACCTCAGCCTTGCTTGGTTCATCCCTACAGAGACTCCTTTCATCTCTGTGTCCTCGTGTTTATCCTGCGACAGAATGCTCTTCCACGGCAAACCGAGGGTTACTGAACTTAGTTATAAAAGTGGAATTTTGGAATGAAAGGTAGAAGGAAAGAAAGCTTTAAACTGTTTTCTTCCTTCCTTGGTTCCTGCAGCTTGTGTCTGTGTCCCTGCTGCCAGGAGAGCAGGGCTGTGCCCGGTGTGTGTGGGCAGGCGGGGCAGCGCTGCTTTGAAACGGGGCTCTGCTCGGAGAGCTGCCCCCTCATCCCAGGGTCTCCTCTGCACGGGTTTTGTGTTACTTCCCCTGCCTCGTGAATGCACTTAGATGTCCTGTATACATAATTAACCTCTCTGCTGCGCTGGCAGACGCTTTTATTGAACTGCCCATCATGACTCCTAAGTATTTTCCTGGGAGGATTGTGCAGGTTCAGAGGGCAGAGAGCTGGAGGAAACGCGCATGAAGCTGAGTGACTCTTGGCAGTTATGGATGCGGCTTCCCTGATTTACAGCCTGCTCTAGGAGCAGGAATGTGCATTTGGGTCAAGAGGTGTCTCCATGGTCAGGATGCCTTGTCATAAATCCAGGATACTGAGCATCAGGATGCTGGTGATGGATCTGTCCTTATAATGCTCATAAAGTGCATGTGGGTGACTGAGCACCCAGATCTCCTGTGTGGTGAGGAGGTTCTGTCTCCCCCAGCACTGCTGGGGAGCTCTGGCAGCTGCTGTACCCACCTCAGCATCATGTTTTCTGACCTGCCTTTAAAAGGGGGGGGGGTGTGTGTGTGAGAAGGGGGAGAGGGGGCAGTGCTGAAAGCTGTGGCATTAACACAGCTCCTACATTCCCTCCTTCCACTCGGGATTTTCCAAGCCACACGGAGTGAATCTGGAGGAGCCTGAGTGTTGCCTGTCTGACTTTAAGCTGAGCTTGTGCAAAACCACAGAGGAGGAACATGCTTCCTGAAAACCATATGTCACTGGGCACGTGCTGGGTGAACAGCTCTGGGGCTTTTAGGGGTTATCAGTGATTCTGGGGGCACCAGCCCTTGGTCCTCAGCTGGGGATGCTTCAGGAGTGGCTCACTGGCACTGCTGAGCTGTATTTCTCCTGAATAGCCAAGTCTTTTCCCTGCTGTCACTGCTATGAAATTTAGGAAATACAGGGCAGGATTTCTTCCGTATAATGTGCTGTGTGAATCGAACAGTGCCTGGGTTTGAAGGAAATTTTCAGCAGCCCTTTGAAATGATTGCTGAGCTCGGTGGGTGTGCCTCACACCTGGGAGTGGCATGAAATCCGGCACGATGGGGTGCCACTGCTTGGGAACCCCCTCTGTCTGTCTGTCTGTCTGTGGAGGGGGAGGGAAGGATGGATGCAGGAAAGGTCTATTTTCAGGGGTTTTCCTTGAAAAAGCCTCGGTCTGTGCAGCTCTTGGAAACCCTTTGCTTGAGTGGTAACTTTCCCGCTCCAGGATTTTTAGGAGGAGGGGTTGCTTCCCTTGGAGAGATAGATGCTCTCCCTTGTATGCAGGGCTGGTATCACCACAGTTTGCAGTTTTCGAGCCTGAGGGCTGAGCTGGCAGAAAGGTGATAATTAGACAGAGACTCATCCCCTTCTCACTTGAGGGGTTGAGTCTCGCTGTGCCCTGTGCCAAGCCGGCATTCCTGGGTTGTCACAGACGTGTTTCGTGGGGTTTGGTGTTTGTTATCATTTGCAGCACATCGCCAGTGCCTTCAGTCGCTTACCCGGAGAGCTCCTAATTGCAGCAGCATTTGAGGAGGGGGAAGTGTTTTAACATAAGCTTAGCTAACAACAGCTTAGCACAGCATCACTCACGGGGCTTAATTCGTACCCTGATCTTTGCAAACAGAGAAACCTTTCAGTCTTGGAGGCATCTCTCCCCGCACGGCAGTGTTACCCGAGCCGCTTGCGCGAGCTTATTGTTGCTGTAAAAGCCGAGTGAAGTTTGGATTTGCCGGTGCCCACTGAGCCAGATTTGTGAAGCATAAATGAGAAAACCTGCCCTGGCCTCCCTTTCCCATAAAAAGCCGCTCAGGTGGCTTAGTGTGGCAGGCTAATAGGGGAAGGCGGAGGCGGCTGCTGCACCTGCTAATGCTTTGGCTCAGGCTGGTGGCACAGAGGCTGCCGCGAATTCCCCCTGAGCAGCAAGCTGTTCGTGGCAGGAGTGCCTCGCTCCGAGGAGCGCTCCTGCTACGACAACAAAGAGCTCTTTGATCCTTTCCATTTGGAGAACTTAAAACGAGAAAGCCAAACTACAATAAGACCAAGTTGGGTCATAAAAAGGAGAGCAGGAGCACCAAAGCGCTCTGGAGTGTAATTGTAGAAGCAGCAAATGCTTTGGCACTTAATTCTGCTTTAGTGTCAGTTCAACATGTTTCACGTTTAAGACTGGAGAGCCTGTCGCCAAATGCTCTGCACAAACAATCCGAGGCTGCTCCCTGGTAGGCTCAGGGTGCTCAGAGAGCCCCTGGCTCCACTGTGGCTCCTTCGGCTGTGCCGCTGTCACACGCGGGATGGAGTGGGTCCACGGTGTGGAAAGACTTGAGATACCCTTTACTGGAGGGTGAGCCTTGGGTGGCTGCTGCTGCTCTACCCCTGCTCAATAAAAGGACTGGGACCACTCAAGTCTGCTGCCTTGGCAGTGGGCAGTGGCTCACTGCCACTGGGGCTGCTCCCCAGCTGTTATTGCAGGAGATGGAAGCCAGCACTTTGTGCTGCTCGGGCTGTGCTTTTCTTGCCTCTGCACAGACCAGGGCAATGTCCCAGACATGTCTGTGGAAGGTGACAATTAGATCAGGCATTTTATAAGTAATTTATCAGAAATTTGGCTAACAGATACCACATCTTCCCATGGGTGGCAGAGGTGTGCTTAAACTAAATATGCTCCGAATCATTTATCTGCGAAGAACCGATCTGCAAGGTGTCAGCTCTGTGGAGGCCTCAGCATGTGGCCAGGCAGCAGCCCCTGGGGGCAGCATTGGCAGTGGCTTGTCACAGGTGCCAGGAGGTGCAGACCTGCAGAGAGCCCATGCCCTTCACAGGAGCAGGGTTGTGCCTCTGCTCTGTGTCTTCTCTGAGCAGGGGGCTGGGGCTGCAAAGCTCCTGTGCCTGCCCTGCGAGGATGTGGGGATGTGGGGCTGGGTGTGGGTCCTCTTCCATCCTATGGCCAGGCCACTGGGCCAGACGGCTCCTGTGCAGCTCTGAGGCTTTCAAGAACTTCTCTGTTGTAAAGAACCAGCTCAAAACATAAAGCTCCACGTCTTGAAGGGCGAGCGCTCTGCAAGGTGCGTCCTTGCCAGCATGATATGTATAAATGCATCTTGGCAGCAGCTCCTGGCTGATGTCGGTGATGGAGGGTGCAGCCCTGGATCATTTGCACTGGGAGCCCCTGGGGAAGGGTGAGCCCGTGGCTGGAGCAGGGAGTGATGCTTGGCCAAAGCTGCCTCTCTTTCCTCTTCCACCCCCTTCTCTTTGGAGGAGTGAGGGGACGGCTGACAGACCCAAGGAGTGATTTGCTATGGCTTAAATAGGGACAGGATTAAATTTTAAGTGATGGGCACCTGATGATTAAAAAGTATTGAAAACCTTTATAAATTGATTTTTCCCCTAACAGATTGCTGTGGGTCCAGCTCTTCATGGTGTAGGTAACATGTGCAAACGATTTACTCTACTGGGGATTATAACAGATGCTGTAAAATTATCTTTTAAGTGTTTGAAAATCATTTGTCTGTCTCTGGCGTGTCTTAGCACATACAGGAATGCTCTGTTTGGGGAAGTGAGGTCCTTATCCTGATTTATCTCAAGGTGCTTGTAAATGTTACTGCAATTTCATGTTATCAAATCATTTAGCTCTTCCTCTTCCAGAACGAAGTTATTTTATCTCATGCACCTTGTTTACTTCAAATTAGCCCTGAGGTTGGCCTGAAGTTGCACCTTGTTATTCCTCCACCTCCTGTCTCCGTCTTAGGCTCTGTCGGCAAATTTGAAGGTATAAGTAAATACTTTTTTGTTATCAATAGAATAAGTTTCCCCTCCTACATATGTTTTCTTTTCATTCCAGTCTTCATTTTCCATGAGAAACTGACAAGCAGAAACCTCCCAAATTGCATGAAAAAGCCTTAATTCTCCTAGCAACAAGGTCAGGGCTCAAGTCCAGTCCCTTTCCACGAGCATGGGGGGAACAGCCCTTCCAATTACCTGCTCCCCCTGTGGCATGGATCCGGTCGGTTCACCAGCACCTGGGCTTGGGTGGATTTGAATCTCAGCCATGGTATTGTTTAAAAATTCTCCACTCATTGGGGAAGGGTTTGTAGTGGGCTGAGCCCTGAGAAACCTGGGGCTGGTTTTATGGCTTCCCATTGAAACCTGTGGAACCCTGTGGTGTCGACTGATTTCCCCCTTTCCCACTCATGTGGCTTTGATCAAACCCAGGACTCAGAGAATGACCCCCCCCCAGGAACTGGAACCACTGAGCTTTGCCCAGTTCTGCCGTTCATTAAAGCGTTTGTGGATGGTAAAGTGAGGACCTTTGTGCCTGTCTGGGGTGGAGACTGCTGCTCCTATGGCAGAGCCCCTCTACAGGCCCTGGATTAGCATATTTGTTGCCAAAGTTGCCAGAATTTCCTTTGCCCTCTTAATGAAACCTACCCTGGTAATGAAACCCTTTAGGCAGGATGTGCATTACTGACTTCAGGGCAACCACCACATATTGTTGCACGGATGGAATTGAAGCCCTGCTAAAGGCATTAAGTCATGGAGCAATGGCTGGTCCTGGGGGCTGCTGATGACCAGCCATCCTCTGTGGCTGCCTGTGTGATTCCAGCCTGGGTCATTGTGCCCAATGGTTCCTATCACACAGCTCTGTTTGTAGCTCCTGCGCAGTTATTTGGGGATGAGGGGTGCAGGGAAACCTGAGCAGCGTGGCCTGGAGGGTTTCCCTCCTGTCCCACAATCCCCTGCCCTTCCCACAAACTGCACCAAACTCCACTGTGATTGTGCAGGACTCTTTAGGAAGGCTCCTCAGGAAGAGCAGGCTGACCTGTCCTTGTGGAAGGGATGCAGGGCTCAGAGGAGCCCCTGAGCAGAGCCTGAGACCAGCCATCGCTCAGGGGCTGAGCTGGTCATCCTGCTGTGGCTTTTCTGTGTCCCCCAGGGGTGGGACATCTAAAATGGCTGAAGACTGAGAGGGTCTGATACTATTTGGATGGGGAGAGTTTAATAGTAGCATATGTATGCCTGCAGTAGTGAAAAACTCATTTGATTTGGACAATCCTCTCGAGCACAGGGTGTGACTTGGGGTGTCCTGTGCAGGGCCAGGAGTTGGACTCGATGATCCTTGTGGGTCCCTTCCAACTCGGCATGTTCTGCGATTCTGTGACCAATGGGGAGCTGACTTTGGCTAATATTATGATGGAAATCCTCCTTTGGCTTTGCTGAGCATTAGATGAAATCCTGTATGATGGTCCATGTCACAGTTATGCTGTATCTACTCCCTGCTGTCTTTTCATGTATAAACCAAAGTGCTGGTGCACATGACAACATGTGAAATTCTAGGTGCAGCACGAGTAACTCAGCAGTTAAAGGGCAAAATATGTTTTCTGACAGAAGGTTATGGGTGAGAAGAATTTCCTCTGTGCTGAAGGACTTGAAGATGCTGTTGTGTGATGCTGTGATTCCCTCCAGTTCTGCGTGTGCTGTGTAAGTGAGAGTTCCAAATGCAGAGATCCATTCTGCTGCATTCAAAGCCCAGTTCTGGGTCTGTTAGTTTTGATCTTCAAGCTGAGCTGAGCCCAGTTTGCCAAAATCTCCAGTCAGTGGCTCCATGGGGAAAGGAGTCCCAGCTGTGGGGTGGCTGGGGAGCAGCAGTGATGCTCAGATGCTCAGTGCTAATCCTGTCTCCCTCTGTGAGGAGGAAAGTGCTTTAGGGATGTGGTTTCCTAAGCCAGCTCCTGGAGCTTTGGGTGGCAGCTTTCAGTCCGAGATTGAAACGTTGGGAAAGAGGAGGGATCGTGTCCCCTCTGCAACAAGAAATGAAACCCTCTTCCGAGCAGAAACCTGCCCTGGGACACAAGAGGTGTAAAGCAGGTACTGGCATGTCCCACCCTCTGGCAGTGGAGCTGGGGTGGGTCTGGTGGCTGAGAATGCTGCTGCCATGCAGTCCTCCAGCCACAGCCACATTAGGATGCCAGTGGGATGCCATCTCATCTGGGAACCGTTCCAGTGTGGGAACAGCCCCTTCCCCTGCTGGTGTCACTCTGGGTTGTGAGTCAGAGCCAAGCCTGGGGTGTGCAAAGCGTCTCCAAAATAACCACTGACTTCAGGGCTATCCAGGGTCCTCAGAGCTGGAGTGGGGCTGGGGACTTCAGTGCCTCTGGCACCTCTGGCTCACCCCTGGAGCACCACGGGTGGTCCATCTGCCTGGTGTCACCCTGGGATGTGGTAGGAGAGAGTTTTCAAAGTGCTGTGCAGGCTTAGACTAAGGCTTGTAATGATTTTAGTGGGATTTGGGTAGTTGTGGGTGCAAGCCCATGAGGTATTTCTGAAAACATACCAGAAGGAAGTGGTAGAAAGGGAACCGCTGTTGTTTGGGCCATAGGACGTTCTGGGGTTTGTTTTTTGCTGATTGTGATGTTTCCCTGGCATGAGTTCAAGTCAACCTCTTTCCCTAATGAGAAAAAACAAAACTACATGTCTTGCTTTCCTTGCAGGTGAAGGAGCTGGACTGGATAAACTTAACTGTTGCCTTTGAAAAATCTTTCTCTCCTTGGATAAGAGCATTTAAAACAAAAGAAATGATGACCTCATGCTTTCATGCTTCAAAAAAAAAATCATTTCTATTTCAGCTGATACTCGTTACAGCTCCTATTAACAGTGTCTGAACCAAAAAAGAGGTCCAGATGTGATGATTTTCTTTATGCCAAATTGGGTTTTGGACACTGAGCTTGCATTTGGATAATTAATTTTTTCTTTTCTTTTTTTTTTTTTTTTGTCCTTTTCCAGCCTGATGGCACCAGTAAGGAGTGTGTTTTCATTGAAAAGGTCCTGGAAAACAACTACACAGCGCTGATGTCGGCAAAATATTCAGGCTGGTATGTTGGATTCACCAAAAAAGGGAGGCCAAGGAAAGGGCCCAAGACCCGGGAAAACCAGCAAGATGTACATTTTATGAAGAGGTACCCAAAGGGGCAAGTGGAGATACAGAAACCTTTCAAGTACACAACAGTCACCAAGAGGACTAAGAGAATACGACCCACCAACCCCAGTTAAAAATAGACAAAAAACGGTGTCACAATAAGAAACCACAAAAAGAAAAAAAAAAACTGCACCAGAGGAATATTTTTACATTAAAAATAAGGAAGAAGCTCTATTTTTGTACATTGTGTTTAAAAAAAAAATAAAAATAAAAAAAATTAATAAAAGACTAGATGGCAAACGCTGGGGAAAGCTGTTCGGGATTTATTGTGACTTGAAAAACGAAATGAACTGCTCTATTTAAATTGACTTCTTGTTGTTGATGACACACAGGTGCTTATTTCGCTTTTTGGAAAGGACAACTTTTCAAGCATCTCCCCAGAGGGAACAAAAAAAAAAAAAAAAGTAATTATTAAAAATAAATAAATAAAACCAAAGAAAACCAAAGTTCTTTCCCAAAGTTACTGAGACCCTGCCCCGAAAAGTGCCGGTTTTGCAGTAATCTATTTATTGTCTGCTGCCCACTGGCCCAAGACAAGATGGTGTGTGCTGCAGTGAGTGAGTTCTGTGGAGTTCTCGACGCATGGATCTTCTGTAACCTTCCTGACGACATAAGGTGTCACGGCTCCGTGATCCTGCATTGTGCTCAGTTCTGGAGAATGCTGCTAAATACATTCAAGTGACTACAAGATGACCTAGTACACCAATGATAAGGGAATATTTTAAAACCAGCTATATTATATATATTATATATATATAAGCTATTTATTTCACCTCTCTGTATATTGCAGTTCCATGAACCAAGTATTACTGCCTCAACAATTAAAAAGAATTATTTAAAACACATGTACATATTTTTGCTGTTCACACTTCTTTCCCCTCCCTGAGTAGTGGTTGTTTTAATGTGTATTTATCTTTTATGTGAGGGCAGCAGGATATGTTCAGGGTAGTTTCCCCTCTATAAACTTCATTGCTAATTCTGTACTTCCTCCTGTTCCTTAATACCATCTTCCTCCCTGGCTGTTCTCACAAGGAAGAGGTCTTGGGGTGAAGGTGGGCTGAGCATGGTGGGATCCTCACTGTTGTGTTTCAAGGGCAGGACTTACATTTGACACTTTTCAGCCCAACCAGTATTTCCTAATGTTTGGCCAAGCAGAAGGTAAACTGGAAAATGAGCGTCTGGCTCCATTAACACTTACTTATGTGTGGCTCGTTTCCTTCACGAGAGGTTTTAGAGGGACTGTTGCTTTCAGCTGTTGAATCCAATGTTGTGCCTTTTCTGACTTGCCCTCAACTGGGCACATCCTTCCCCCTGGTTCTCCCAGCCCATCGAGTGACTTGCTTCCCTGGTCAGTCCAGCCAGCTTTTCTCCTGGGAGTTCTGCAGAGGAGATGGGTGACGTAAAGGGACCCATAACCAGAAACTGGGGGGAAAAAAGCAAGCTGAAATAACAGACCTCAGATTTTAGCTGAAGTGGCAGCTGGAACCAAGTGAAGTTTCAAGGAGGAGCTCACTTGGCTTTTCCCTTCTCTCTGTGTGCAGACATTGCTGCACTCCCTGGCTACAGCCAGGGCTGGAAATGCTCAAAGCCACTAAGAAAGCTTTTTCTTGTTAATCACAAGAATTACTCTCCCCAGAACAAGCTTTCTCAAGATAACTTTGAGAGCTGCAGCCAAATCCTGCAGATCAAAGCTGTTTGGGAGATGGTGCAGATAAACGTGCAAGCTTGAGGATGCTTATCTGAACCAATCTCCAAACCTCGCAAGCCTGGAATAAAATGAACAGTGCTAAGCAGAGTCACTCCATGCTGCTCCAGGAGAACCTGGGCAGCTGTACAGGTGATACCCTCACCCCAGCTTAGCACAGGAGGTCACTGGAGCAGCCCCTCTCCTGCTGGATGTGCTGGGAGCTGCTCTCCTGGTGTGCTGGAGACGAGCACAGACGTGGGACCCCATGGCATCGTGGTGCAATTGGTGGTGGGGGCTGGAAGGCTCTGCCAGCTTTGTGTTCAGATTGATTCATGTGGGAAAAATTTGGGGAAAGTTCAGAGGAGTGCTGGGGTGGAGGACTGGGAGCGGCTGTAGATTTGCTGTGTTAGTACCTCCAAGAAGAGGAACCCAGTTGATATCCAGAGGGAGAAAGGATTTATGAGTGCTTTTTTTTATCCACCATGGCCCTGATGGTTTCACTGTCAGAGCCATGGGGTTGGTTTGCTATCAGGGAAGTTTGAAGGGGTGGAGGCAGTAAATGCTGGAGAAGTCTGGGCAGAAGGGATCTCCTGTGAGGCTGAGAGCAGCCAGGGAGGATCCGCTCCCTGTCCCGCAGTGCCCGCTGGGTTTGGAGGTTGGCACGTGGGACTGAGGGCCACGCAATTGGTGGTTGGGGCCTCTGGCACTTGTGTCATTGGTTGAGAATATTTCCTGGACAGCAGTGAGACAGGTTCCTCAGGCTGTGAAAAGGCAGTGTGGTGAGGAGATGTGATGCTCACCCGGATTAGGTGCTGTCGGAGGGATTTGTTGGCCGAGAACGGCGTGCGCTGAGTATTTGTGTTGAACATCTGCTCTTCAGGCTTTGTTAACAACAGAAGCAGGGCAAAGATGAGAAGAATTCACATCAGGTGCCCTTCAGAGCACCTTCACGTTGGACAAAAGGGTGCTCTGGGGAGAAGGCGTTCAAGAAATGAACAGAAACAGGGGAAATCAATGCTGTGCCCAGCCATGAACAGCCCTGTGCCTGTGGCCACCAGGCACGTGGTGCTCCTGCACCCGGGTGTTGCTCCGTGCTTGGGCCAGGGGTTGTAAGTGGTTGTCAACAGACCACTGGACAGGTCCCTCTGCTGACCTCCAGACTAGAGAAACTCATCTGTGGTGTTTAACCCAATTTTTTCCTTTCAGAAGGTCTCCAGTCTCCCTGAATATGAGCTGAGATTTCCTGTGTAGGCTATTACATTTGATTTTCTTTAGAACTGAAAATTGTCAATAAGGATTTAATTACTATTGTGAAAATAACGTCAAGAGCAAGGGGTGTAACACTAGGTGATTGCCTGAAGCAACTGATGGCATTAATGTGAGTGGAGCTCTGAGTGAGCACACTTTAACAAGTACACTAATTAATTAGGTTTAATAAAAGCATATTGTGGCTACTGTCTCAGAAATACTGCTGGATATGTCACAACATCATGATAGCTGAGATCAGATAGAGGCTTGGTCTGATAATGCTGTGGCTGGCTTTGACATGAAGCTGGGTGCAGGGCATCCTAAAATGTGTGTCCTGCCTGTTTGCAGTTTTAGCTCTGCCCTTCTGCAAGCAGAGGGTCACTGCACCTGCCCAAACATGTGGTCCATCTATACAGGGGAGTTGATCCTTTCAGCTACAGCTCTTACACCCCAGCAGGTGTGATATCTATGCAGTTAATAATAATATCTTCTGGAAGCATAGCTGATACACATCTCCAGTAAATGCTGTAAGGGGGGGGTCAAGGTGAGAACGAAGCAATCAAGTCAAAAATAGTCTGGGGAAGGGATGCTGCCCCCAGTGCTTCAGGGACAAGAAGACTCAGTTTCTGTGTCCCTGACTTCTGGAGTTAAGGCCGTAGTCTAGAAAAGCTGGATGCCCCAGTGCCTGTGAACCCTGTGTGCCTGTAGGTGTGTGCTGGAGTGGAGCAGAGCTTGGGGAGGATCCTGGAAAGCACCGTGAGGCCTGAGCTCAGCTCCCCCCTGCCTGCTGCACTGCCTGCAACCACCTTGGTCTCTGCAGTGGCCTCTTTACCTGGGCTCATGGAAACACAGCAGGGTGGAAGCAAGATCTGGTTTAAGCAAACACCCAGCCTGCACCAGCCTTGGAGCAAGGCTTGACCAGCACTTGTGTAGCCCTGTGGGTGATGTTCTGCCCCATGGATATCCATCAGCCTTCCCTGCTTCTCTGAGCAATGTGGTGTCTCCGTACACAAAAGCAGTGGAATACGATTCCAGCCAGGACTTTACACTCCAGCTGGAGAAGATGGTCTTTGTCTTGTCTAGGAGAGTTTGTCCACCAAGGAAGATCTGACTGAGCAGATAGGAGTCAACTCTAGGTGGGACAGAAAACATGTGTGACTTTGGCTCCAACAGCCTGCTGTGATACCATGCCTACCTTTGAAAAATAAGGCTGGAGTACGTGAAAAAGTGTGTGTGTGTAGTGGTGGTTGTTCTTTTCTGGGGCACTGGATTACTGTACAGTGCAAGTAGCTGCTGGTGCAGGAGGAAGAGGAGCTGTTGGTGTGGCTGTACATACCCCCTGCAACAGCCCAGAGCCCCACTCACTCCAAAAGGAACACACAAAACATGGGGTGTCCCCCAGCAAAACAGCTTTTCCCTGCTGTCCACTCTCAGGGCATTAAACATCGTGGTCTGTGTCTGCTGCAAGGGAAAGCAGGTATATTCCTATGCAGAATTTCCTGGTGGTGTGCCAAAGGGTGGAAGTTTATGCTTAAGATTCACAACAGCTGTTTAAAGTGCCTGTGTCTCGTGCCAGCCATACCACCTGAATGGCCAAGGGATATATATAAAACTTCAATTATTTTTTGAATGTTTGTTGTTATTCATTTGGAGACGGATGAGAGGAGATTCCTCACAAATGATGTAACCTATGTAGAGTCTGTTATTTCCAACAGTGTGAGCTGAAAAATTAGGGAGGAAAAATCAGGTCAAACCAAAACTTTTCTTTTCTTTTTTTTTTTTTTTTTAAGGAAGACAAAGTACTTGAGTGGAGTGATTTGGGTTTACCAGAGACATTTAATTCACCCTATTAATGATTTCCTTAAATATATGTCATTTTATAGGGAAAAAAAAAGAAATAGAAGCTTCACTTTGAAAGCACAAAGCAATTATTTGGTGCATAAAAAAGTCTCCCCTGCCCATTTATCAGCTGACACTCTTTTCAAAGTCTCTCAATAGATTTGAGCCCCCTGCTAAAACTCCAGTGCTGTGTCAATTTGCTGCTTCTTTAGCAGGAAAGCTGAGGCCCTGGATGGTAAATCCCACCACCTTTCCCAGAGCCCACTGATGGGTGCAGACCCCAAACCTTCTCTGAGTTGACCCTGTCCTACCAGTTTCTGCTGCCCTTATCTCCAGAAGTCCTGGTTGATTGGAACAAAGCTCATAACACTGTTTCCTTTCTCCCCTGGCATTTTAAGCTTTCAGGGCCTGTGTCAGGGTGCCATCCCAAGGAGATTGGCATGGGGAGCATCCCCTGCTGAGCCCCCGTACCTCATCAGGGTCTGCTTCATACTGGGGTCTCCCTGGCTGCCAGGACCTGTGGATTTAGTGGTTACTGGCACAGACAAGCCAAGCAGTGAACTCTGTGGTGACCAACTCTGTGAACAAGTGGTGACCGCTGCAGTCCCTGACCATGTTTGTTGTGGGTGGGACTCGTTTCTAGTCAGAAAACTATGGAAAGTTTAGTCCAACCAGTGAAGTGAGAAGGTGGCTGACACCTACCTGGGCAAGAGCTGATTCCCAGTTTTGGAGCAGACTAAAGGGTAGCTGTCTGCACATCCCCAGTGGCTGCCAGGCTGGGGGACCCGTGGCTGAGCCACAGGAAGCATAACTGAGTTATGCTGGGCTTGGGAAACAACCGGTTGAGTTTCCCAAGCCACATCAAACCCATCTAAAGAGAGATGAATTGGTCTGCTCGGGCCTAAAGGATAGAAAACACTGCCTTGTTTTGAAAAAAACAACCGCAGCGGCCAGGAATAACAGAAGGTGTAACCACAGCAAAGCCTCTAATGGGAGTTTCTTCCTCGGTTCAGCAGCTTAAGAGTCGTGAGGTTCCCGGTGTGTTCACCCTGGGTGAAGGACAGCATGACCCAGCTGGGGGAATCATTGCAGGTGATGCTGCCATGCCCCTTCCCAGCTGGATGCTGAGGCCTTGTTTCCTCCACAGGGCTGTGTTTTCACTGGCTCGTGCAATCCCAGTTTTGGAAGGGCCATTTTTTATTATTTTTTTTTTCTCCAAAAGAGGAAATTCTGAACCCACTCATACCCTGCGTAAGTGCAGTGAGCTGTGGCAGTCATGGGAGAAACTGGAATTGGGAAGTTTCACCCCAAAACTTCCCAGCTTGGGGATCCAGAGACACGTGCCCATTTTGGGGTGCACCACCGTCAGCAGCTGGGACAGATGTGCCATCAGAAACTCTAGCATGGGTGCAAGGAAAGGCTTTCCCAGTGTGTTACGAGGCTCTGCAGAGAGTCAGCTGGGAGCAGCCCCTTGTCATGGCCAGTTTGGAGCTGGCTGGGAGGGACCCCAGCACTGTCTGCTGGGGGATGCTGTGTGTGAGGACGGGGGAAGCAGCGTCAGGACCCGGGAGGGAAGGGATGGTGTGTGATGGGCCATGGCCCGTGGCCAGGCCAGGCCATGCCAGCAGTGCACCAGTTCCTGGGAGGTAGCACATGTTACTTTGATCATATGATCGGATTTGCATGAATCAGGATGTAAAAATCTTGGCTGGGGTTTACAAAGGAGCCTGGAGGAATGAGCTGCCTGTTTATCTATGTATCTGACACGAGCACAGAGTGAAAACCCTTCCACTCCTTCATGGGACTATTTTCCAACGAGAGACAGTTATGTGGAGCTTAAATGTTGTTTACAGCCATGGCAGGCTTTTGGGCTGTGATCATCTCTGCTCCAGAGCTTTCAAGAGGATAAAATGAGCCTCCTATTCTAAGGACTGAAAATAATCCTAAATGAATAACACACATGCATCCTTCACAGGCACACATTTCTGAGCCATTGGAAATGTTGGCACATGCAAACAAACAAAAACACATGTCTCAGGCCTCTGGTTTTCATAGATTTCTGCATGCCATGACATTTGGGGGGATGGCATTGCCAAGAGCTAACGAACAAGATTCCCAGGCTTGGCTTGCAGAGCTGCCTTGGTGACGCAGGGACTAAGAAGGGAGGCCTTTGGGCTAGGGATGGGTTCTGGGGACCCCTGCACCACAGGAGAGCCTTTGAGGGGTGCCTGCCAAGGGGAGGACAGGGCAGAGGGGAGGGCTGCTCCCTCCAGAGCAAGGTGTGCACTCAGGAGACTCTGAAGCAAAGTGTGCAATGGGGAGCAAGGTTTAAAATCGAGAGGCTCCAGAGCAAGGCACGCAACAAGGAGGTTTTGGAGCAAGGCTGGCAATGGGGAGGCTCTCTGGAGGCAGCCTGAGACCAGGGATCTGCACCCATCACCTCTGCTGGAAGGCAAGGAGCTGATGGGGAGCAATTGCCTATAAACCCACAGCTGACGGCATCACCTAAAGCATTCCCTGCAGAGACAGTGTGGGGGAGTTGCATGTGTACAACTCCAAATGATCCTAAAAGCTGCCATGATAGTGACATTGGCAATCACCATCAGAGCTAGCACAAGCATGGGGAGAAGGGACCTTGCCTGTGCCCAGAGCTGGCAGAGAGCTGGGCTTGCCCAGGCTGTGCCCTGCAGAGCAGCCGCTGCGACCCACGGTGCTCACGCAGCTCGTGTGCACCGTCTGTCTGCCTGTCTGTCTGTCTGCATTCCTTGGGAAAGGTAAAACACCGTTTTCCTGCGGGGGTCAGATATTTTGGAGGGGGAAGAAAGCAATTTGTGGCTGTGTTGTCTGCCTGATCAAAAGTGTTACCGGACTCGGCTACACAATGTGCACTCTTTAAACCGGTCCCAATTAGCCCTTCTTGCTAATGCTGCGTTTCATTCCTGGGAGACTGCACTCAGAGAGCTGTTATGACTTTGTGATTGTGCACATACCTTTATGTGCTTTCATTCTTAATCCCCTTTTTGCAGAAGCCAAAAGGTCTTCCAGCCAAAAAGGAAATCAAAACCTTTTGTTGGCTGCTTCATAAGAATTAAGGGTGGGATGAAGGTTGTAGCAGGATCTTAATTAGCCATTGTAAATAACGAGAGCGGCAGTGCCTGCAACCATATACCACCTTGGGTTGTGATATTGTCAGACCACACAAAGCTAGGTGAATGGGCAGCACAATGGCAGATAAAATTCGCCCCTGACAACTGCAAGGCAATGCAGGGTGAGGAATAATTCAAGCCGTGCATGCACTCCATTGGGTTCTGTGTTAATTGTAATCATTTACACCCATAAAATGAGTGCAATCACAGTGACTCCGGGGTCTTTTTTCCTTCTTGCTGTTGTGAAAGTAAAACAAAATATGAGGATGGTTACAGAGAGGGATGTAAATTATTTCCAAAAGCCTGTCTGCTCACAGGATAGGTCCAGAGGAGACCCTTGCTAACACACCAAGCTCCTCTCTGGATATCTGATCTCAAAAGGGGATATAGTGGAAATAATAAGTGTTCAGAGGCTGACAATGAAAATGCTTAGAGGCCTGGTGAGGGAATGCTTTATGGAGGTATTGAAAGGACTGTGCCTGCTTCATTTAGAGACAGGAAAGTAATGAATAGTCTAGACTGCAGAGAAAGTAAATTGGGATCTCCCACTCACCTGCTCTCCCAATACAGAGGAAATTCAATGAAAGGCAGCAAACGTCAAAACTGCTGAAAGAGAGCGGTTCTTGACTTGTGGAAAATTAATATACAGCGTGGAAATTAAGCTTTGGGTTCAGACAATGGGAGCCTGGAGATCAGCCTTGGCAGGGCAGGGTGTTGGGCAGCATAGCCCCTTACAGCTGGTGCTTCACCCATCCCACCCAGCGAAAGCCATTGTGGTTCAACCTTGTTTGGTCCACGTAAAACAGCTCTGAAGAAAGCAAGAAATAATAACTCCAGGTGTGCTCTGAGTCCTTGCCCTGCCTTATGTCACACAGGCCTGTTGTTCTCACACTCCTGAGCTGGCTGAAGGAGCAACAGAGATGCTCCATGACGGCCTCATAGGACACTTGTAGGGTCCAACCTCTGTCTGTTATGTTTCCATCCCCACAAGAAGCTCCACAGTCACCTCTCCCAAGGAGACCTTTGCCCGTGTGGCAGCCACCCCGGCTGCAAACCCCACCTTTCCTTTTCTCTTGGTGCTTTTTGAATCCCAAAGTCCTTCCTGTGTCACACAGGGACCACCTCATCTGCTCAGCACTGAGGCAGCGCCAGCATGGGCAGGAATGTTTGACCATGTGTTGTATGGAGCTGGAGAGGAGAACTATCAGCCCTTGCCCTCACAGGGTCACCAAGATCTTCTCCAGCTCTCACTGCCTTTCACATCAGCCAGACAGGCAGCTAAGAGCAACTGGTCCCGTTATGGGTGTGGAAGAGTTGGGATTACTCGTTTGATCTTGAACATGGCAAGTTTTGACCTCCGTGTTCCGCAGCCTGATGGTACAAGCTCCTTGCATACATTCAGGCTGAGATCTTTCCTCGCCTGGAGGATTTGGGTGTTCAAGTCCCATCCATTTGGCACGTTGCAGCCAGACTTCTCCCATGATTTCAGGAGGAGATCCATGCACACAGAGGGCCCTTTGCTCTGGGAATCCGAGTGGCCACATGGTGCGTGATTTGCCGGGCGGGAGGCGAGCCTGGCTCTGAAAGCTCTGAGGCTCTGCAGGGTGTCTGGGTGTCTTCTCCATCACCTGCAGGGGCGTGGGTTTGGCCTGGGCAGCCCTGCTGTGGGCCCAGCTGGCGGGTGCTGCCGGCAGACGCTGCGGTGGGTGGTCTGAACCCGGCCCAAGGTGCCCTAATCTACGATCTGCTGCAGCAGCCAAGTGATTCAGGGCTGCAGGTTTGCTTCGTACCTCCTTAAGGTGTGAACTGAGATCATGTCATGCTCTTGAAAGAAGACAATGAAAACAGACCCTCACTCTTCCCAGGTGGCTCCTCCAAGCAGAGGAGCATCTCTTGGAGGGGGAGACACACACTGACCGTCGCCAGCTCAGCCACGAGGCATGGGAAGCCCTTCTCCTGCCCCTCCCAGGGCACCACTCTCCCAAGGCATGGAACAAGGCAGATACCAGCTCGTGGCCACCTCAGGAGGCAGGGATCACCTTCAATAAGTGACTGACTTGGCAAATAAACCAAAGCCCTGCCCTTGGGTGGAATTCCTGACATGTACATTTATAGGTGACTTCTGTGCAGCGAAGGAGCTGGGAGGAGTGATGGAGTGAACACCTTATGGTTTGTGCTTCATTAAACACCTTTTCACCCAAGCCACGTGGTTCCTACACCAGAGCATCAATCAAAGTCTATCCTGGCAGCTTCACATGCAGAGGGAAAAGGGTCACACTTGTCCACTGGGACACAGAGAGAAAGCTCCAGGGTAGGTTTGGCAGTGAGCAGTGACAGCACCTGAAGCAGCTGCTGATGGAGCCTGTCCTGTGCAAAGAGGTCACAGACTCATTGCTCAAGGAGAAATTACCCCAAGTTCTTGAAAATGGCAGTGAAAATGGATCAAAGGAGTATGCAGAGATGAAAGATTGGCAAAACTTATTTGGTTTCCAGAGAAGTGGTGGGGGCTGCAAGTGAAAATGTGGCTGTAGCTCAAGGTTAAAGGGTCAGGGGAGGTCTGTGCCTCTGTCTGCTGGCAAATATCTGAGCTGGAGCATTTTGTTTCATGATGTACTTTTGGGGGGTTTATTATCAGCTTCACATCTGTCATACAACTTCTCTGCTGTTGGAAAGGTGTTGCTACTTCTAGACCAGGAACTAAATCCTCCTGGAGGGAACAGGGACACCTGTTAGAGATGTTGGATGTGCTGGGATGATGGAGGAGAAAATGTGAGCTCCCACCTTCATGGGGAGAATGTGGGGTCTTGGGTGGGGTCCCTTGCTCTGCTATATTTCAAACACACCAGGATGGGTGCCCTGCACTGATATCAGGGCTAAATTGAGTCAATTATCTCCCACCATCTCTTTTGAAAGTTGTACTTAATCCTTTCCTCTAAACCTTTTATCTGACATTAAATGGTCATTAGTTTAAAAGAAAAAAGTTAAGCTGACTCACTTTCCAGCTGGAAAAACCTTTATAATTGCAGTAAAAATGCATGGAGGGCATGTACTGATAACATTGTTTTAAGGAACAAACAAAAACCACCATCACTTTTGTATTCATTATTTTTCTGGGTAAATGAATTAAACAAACAGAATAATGGATTTGTAACTTGTGGGCACATTACTGTGTTTACTATTAGACCTTCCTGGAAATTTCCCGAGTTAGAAAAACATTTAAATTATAACCAGCTACACATTTCTGGTGGGAATCATTCCCAGTCATAAATAATAAAAAAGTCTTTAGGCTGATGAGAAGGAATTCAGATTCCTCTCCCCAGTGTTTTCTGTCAAACCCAGGAATCCAAGACCCTTTCGCTTTGGGTATAATATCTTGGGGTGGGGAGGGATGTTGATGGGGAACCCAGGGATCGATGCTCAGGTGGGTGAGAGCAGGAGACCTGACTCATCCACCTGTCCTGCTCCATGGACTTCTTTCATGATGCTGTTCGCATCATTAAGCAACTGGCCTTTGCTCTTGGCTGGACACCTAAACCTACACCTACACCTGCACCTGCACCTACACCACCCTGCAGGAGCTCAGGTTTTCTCCCAGAACTTCTCTGTCTGGGATGTGTCACAGAATAAGAGATTGCTTCAGGTTGGAAGGGACCTTCAACCTCATCTAGTTCCACCCCCCTGAAACCTTCCACTAGCCCAGGTTGCTCCAAGCCCTGTCCAGCCTGGCCTTGGACACTTCCAGGGATCCAGGGGCAGCCCCAGCTTCTCTGGGCAACCTGTGCCAGGGCCTCCCCACCCTCACAGGGAAGAATTTCTTCCTTATATCCAAATCTAACCATGTCCTCTGTCAGTTTGAAGCCATTCAAAGGAATGGGGAGGGAGGCAGACTTGGTGGGAGCTGGTGGGAGAGTCACTGCTGTTGTGACCCCTTCCTGCTCTTGTGACCCAGGACACAGAGGGTGGGATGGCAGTCGGTGTCCTGGAGCAGCCCCTGACCCCACTGTGCACCCAGTGACCACCACCTTAGGGCACCTAGGGACACCCTCCCTTGGTGCCTGCTCCTGGCCCCACCCAGGGGACACCTTCATCAAGGCCAGAGCTGAATCTAGGGTTGGACTGGGATGATTAAACAAGGAACAAACATTAAATCAGGAATCAAACAGCGGTCTGGTGAAATATGACTGGGAGTTTTGTCCTTTTTGCTTTGAAAAGTACACCTGAAGGACTAAGTCTTGCATTTTTTTAACCTTTCATTTTTTCTCTGGAAAGTTTGCCTTTTTTCAGCCTAGAAACAAAGTGTAGAAATACTGAGATGTGAAAAGAATGCATTTCAAGTCTCAGGTTTACTGCTTTTGACAAAAATACAGATTTCCTTCAATGAAAAGGTTTTGCTTATCTGTAAACGTGTGGAGATTTCTGGCCAGCTCTGACACTGATTATTAAGCTCATAAGGTTTGAAATAGCAATGCTGAATTCTCCCATGGTTAAAAGTGCAGTGGCAGGACCTCTTCTCCTGTCCCCAGGCCTGAGTCAGCCAGAGCAGGGCACAGGTGAGGAGATCAGCTTTGGGGTGAATCAGGGCTGTGTTGACATGGCCAATCCAACCATTGCCATCCAACTGTTTCTGCACAGTTTGTACCTGAAGACCCAGAGTAAGATGTGCTGTGACCCCCTTCCCAGGACCCACATGCTGGGTGCTGCAGTCATCCCTTCCAGGAAGCAATAGTGCTCCTGTTTAATTGACTAGTAAATTATAGATTGTGTGGTCCACGAGCCACTGCACTGGTGCTGTTGAATTTACATGAAATTTTCTGCAGTGGCTGTGACAGGTCAATTGTGCCCCACAAGGTTCTGCTGGTGCACAGGGAAGATTTGTCACCAGGTGAGTGGATGGGAACTGACTCCAACATTTTAGGTTGTCCCCTGGATCTCGACCTGGCTCTGTTTTTACAGGCAGACATTTTATTAATGAGCCACGTGCCCTGGCTGTTGCTGCCCCAATTATGCTGAGATAGTGGGTTATTTGCAGTTGTTTGAAGGTTTTGCTTGCGCTGGCAGTGAGCCCTCCCTGCTACCTGCTCTGCAACCGGAGTGACCACGCACAGCGGCTGCTACAGCTGGGGAGCTGGCAGAACCAAAGGCTTGTGGAACTCCAAGTATCTCCTCTGTCCTGGGCAGAGTTGTGTGTAATAACAGCAATAAAGCAGCCACGAGGACAAGGGTGAGAACAGCTCCTGTTCCAGTGCTGCTGCTGCTCGTGTGTGGGTGCCAAGCTCTCCACGTTGGATGGTGGTTTATTGAGGCTGTGCTTTTTGGGGCTGGAGGTTTGTCCAGTATTTAGCACACCAGGGTCTTTGCATGAGAATAGTCCTTTGAACTAAAGGGCAGGACAAAGCACGAAAGAAATGACGCGGAGCAGGAGCCCCTTCTCTGCGCGCAAGAGCTGCTGCGAGGGGCTCCTGTTTGCATAACGAAGAGCTCGGCTTTTGCTGTCTGCCTGACTCATTTATGCTTTTCTACAGCTCCGAGCCCCAATCCAGCCAGACTTGACATTAGCAGATGCCAAATGAATATTTGCACAAATGTTCACCGCGAGTTTTTGTGCCGCTCCCTCCCTCAAGGTGGCAAGTGTGGGTGTGGAAAGCGCTGCCCTGCCCGTGTTTGCGAACATGTCCCTTTGAACTCCCTGGCGGTGAGGGTGAAAGAGAGGGGAAAAGGTTTTCCAAGCAAGACAATAAAAATAATTAATTTAAAAAAAAAAATCATCTGAACAGGTTCCAGCCTGTGTTATTTTGTTGTTAACCCAGAAACCTGTGGATACTGGAATCTGGGAAACGAGTGGAGGAATGGAAACGGACTCAGTGAGAGCGAGAACGTGGTGAGAAATACGGCAAAGCCGAAAAAGCCTCAAATCATGACTTTGCTTTGTTGTTATGAAAATTAGACACAAACCAATTAGCTAGGAAATATCCTGTTTCTATCGGGGCGTTGGGGGAGGAGAAGGTATTAACCTTAGGAAGGGAACTCTCTGGCCACCCCAGGGAGGGTGTGAAGTAAGTGTTGGGTGATGTGTTGACTTTAATGCAGGAAAGGAGTCTGCTGCCGAGAACGGCACTAATCCTGCCTCTGCATCTGGGATGCAGTTGTCAGCGTTCTCCTTTGTCTCCTTGGCGCAAACGGTGCCCACAGGATGGGCACGGCACCCCCGCCCTGGCTGGAGCGGTGGGGAGGGTGTTTCCAGCCGAGGAACGCAGATCTGCTCACCTGAGCAGACGATGCTGCTCGCGGTGGGCACAGCAGTGGGTTCGCCACAGACGGGGGCCCGCAGGGGTTTGGCGGTGGCCCCCAAGGGAGCAGGACGGAGCCCCCCGATTTCTTCACGGGGGGCGGGATCCGGCCACCTTTCCCAGACGTCCCGGTCCCCAGATGGGTTTGCCGCGGAGCCTGGGAGTGGGGAGCACCAGCGAAACGCCTGAGGATGGAAGAGTTAAGCACACCCTGGCAGCGCTCCCCTGCCTCCCCTCCCCGAGCTCATCTAGCAGATGGGGGAAATACTAATTATCCCCGAGTGAGCGGTAGCTGTGCAGTGAGGGCGATGCTGTGCTGGAGCTGTGCCACACGGAGGCACCTTCGGAGGGAGCGGGGGGGGAGCCCCGTCGGGGTGACCCGCGGGGACACGGGGTGACCAGCCTGGGGAGGGGATGCTGCAGCAAACCCTGTACTCAGGAATAAAAGTAAGGGATAGGAAAGGGGCTCGTCTTTTCCCGTCTTGCTGTGCCCTTGCTTTGGGCACGCTGATATCCTTAATTCCTCCTGGGAATTCCCAAAAGAACAAGTAGTTTTTAACCACTGCAGTACATCACAGCAGGTAACTGGAAAGCTGCTCTGTCAGAGACCGTTTCCTTAGAAAACAAACAAACAAACGAACGAACGAACAAAAATCCATGTATTTAGCGTGTCTGAGATGCCAAAGGTGCCCTGTTAGCAGGCAGCTTGTCCCTGGAGTTCGCTGGGCTGGAAGGACTGGTTCCAGCTCTGTCTTTTGAGGGAGGGTCTGTGCATCCCCCCTCCCTTCTCCTCCCAGCTTCCCTGCCACTGCTCCGGGCTCTGCAGATGAAAGCTGAGTTCCAAACAAAGCATTATTGATTATTATCCCCTCGAATTTCAGAGCGGGCTAACATTTCATGTGCACGCCACAGTCCACGGCCTTGCTGGAATAAATAACACATGGGAACTTGTTCGTGTGCCCAGTCAATAGGGAGCTGTCGGCTTTCATGCGATTTCACACATTTTTTCAGCTAGCTCAGCAATCCAAATGCAAAAATCCAGCAAACAGGGACATTGTGTTTATTTCTGACAATCCCTGGAGAGGGCTGGATCCGTAAACCAGTGAATGGATTACACTCATCCATAGATGATGGATTTTTTTCCATCTGTGATAGATATTATATGGAAAATCTCCATTTAATATCTGATCCAAGAATAATTCAATACAAGTGAGTAATATGAGTTAAAAATGCTGTAAATTCTGCTTAACTCCTTTAGGGTGGAAGGCAGAAGCTGGTGGAATGATGCTTGCACATGGCATCTGGACTCAGAGACCTAACATCCGTATGGCTCTTGGGAACACAGGCTGTGGCAAAGTGATCAGGTTTAAACCCTTCTGAAGGCCATTCTAAAAGCCTGGCAGGGAAATGAAAGAGGGGTCTGAAAGGCAGAGGTTGCAGGTCGATCTTGGTCAATGTTGTGACAGCAGTAGCTGGTGAAATGCTGGTCTCCCAGACTATCCAGAGCCATAGAATCACAAAATGGTTTGGGTTGGAAGGGACCTTAAAGATCATCTCATTCCACCCCCTGCCACGGGCAGGAACACCTTCCACTAGCCCAGGTTGCTCCAAGCCCCGTCCAACCTGGCCTTGGACACTTCCAGGGATCCAGGGGCAGCC
>JAWWLV010000030.1:666081-680313 GCA_035041135.1 Platyrinchus mystaceus
TCTCAGTTCCTTGAAGCCTCATCCCATCCCAAGAAGATAAAGCAAGCTTCTCCTGATGTGCCAGGTGGCTTCATTTGGGAAGAGGGAAGAAGATGTGACCTTTTGCTGAAGGTCTGACATATTCAAATGCCTTACAGTGCCTGCTGTTCCTGCCACAGGAAAGTACCTTCACCTCACAAACCTGGACTGAAGAAGCTGAGGGTTAGTTTGGTTTTTAAAGATAACCAGGACCTAAGGTCCTTCTCATTTCAGTGAGCTGGAGCATGGTGAAGGCCCATCTGAACCCCTGTGTATACTGCTGGTTAAGGTTTATCTGAGAGTTTAGAGCCAGCTGAAGTGAAACACTTAAATCTTTTGTATATAGTATAAATGTAAAATGGTAGAATAGGTGCCTAAACACGTTTAAAAGGTTAGTTCTAACTGCTGGGTGAGAGATGTCCAGAGACTTACAGGTCAGTCAGGGATCCCAGGATGGGGTGAGCACCAACCAAGCTGCCTGGGCAGGCTGTGGCACAGTTTGCCTCGAGGAAGGAGATCTGAAATGCAGACCTGCAGATGCTGCTCCAGTACGAGCCTGGAGTCCTCCTTCCTCCTCCTTGCCCTGAGGTGAGAGAAGTTGTGTTAAATCAACAGCAGTGTGTGATGCTCTTAGACACAGCAGGAAATGAGAGCAGGAGATAAACTGCAACCTCCTCAAATTCCCCACTCCTCCTCACCCATCTGCCTTGAAAAGTAATTCAGACAAAATATGCAGTTGCTTCTTGTCTCAAGGTCGGGGTAGTTGGTGTGGGGCATGGAGCCGTGTGTGGGGCAATGTGCTGAGCATGGAATCCACGCACCCTCCCGACCTGCACGGCTCAGTGAGGTCTTGGGAGCACAGCCATGGGGAGGAATTCATGCTAGCAGGACATGCCATGCAGGAGCACACTCACCCCCTCCCAGAGATCAGGGGTTCCCTTGGTCCCACACGGGGACCAGGCAGAGCTCACTGCCAAGGAAGAGATGCTTTCCATGGACATCGTGGTCATTGGAAGAGGCTGTGGTGAGCAACACCAGATACTCCCAGGCTGCCTACACTGCCTTCAACACACACTATTTATTTCTCCTGATTGCTCAGCTATGGAGCTATTTTCATTTATATCATCCCCAAGCTAGTAAAGATCCCTGCTCCTTGTCGGGGCAGCCTTGCTGCTTGGCCTTTCGCTCGCGTGCTGCGTGTTTCCATGTCTGCTCTGGGAGGGTGTGTAAAGCTCATCTTTCACTGCTGAGCAAGCAGCTCTTTCTAGAACTGCTGCCTGCACCAACATCTCATCCTACTGTAGCTTCTCTGCCACAACAGGCGCTCCTGTGAGGGTTTCCACAGAGGTGGGAGGATCCAGGTAGCGAGCGATGAATCAGGCTCATTTTCTGATGCTCCCCACACTCTCTCTAATCCCTGTAATTCATGATGCTGGGTATGATTTAGCAGAAGGTGCTCTGTGGCTCTTCAGGGAAGGAGAAATTACCCCTGGATGCAGTAACCCTGCCAGGATTGGGCTGGACACCCAGCACCAGTAATGATGGCAGTGACTGTTGGCCCTTTGCAATGGCCATGAACATAGAAGTGAGTCATACAAGGAGGTTTAGCCCAGTGGGCCAAAGAAGGGTTTGGGCTGTTTGGAGTCAGAGATACAAAACTGATTTGGCATCACAAACTGATTTTTTGGATGCTTCAAGTTTATATTTTGGGACAGTGCCACAACCCACATAACCTGAGTCCCCAAGGCTGTGAGGACCCCTTCTCCACCAGGGATGTGTCCTTACCATGAGGTTTTAAAGGGTTGTTGTCTTCTGTGCCCATGCCTAAGAGAAAGTAAGTATCCTTTACTCTTTTAGGCTCTAGTAAATACATACACAATGGAAACCTGGTAAGGATAAAAGTGTTGCTGTTACCCAGTTGGCCAAACCAATCTTTGGTTTCTACCTGATCCAATGTGTGTGTTGGGGAAAGGGATGCAGAGGATGTCTCCATCCACCTCATCTGAAGCCCAGTGCTGGGGCAGAAATGACTCAGCTGTCCCTGTACTGATGGGTATTTCATTCATTGCTGCTGCAGTGCTCTCAGGCCTTGAGCAGCAAAACTTCTACCCTCTGCTTCTTGTTGCTGTTTTATAGGTTTTATTGGAGGAAAAACTTCCCTCCCATCTAGAGGCAGAGCTGAGGGAGGGATTGCAGTGGCTGGAGTACACAGAGCACCAGGAACAGGCCAGCAGTTGGAAAGGGCTCGACAACAGGATGAGGAAATTCTGATTTGTACCAAAATCTCCATGTCCTGTCTCCCTACTCCAGTTCATGCCATGATTACAAAAAACCCTGGGTTGTGTGAAGTGCCTCCAAGGTGAGTCATTCATGGCAGAGCTCTGCTGTGCATGGAGCACGCGAGTCACAGGGCTCTCCTAGGAAAGAAAATTTCCCTTCACATCTTTTTAGACCTTTTAAATATTTGTTGTGATTGCTGTACTAATTAAATTCAGCTGTTGCAGGTAATATAACTCCTGACAGCTTTTTTTTTTTTTTTTTAAGTTATTTTTCTCCCTTTTAAAGGGCAAGTGAGCAGCACTTAAAGGTATATGGTCTGTCCACAGGGATGGCTGCTGGCAGAAAAGCAGAGCTTTGATTGAACTCTGAAATCACGGATTTAAACTGTGCCAGTTTGCCTTTGCCCTGACAGGAGGGCACAGACCCCCACCTGCCTGCATTTTCCCTTTGAATCTGGTGCACTGGAAGACAGTGCATAAGATGGGAAGGGAGGGCATCCATGGTCTGAGTTCTTCCCTAGCTTGCTTTGGGTCTTTCTGGACCTCAGCACCATCACTTCAGCACTTGCTGAAGCAGGCTGCACAAACCAGAGCTCCCCTGCCACCTTCCTTCAAGAGGGTTATCCAACATCTAAACCTTTGGCAACGTGGTTCGGATTTGCTGGCAAATTGTACAGATGAAAAGTCAGTGTCTTACAAGAAAACTGCATTTTTGTGGTCTTGTTCTGATGCTGTGCTGCGCCGTGTGTGGGGTTCAGGGCTTCCCGGTGCTCACCTTTCAGGTTGTCAAGGAGAATTTCTGCTTGTCAGAAGTGATTCGAAGCGCCCTCCCTGTGTGTCCTCCAATGTTTTGAATTTTAAAGAGTAGCCTCGGGGCAGTATATTTAAAACATGATCTCAGGGAAACTGGTTCGTTGCATTTGTAAGCCTAAAGAGCAAGAATGACAACGATAAATAGACATTAGGGTTTGTGGAGTCACACCGAGGTCAGGCTCCCCCCTCCCGTCCCCTCCCTGCCCCATCCCCCATGATTTGGGCGAGTATTGCATTTCCTAATTCAAACCCAAGCCTGTTTCTTTGTGCTTTACAAGTGCTTATCCCACCAGCTCGTCCAGCACAGGCACAGTGGCTGCTCCTGTTGCAGAAGGCTCGTACCGGGGTGTTGAAGCCCTGGTGCCCTGAGCTGGGCACGGGGCTGTATTTACCCATCTGCACAGATCTCCTTGATCTTCAGAGGGCTGGAGCACCTGCAAGCCCCATCTCTGCCTGTGGGACCTGTGAGCACTCCCCAGCCTTTGAAAAAAACCAACCCACTGCGTTAGAGACTTGAGATTGGGATGATAGTGGGTGATTGAGTTATTGCAACTTAATGAGTAGCTGCTCATCTGCCAAGCCACAGCAACCCTGTGTGTGTGCACGCACGCACGCTCCCATTCATCTCAGCCTGGGATTTGAACAGAAATAGTTCCTGTGGATTTGCCCTGGTTTGGCAGCAATCCTGAGGCCAGTTACCAGACACTGCTGATATGTCTTAACCAGCAGAGTTTAGAGCACTTGGGTTTGAACATCCCCAGTCGAAACACAGCGGGGTGTTTTGTGCTCCCAAGAGCAGAACTCAGATGTGGGGATGGAGAGTGGGTGCAACTTGTATCTCTATTAAGTGATCTGGTTCCTGGTTTATTCTGAGTTTTGGAGTAAAGCAGTGAGCTCAGAGAGAGGTAGAGTTCCTCTGGAAATGCGAGTGGAGCTGCATTTGCATTTAGCAAAGTGCCAAACCGCCCTAGCAAATCCCACTGGGTATTTGAATGCCCATGAACTGCAACCTCGAGGCTTCCTTCAGGTGCTCCCAATGCTTAGGTTTGCCCTCAGGGTGTTAATACACCAATGAGGAGTGGGAAGACTTTTGTGAGAGTTGATCCTGGCTCCTTATTCCAATTTACCTTCAAAATGGCTCTTAGCTTTTGGTTAAGGCCCATCCACTAGTGAAATGGTAAGAAAAAAAGCATTCTGGGTGTGCTTTCAGGTCTCTGCAGTGCTCCAGTCTCCAGAAGCTCTCTGTGATTCAACCATCACTCAAAGAGTCAGGGATAGAAGAACCTGTCTGGGTAATAAGCCATCAGTTTGTCCCATGCTTCAAAGAAGCTTTCTGTGCTCTTAAGAGTCCAAATAACATTTTTTCCCCCATCTTTCTTTTAACTTTGGGCACCTTCGCAAATGACTTTTCTGGCTGTGATGGAGCCCCAGAATGCCAGAACACCATGGGAAGAGGCTGCTCTGTGATACTGCCAACCTGAGGAGGAGGAAACGCTGGAAATCCCCTAAGCACGCCTGTTTTCTTGAGATTCCCAACTCAGTTTTGCAAACTCAGAAGATTTTATATAATTTGGTTTAGTCAGTTCAGAGGTTTAAGGCACTTGGCTACACATCTGGATTGCATCTTGGGGGTGGGTTATCCAACAAAGAACTCAGGCAGAGCAGTTGGAAATTCAGCCATTGCTAGAAAAACCAAAGGAAAAGAAGAGCATGGGAAGGGAGTTTCTTCTTTGCTACTTGGTGTGCTGGACTCTGGATTTAAACCCATGATCTGCCTTGCTTGAGCCATCAGGAGGTGGAGGAAAGGCAGGGAGTACTTGAGGCAGCTACATGTGCCACAAGCCACCATCATCTAATCTGATACACTGGTTCATACCAGTGAAGGGAACTTAAACACCCTCTCTGATGTCTGTGCCACCTGAGGGTCGTTACAGCAAGAAGAACAAATTGATATATAATTTCTAAATGTGCAAATAACTCAGATGTGCGAACGGAACAAGCACAGCTTCCTGCCGTGGTGGTTTCTGCACAAGCACCCAAGGGCTTCATTCAGGCTTCCCAGTCTGCAACTGTTGGCCTTAAAAAGCCCCTAAATTAAATGTTTCAAGTTGAAAAGTCCAAGTCGGTTCAAAATAGAAACAAAGAAAGTTAATTTTAAAAGCCCTTTAATTTTTAGCCCATAAAAGCCAAGAAAGTTTTTGTATTGATGAGACAGTGCCTCGAGACAAATGAAACACAGCTCAGCACCCTGCTGCGGGTGTTGACTATCCTCAGGTCTCCTTGTCTTCAAGAGCTGATAGAGATCAGCACCTCCCAGGTCTGAACCTTTAACCATTTGCCATGTTTTGCCTCACAGGCAGCTGCACTTCAGCGGTGGGTGAAACGATTCCTCTTTTGTCTGAAAGGGCAAATTCTTCCCGTTAGATGTTTGTGCTCACCTCCCATTAACTTTGGTATGAGCTGAGCTCATGCTTCCAAGAACAAAATTTGGCTTATAATTTGTTGGTGCTTCGGGACCCTCTGGGTACCATATAAACGTAAGATACCGTGATTCAGAGCTGGAGAGCAGAGGGAATGCGAACCCCCAGAAGACACTGTAAGAGAAAAATCACACAGAACTTTTGTTTAAAACAAAGAAGAAAAAAAAAAGGGGGAAGATTAAGCAAAACAACTGAGGTTCATTCCCAAGATGATTTCACTGCAAACCAAGGACTGGAGTGCACATCTCTCCCGTGGTCACTTTGACTCCAGCGCACTGTGGGCCGCCGGATCAGGCCACAGTTTCGGAGGCATTATTGAAAACTCTTTACCTCCCCTATTTCCTGGGTTTTAATCAAACTCCCTGCCCTGCCAGAGGTGTTTCATTTACCAGGAGAGGGGTCAGCGAGGCAGCCCCAACAGCAGGAAATAGCAAATGCAGAGCAGTTCCTCCCTGCTCGGAAGCTCTCCAAGGGCAAACAGTGCCTGCATGTTGATTATTATCTACCTTTGCTGCCCTCCTCACAAATCTGGGGCACCCTGCTGTCTCCCCTGGGGGGCAGGTGGTGTATGGGGGGGAATCAGAGGTTGCTGGGTTTGGGAGTTTTGGTTGCTGTCTTCTGATTTTACCGACCAGCTCTGTGCCAGTGAAAAGAGCTAACAATGCATATATTTTATAATTTTATTTTCTATCTGCTGCCATTTTATAGTTTCTTGGCTTGTTACTACTACTGTCATAAAATTACTTTATTATATTTTCCCATCTGTTACATTTTCCCCTCTTTACAGGGGGACATTGCACGATGCACATGGGCTAATTTAGCTTTAAAATTATTGTATAACTGTTGTTTATGGAAAACGAATGTCGTATTTGTGGAACAACATGTGGCTTCTCTGTAGCACCGAGGAGAACGTATGAAGTCTGTAAACACAAATGTCAGCAAATGGACATGGCTGCCCCCTCCTCTCCTACTCCAGCTCCTTTGCCTTTGTTTGTGATCTCATCCACCTTAGTTGGAACTGTAATTGCTCAGTAACTGAGTCCTCCACTCTGCCCTCCCAGTGCCCAGTTGAGGGATTATCCTCTCCACTGGGGAAGGGCAGTGGTTTGCTGGCAGTGGAGCCATTCAAGCTCTGGGTGCAAAGCAGCCTTAGAAGAACTGATTTCACACACATACCCACACAAAAAAGGAGAGGTGAATAACTAAGTGGATTCACTCTCCCTACCTCACCTTTCTTCTGTTGTCTTTGTTTCTTCTGTTTCTTCTGTTCAGTTTGGTCAAAGCATCTTGGTCTGACTGTTCTTTCTCATACCAAGTGTCTGTTGGGAAGGATGAGCCACCCCCAATCTTCTGCTCCCCCCAGGAAAACTGGGCTGTGACACCTTGGTCTGGGTAGCAGAAAGTCCTGGGAATGCTCCAAGCACACACTGGGGCTTTAACAAGGCTTTCTGAAACTTCTCCTCTAAGTTTTTTTGCCTTTTAACCCCCACTTTTTCTTGCAATTTGCACTGTCACTGATGGCACCATCAGGCCATGTTTTTCCATATATATGAGATGTATATTAAAGACTGTTAATTTATACACATTATTAGATGAAATTGGGTGTTTAAACTGAGGGTTTGGTGATCCCAAGAGGTTTCTGAATACAAAAAAATCTTGTTTTAAGAAAAAAATAATTTGTGATATTTAAAAGTCCTATTTCTGTAAAATCCACCTCTCCTTTTCTTCTCCTTCCTGCCCCCAGGTGTAATACATTATGCTTTTTAAACATAATTTTATCTACAAGAGAGGAAACAGTAATTACTGTAAACAGTGGGCAAAGGGAGACCTTTCCCATCAAACCAATGACTGGTGGCTTCACTGGAAGGCAGGAGAGCATTTGTGGAAGGTACCAAGTTTGCACTGAAAGGCTTCAAGCAGTGATGTGAGTGTCCTGTCTCTATCAGGACTTGTGAATAACACAGAATACCTTTTGTGTGTGATTTGATCCACAGCTGTAAAATGCGTGGATGCAGCAGTTACCTATGTCAGTTAGTTAGCAGTTAACTGTGTTTGGACTACAGGTGTCTAACTGGGAAGTCTGGGTGCATTTTCAGTCTTTACAGTTGCCCAAGTAATTGATGGCAAGAGTTTCAGAAAAGGAACTCCAGGTTTCCCATTTAGAATAATTTTCATCTGTTGATTGGGGTAAAAAGGTTAAAAAATCATCAGAGGAGATCTCAGAGGATCATAGAATTTGCTGAGTTGAAAGGGATCATCGAGTCCAACCCTGCACAGGAGTCACACCCTGTGCCTGAGATGTCAGTACTACGTCTGACTAGAGCAGTGCCAGATCCCTCTGTGTTCCCTCTCCCTGGCTCCCTTTCTCTGGCAGTAGGTACTTCTCTGGTGGATGTCCCACAGCATAGGAAAGGGAACAAACAGAATGACACACAAAATCACTGCTCAGGCTGGATTTTACCTTGATGAAGACCTCAGACTGAACTGGCAAGGGGGTTTTGTTTGAACCCTGCAGCCCCCATGCTCAATTCTTTATTAACTTTTTCAATATGTTCTATTGCAGTCAGGCAACAATATGGGAGCTATCTTGCAGCTAATTTAACACCTGTAAATTCCCATGGCTGGTAATGAAACCTTGTATAGGTTAGTGGGTGAAGCATTCGCTTCATATATCAAAGGTCATTAGTTCAGTGTTTGTTAACACTGTAGCTTTTATTAAATTTTTTCCCAGCTTTTTTTTTTTTTTTTTTTTTTTTAACATCCATGTACTTACAGCCTGATTAATTCTTCTGCTTCCCAAAGCTAAATACAAAAAAATGAGTATCATCTAACCCAGAACATTGGGGCTAAATTCTTTGTTGAAATCTTGAATTAGCCTGCTGAATTAGCCTACCTCAGCTGTTTAGTGACATGCAGACTGGAGGCAGTGTGAGAACAGTGGAGGAGAGCAGGGGGGCATTGTTCTCGCTGGCCTGGCTCCCACGGGAGAAGGGCAGGTAACAGCTCAGCACCTATATCAACTCCAGACCAGACAACCTTGTGGGTTCCTGTATCTGAACTAGTAGTCTCCACTTAGTTGACACAATTCCATTTGTGCCCAAAGCTTGGGGCTTGGCTGGCTGAGGTCCCACCTCAGCAGCAAGGAGCAATGGCTTTACGTGACTCGTGTGCCTCCTGTACCTCTTTGCAGCATATTCAACAAACAGACACCTCTCTACTATCCCAGATATATTTTTTATTTCCTGACTTTCCCACTTTTGCTTGTTTTTTGTTATGGTAGTTTACAGTTTTGGACTATTTGGAGGCAATTCTTGGAAGACAGAAGGCGGTGAAGAGGAGACGCAACCCACCACAACCAAACCAAACCATCTGCCAGTAAGTGATGCCTCCCTCAAAGTCCTTGGACACTGCCTGGTGCTGGATGGGGGTATGACTGCCCTTGATTTAGGGATGGTCTCCACGCCCTTTGGTCAGGCTGGTTGGTCACAGTTACACAAGTCACATCACTGTCTTATCCTGTGCTGCTGGTGAAAGCACTATTTCCCTCTGCTGAGCATGCTGTGTCATCACTGCTGCACTGCCTGTGCTAAAAAGAGCTGACACAGTGAGCTCTGCGCCCCACAGCTGGTTTTTCTGGATGTTTTGTATCTAAACTGACCCTTTCTCAACCCTGTCATGGGTTGGGTCCACCACAGTAGCCAACTTTTCAAAACACAACCAGCACAAAGCAACATTATAACGAAACCAAGCAGCTTCTGAAGATGAAATCACATGGACTCTGCATCCAAAGGCGATGCTGCAGCTTCTGGGAAGTGCTGAGCATGCGCTTCTTCACCTGGAAAGGTCTTGGCATGTGTGCTGTTTATCAAAACAACAACTCATTGAAATACAGCTGAAAGTATTGCCAGAAATGCTGAATGAACCACTGTTGTTTCCAGTCTGCCGTGGTCTCTACTGGCTTTTCCAGAGAAGGGAAATCAGTGGGCTCGGAGAATGAACCCTGAATACAGGTCTCACCCAGCTGTCTCTCGTTCACCTGCAGCCAGCACTGACCCACCTCACAGACCTTCCACAGAGCTCAGATCCTGCAGTTCACTGCAAGAGTTCACTGCACCTCCTCCTCCAGCCACCTTGACAGTGATTCTGGACACTACATTCAACAGTAGGTGCCACTCGTCAAGGGTCCCCTCCCAGGACATGCTTAATGCTCCTGGTTATCAACAGAGAAAAGAAATTCTGGATGCATTCCTGAGACTCCCTATTAACTTCATCTGAAATAAGCTGTGCTTTTTATTAACATCATTATGCTGCAGCATTTTATAGGGTATTGGGTTCTTTGTAAGACACACATGCTGTTTATCTTCTTATCTGTGTCTGCCTCAGAGCTGGCTTTGTGATGCAATTCATTAATTCCTGACTGAAGTGTCTCTCTCATTCTACACCATTTAGATGCCAGATATTTTCTACAAAGCTTATTAAAGCATGTTTTTTTACCTCAGCATTCACTGTACTACCAAGCAGTCACATCGATATATTCCACAGGAATATTCAGCTTGCAGAGTAAGAAAAACACCCCCTGAGGCACACATGTATTTTAGACAAAGGAAAAGATAATTGTTAGCAGGTCAGAGGTGCTCCAAAATTATCAGCAGCTTCTGTCTGTATTCTGAATAATGTAAATTGATTTGAAACATCATATATGCACAGATAATGTCAAACAACCTATGCTCAAACAATAAACATCATTCTAGAAACATTCTAGAATCAAGAAATGTGTGTGTGTGCGTGTGCATGGGCACGTGCCAGGGGAGGTTCAGGTGTGGCATCAGGAAGATTTCTTCATGGAAAGGGTGGTTGAGCATTGGAAGGGGCTGCCCAGGGAGGTTTGGAGTCCCCACCCCTGGAACAGTTCAAGAAATCACTGGACGTGGCACTCGGGCCCAGATTCCCCCACACTGGCAGCCCCCAGGCCTGGGTACCAGGCAAAGAGCTCTGGAATGTGCTTGGGAGGAAAAGGCTGGACTCAAATCCTGGCCAGCTGTGAGCATCTCTCACTTTGTCAGGGTGCCATTCCCCGTTCCCCCAGCCACATGAAGAAAGGATGCTGGGGGCAACACTGGTAGCACCAAGGTTGTTGGCTTGACCAGCAAGCAGCAACTCACCCCCAGGGCAGCAGGATCACGTTCTTCCAGCAGCAGCCACAGGGAAGAGTGGTTTGAGGTTCCTTTTAATTGAGTTAACCTTGCTTTTGTTGCAGTTTTCCCATCTGTGTTATAAAAAGGCCTGAAATGATAGAGACCAGTCCTGCCACCTCTCCATCCGCAGACTCAGTGCTGTGCCAGGGCTGGCCCGAGCATCCCGCTGGATTCAGGCAGTACCTCCCCCTGTGAACCTTTGGTGTGCAGTTTTCAAAGCATTTAAACCAAGATAGAAAACTCATATTTGACAATGTTTCTGTCTGTTTGATTGAACTTCTCAGATCTCTCCATTTTTCCTTCAGACGTAGAGAACCCGTGAGAGAAAAGCCAAGCTTTTTCCACAGCTTATGTTCCTGTAAAAACAGCTCCAAGTACACACATTCTGCTCCTCGCTCCAGTCGGGGCTCTGCATGCCAAGTCAAGTATTTATTTTCATTACTTTTGAGACCACCAAAATTAATGTATCTTTCAGACAGGAAGAATTTTATTTATTATGGTGGATTTGAATCCAAGGGATGAAAGAAGAGCAGCATGCATCTCGAAAGCAACCGAGGCTGGGAGCGGGAGGAGACGGCCTGACCTGAGCTCCCCTCCTTCCCTGGCACCAGCCCCCATGTGCTTCCATATGGATGGACCACAGATCCCTGAATCCCTCCAAAACATCACTGTAAGTCCTGTCACAGTTACAGTAGCAAGGACAAATGTCAATTTTTTTAATGAATTCCCCATTTTCCAAAGTCGCCGGTGTAGCGGTTTATGGTACAGGTTCGGTGGGATGGGAGGCTGCTGGAGAAAATGTGCTTGTCCCTGGGGAACATCATCCAAAGAGAGAAGAGATTATTTTTTCCCTTTTTCATGTACTGATCCCTGAGCTCTACACCCTGAGGTGATACATGAAATGAGGTGAAATGGCCAAGCCAAGCCACATCTTCTTGGTGCTGTCCTTTGAAAAGCTTCACTCAAACTGCTTAAATTGGGATTTCAGCATCAGTCTGTGATGCTGAAGGAGGATGCAGGATGGCCCAGCTGCTGGAATGAATCCAGACTCTGTTAAGGTGGGGGACCTGAACGTGTGTTTCATGGGTTATTTTGAACCCAACCTGCTCCACCTGCTCTGGGCTGTCCTGCAGTGTCTCTCTCTCCAGGCTGGCTGTACACACCTGGGTGTTTTGTCTGTGTTAGGCTTTGCTTACAAGAGGAATATATCACTTTTTACTTAGGGGATGGATTGCTGTGCTTTACTGAAACAAATGAATTATAAAAAAATGGAGAAAATCTGGGCTTGCCCAAGCATTTCAGCCAAGAGCTTGGAGGGAATTTGGGTTTTATGCATTCTGAGAGAAATCTCCACTGAAAATAAGAAGCTCCCTGGCTCATTCAAACAAGTCACATACCTTGAGGGTCCTGGTCCCAGTTTTTCAGTCCCAGCTGGCTTTTCATCTACACTCTCCTCTTATTTCAGCACTTTGGTGTGCTCCACCAATGGGATTTCCCAGAGTAATTCTCCTGGGAGCTTCCCCTCCTCCTGCTGCTCACTGAATGAGTCTCACCTGTGTTATACAGGTGGTGTCTAATATTTTTTGCTGTTTGTGACAGTACTGTCCTTTGTGCTTTCCTCATCAACCCAACATCATGGCTCTGGGAACTTCTTGGTGTGAAAGAGTGAGAAGCTGTGCCCTTGGACCTGAGCACTGTGCTCTCCAGGTTGCTTTCATCAGGAAATCCATACCCTGAAGGATTTTTCCTTTATTACTTAATTATTTTGCTATGGATTCCACCACGAGCTTATTTGAAAGTGTAGAAATGAAATCCTGGTTTGTTAAAGGAAAAAAATGCTGCTGCTGTTCCTTTCCAATGTGCTCGGAGTTCTACAAAGATGTTGCCAAAGTCGTCTTGGCCATTAGGAAGAAAATGGATTTCCATCTCTGTAACAACTGTTTAGAAAACATCACTTCACTTCTAGACCAGGGCCAGTCCAAAGATGGATTGGGTTGGTCACTAACACTGGGAATTTTTTGGTAAAAATATCCTATGGAGAAACCTCATTAATGCCACTGCACTCAAGGCTCTGCTACAGAGGGAGGCAGCTGGGTTGTGTCATGGAGATGAGAGGAAGCTGTAGTGGGACCCAAAGAAAAGCCAAATCCTTGAGAAATTTAGGCTGAGAAGTTCAACATCTCATACAATGACTTGCTGCTTCTTCCATGGAGCTCACTGAAGCTTCAGACATGCCCCAATGTGTTAACAAGGCACCTGGCCCCAGATGTCCTGGTGGAAATAACCCCAGTTTGGAAGTCCTTGAGATCCTGGGCAGCATCAGATCCCTTCCAGGCTGTATTTGATATAATTTCTCATTGCAAAACCTTAAGTGGAACTGTAATGTTTAGTTGCTTTCATCCTCTCTGATAACACCTCAAGCCTGGGTCCCAGTTGCTTAAGAGCACAAAGAAAAAAAGCAATGTATTGGACACCCAATAAAAGAGAATTTGTTATCCACAGTTAGTTTGAATTTAACTTAATTGTTTATTACTCTGAGGTCTCTGAAGGACGAAGAATATGGAATAAAATATTTTTATCACCTCTGCCTTTGTAAAATCATTCACAACCTGTTAAACACCAGGGTCACTAACTTTGAAATGATCTCACAATTTGATTTCATTATATTTTAATTGCAAATGATATATTGCAGGGTTCATGGAGGGTGAGAAGCTGGGACTGAGGGAACATTAAACCCCTGCTTTTTTTTAAAAATTCTCCAGCCAGATGTACTGCAGGCAGGTGCAACACAAACTCCCAAACACCCTGCTAACACAACGAGAGCCTGACCTAGAGGGACCAGCGTGAACGGGCTTTTCAGCCTCGTGCTTATTCAGTTCTGCCTGTGGAAATGCTGCCAAGGGGGACGTGCTGCCAGAAGCGTGGTGGTTTTTTTAATGCAAAGTTGCAAAACCACAAAACTCATTTTTACTAGTGACCTTTTTACCACTAATTGTCGGGGTACTTAAAAAAAAAAAAAAAAGAAAGGAAAAGAAGAAAAAAAAAAAAAAAAGAAGCAAAAAAGAAGCCCTTTTGGTCAGGGCTGAATTGACACCCCAGAAACGCCGTCCCAGCTGCTCCCACACCCAACTGCTGTTTTCCCAGTGTTTGCATCCAAACTAGACTGGGTCCTCCTGCTTGGATGAGTCAGACAGCTTTTTGGGTTGCTGTTTTATTTTTTTTCTTGAAAAGCAGCTTTTGATTGTGAAATAAATTACCAAAAAAATAGCTGGAGTGTCGGAAAGAGGGAGCAAAGAAGTCAGGGGTGGGGGCACAGACAAGAAGGGCTCCAGGGCCATGTTTGCACCAAATGCTGTGTTAAGGTAATTGCTTTTTTCCCCTTGCTTTTGCTATATTTTTTTCTCTCTTAGAACACACAGTCCTATTTTATTTTATTTTATTTTATTT
>JAWWLV010000030.1:689906-722499 GCA_035041135.1 Platyrinchus mystaceus
ATCATAGAATTATAGAATCATTAAGGTTGGAAAAGACCTCCAAGTTCATTGAATCCACCGTTTGCCCCATCCCCACCCTGTCCCCCAGCCCAGAGCACTGAGTGCCACAGCCAGGCCTTCCTTGGACACCTCCAGGTCTGGGGACTCCAAACCTCCCTGGGCAGCCCCTGCCAGTGCCTGAGCACCCTTTCCAGGGAGAAATTCCTCCTGATGTCCAACCTGAGCCTCCCCTGGCACAGCTTGGGGCCATTTCCTCTTGTCCTGTCACTGGTTCCCTGGGAGAAGAGGCCAAACCTCACCTTGGATTTGGATCTGGCCATTACACCATCTGGGCCAGGCTCCTCTGTGTAAATTGGGTTGTTCCATTGGCTCCACTGAACAAACCCACCTTTTATTAGCAAAGGACCACAATCTCAGTGCTTGCTGCACTACCCCAAGTTGTATCAGCAACAAATCTGGTCTCCAGACACAGTTGTCACATCTGCCACTTCCGAATGAAATGGGCTCGTTGTATCACTGAAACGGCATCAGAGGAAACTTGTAGCAAATGCAATATGTTAAACATTAACCACAATGCTCAGTCCTAGAAAGGTCTGATAAGCCATGATTAAACTTAATTATGGATTATTTTATATTACCTACCTCCAAGCACTGTGGAAAATTGCTTCCTTTTAACTGCCTTGGCGGCTTCTCTGACCACGAACGTACTGGGGGATATTTTCCCATGATTGATGTATTTGTTTACCAAGCTCCTTGCTCAAATACAGGCCTATTCTCCCTTTAATCAGAGGTGTGAATACCTTAATAGTTGTCAGAGCCCACATTAACCTCTTGATTAAAAGACATGCTCACACTTACCAAGAAAGAAATACATGAAACACATCAAAATTTATCCTCAGTATAAAACTCAGAATTATTTGATATTCAATTATTTGATGTTCATTTACTTGCCACATTGGTATTTCATCAAGTTGTGTCTTACAACAGAATTTTTTTTTCTTTTTTTATTCCCCCCCCCCTTTTACCAGTGAGTAGATGGAAGGGTTTTGGTGGGTTGGGTTCTTATTTTGCCTTTGCCTAAGGGCAAAAAGCTCCATGAACATCAGTTTTCACTTGACTTCCTTTGACTGCTTATCTACACTGGTTATTATGCTCTTTCACTACAGCAATATTACCAATAAAATAAACATGTCAAAATTCAGAAGCACAAACTAGTTCATCTGTGACACTAATTTTGCCTGGCAAATAATTCTCCTTGTTTCTGTAAGGGCTTCAATTTCTTGTGGATTCAAAGCAAATTCAGCTTAAATTTGATGCCTCAGTCTTATTTTTCTTTCCCAATCTCATTAGAGTAAAAATAGCAAGGATATCCATATGATTAAAGACTTCATGTGCAAGAAAGCAATCTGGTCATAGTGCTCCTTAGCTTTATGTACTTCTTTCTATTTGACAACATTAATTTGCCATCTGTCAGCTCAGTTACATAGTTTACTTGCTGCTTGCTTGGCGTTCACCTCCCCCTTTTTCATTGTCAGCTGTTTCTAATAGTTTGGCCTCCTTGAGTGGGCCATTTATGCAGATTTGAAACAGGAGAAATCCTAAAAACTGACCATATGGGAACCCACTTTGTACTCCCCAGGCTGACATAGCCATGCATAGACCTCATCCCCCCAGCACTTCAAAAATCAGATTTTTCAATACCTCCATAGCACCTTCCATCTGGGCGACTCCAGTTCATCCCACCACAGTCACAAAAAGCCAAATTCTTTTGCTACATTCAGCCCTGAACACGCAATCAAATAAATGGAAGAGATGGTTAAGATCACAAAGAAAGGGGTCCAGAACAAAACAAGCTTGGCCAGACACCGATTAACACAGCCCCCTGGTCCCGTGTTCCTTTTTGTCTGAAAGCCTTAATTTTAGAAAAAAAAAAAAAAAAAAAAAAAAAAACCAAAAAAACAGGTTGCCCAGAGAAGTCAGGGGTGCCCAGCCCTGGAAGAGTTCAAGGCCTGGTCAGGGGAAGGACCTCTGCCCATGAGTGGGTTTGGAATTAGATATTCTTTAATGTCCCTTCAAATCCAAACCATTCTGTGACAATTCTATGAAAAAAGCAAGCTGGGAGATGCTGAGGAGAACTGGGAGAGGGAGTTTTGCTACTGAAATAAATGATGTTTGGGAGAGGAGTGGGAAGGTCTAATTTCCAATTTCCACCTCCTTCCAGACACCCAGTAGAGTGACAGAACAACAGGAGACTTTCATCTGGAAAATCTGATTTTTTAGAAATTCTCCCCAAAACTCTAAAATTTTCAGCATCTTCTGTCAGTGTTAATACTTTGTTATTATTATTGTCCATTTAGTACATGCTGTCTCTGAAAACGTGTGCTTTGTGTAATATCTTTAAAGATATCTTGCAAATCCTTCAGCTTGTCCATAAAGGTTTTTTGTTATAACTGATATCTTCTGTCTTAAGAAATCCACCACAGAAATTGGAGCTCAGTGGGCAGTGGCTCAGTCTTTGTGTGAACAATTGTATTTCCCACTTGACAAGGATGAGAAGGCAAAAGCTGAACACAACACTCTTCCTTCTCTTGGGAATGCCCTGGTTTTTGGGACAGGAGGCTTTTAGACCAGAGGGTCTGGGGTCAAGGGGCTGATGTGGGAGATGAGCTTGGCCATCAGATTGACAGGATTCTGTTAGCAGGCACATTTTTTTCCAGATCCCAAACATTTAAACCTTCAAAACTCTTACCTGAAGTTAAGAATTATGCTTATGAAAGGAGATACATTAGCTTATACATCTGAAATCACACTAATTTATTTGGATATGCACTAAAAAAAATATCCATTTTTTCCCATGTCTTTTTTCTGCCAGTTGAAGGGATTCAGAATACTCACAGGCACTGAAATAAACTTTTCCCCTGAGCAGAAAGCCAATATGAAAATTGATTATTGCTTAATTCCAAGGGGAGAATAGAGCTGGGCACACACAGCCAGTGCTGTGGCCAAGGGCTCCATGGCTCATTTGGGATGGGGAGCACAAGCACTGCCCTTTGCTGCTCAGAGTGGCTTCTGCTGTGGCTTCTCCAGCTTACTTGTTCAGGGGGAACATACTTAAAAGGGTTTTCATCCTCAGGAGTAGCTAAATCACCTGGAAATAAGTGAATTAACTGTTTTGTATAAAGGTGAGAATTTGTTAGCCTGTTTTGATAATGCCCCATTCCAGGTAAAAGTGACATTATCGGGGCTCATGACTAGTTTGCAGTGGTGGTTTGCTGGTTTCTTTCCTGGTTGCCTTTTCAAAAATTCTTTTTTGAGTGATTAGAGAAAAAATATAAAAGCTTAAAAGCCTTTAAAAGACAGTAGCAGCAGTAGAACAGTATCTCAGGTCTAGACAGTTTAATCATGAAGGGCCTGGGTTTGTCTTCATGAACATGTAGGGAAGGTTGGGAGGAGATGTTAGTCTGGGTGACCTTCACTTGCTTTGAGCCTCTCTGCTAAGATCAGCCCAGCATCCAGCACAAGGGTTGGTCAAGGTCAGGAGAGGTTGTCTGACCTCAGGTGGCACCTGGAGCTCAGCTGAATGTGTGTTTGCTTGTTTTCATCCACACCCTGGGCAGAAGAAGAGGCAGCACTGGGGCAGGTCCTTGTCAAGGAATCCTAAAGAGAGCTGCTGGTGATGCGGAGAGAAGGGTGACCCTACCTGAGGCAGGTTGGTCAGTAAATTCAGTCACGGTGGCTGACACTTTACATCAGGATTAGTATTTCCAGCAAAGGAAAGACAGAAATGGTTTCCCAGCTCTGATAGCCCAAGCCCAGTACAAGCATCCATGAGAAGATGACCCCAGTAAAGGGAAGTCTGACTGGGAGACAGAGCCAAAGTCCCTCCAGGCTGCTCCCCTGATGGGAGCCCGGCCAGACGTGTTCCTGCCTCTGGGACTGGAGCAGTCCTGTAATTCAGAACAGTCTCCAGCCTGCTCTCATTTACACTGGGGGCCAGTGCACAGCTCTCTGCAGACAGAGTTCAAAGGCTGCCCTGAGCTGCTCTGCAGGTCGGGCTGGCACCCAGGTCGGTGGCTGGCACTGTCCACTCGCCACATTCGCCCCCCAACCCCAGGGATCTGTCACACAAACAGGGCTGGTGAGCACCTACCTGGGCTGCCCAAAGGTCCATCACACCTCCTCCAGGTACCCTGGCAAGTTCTGCTTTGCATCCCCTCTCTGTAACATGAGATAACAAGATATGCCCAGATCTATGGGTGCAAAAATGCTGCAGAGGTATCCCAACATGGGGTTAGGCTGGCAGAGCTCATCCCATCATTGTGTGCCAAAGACACTTAAAATTGGTGCCAAAGACACTTAAACTTGGTACCAAAGGCAGCATTTCATAATTCTGAAACATAATCGCTGCTCCAAACACTTCCCAATATCAGCATATATTGGATTCAGATATCCAAGTATTTAAGAGTATTTTTTGGGGCACCATTGGCCAAACCCGGCCTTGTATAGGCAACATGCTGCTGTAGATGATAGAAGCTATAATGGCAAGACAAATCTACCAACATTTTGACCCAAATAGAAATAGTGGAAAAAAGAGAACATCAACATGATGATGTTGGCAAAATGTGTCTGAAATGTTCAGTTTAAGGAAGCTGAGCCACTTCCATTTACAATGAGACCTGACAGCTGTCAGGACGCACTGTCTTTACCGAGACTGGATTAATTTTAGAAGCTCATTCATTTGCATGGGGTTTAGTGAATCTTCCTCCTTCTCCTCTCTGGGAAGACTCATTAGCTACAGGGAAACTCAGTGTGAACGGGAGGTATGTGTGAGGTACGGGTAATTACACAAGCACCCCCGAAATAAATCACAAACCCACTTTTGATATGACTGCAAACCTGGAGCTGATCCTCATTTTAGCCTGGGAGAAGGTCTTCGGCAACACTCTATAAACTACAAAGACAAGAAAAGGAAATGGACTTTAAAAGCAACATTTTAATAAGACTGAGGTGTTGAACAACCCTCAGAGAGCAAAGGAGCTCCATCACACCGGATGGACTCACTGCTTGGGAAGTGGCTGCTGGCATCTGCTGGGAGCTTTGCAGGGACAGTGTTTCACTAGCTGAGTGACTACTGCTGTCACCTGTGTCTGGAGAGGATGCTGAGGTGGAAAATAGGCTGCAGGGATATATACTGGCTGGGACACTGACTGTCTTAAAATGCTGCTGCCCAGAGGGAGCAGGACCACCCTCACCCAGATGGGCGGCTGCCAAGCCAGGGTGCTTCCAGCTTCGTGACGTGACAGGGGAGGTCACAGCTGGGGTATGGTTTTATAGGGAATCCCAGAGGGAATTGGGAGTTAACCACACAAGCCTGGGGTGGAAACAGGAGCAGAAACTGCAGAAACTGCAGATCTGCTGTAATGCATAGACTTTGGGTCCTTAGCATCTGAGGGGCACCAGCCTGGTGGTGTGTGCACTGCACTGCTCAGTGCTGCATGCAGAGACTATTTACCCTGGAAATGTATAAACCAGGCTCGTGGTCACACCTTGCAGATCCCAAAATACACTCCAGGTCCCCTTCTGGATTTCAGCAGGCCACCTGACATCCAGATGTCTACAGAAGCAATGCAGTGCCAGTGCTAGTAAGGACATAATAACCCCTGAAATAACCGAGTTCTACAAATCTTCCTGTCCTTAATTTGTGCTGCTGTCCCGGGTCACCTGCAGAGCAAGGTCCTGGCTGGGACTGCAGGAAAGAGCCCAGCCCAGCACTGCCCCTGTACTCTGCTCCTCACTGCCTGACTTCACTCCCTTGTCCCCCTCTCAGCTTTGCTTTCCTTAAAATCTTTGAAGCTTCTTTTGCATTGTGGTTGGTTTTCAGATGCACCATAAAAATACACGTGCTGGGAATGCTGTGGTTAAGACATGGGAATGCAAACATTGTGGAAATAACTTGGCTTTTGTTTTTCTTTTCCTTCTCCTTTTTTCTCTTCCATAAACCAACTTTTCCACTTCTTCAGTATGTTGGCACTTCGAACTTGCTTGGCCTGTTAATAGAAACAAGGACTGAAGGGGTCACATAAATGATCTGTTTTGAGAAATGAGCAGACGTCTGTTGCAAGCTCTCAGCCAGGACTCCAGCAGGTAATTCCATGTGGAAGGACATGCACATCTCAGCACTCAGCTGTTGGCAGCTCAGGTGACTGTGGCTCATGACCCTCCCTCCCCCAGCCTGGCTGGCACTGCCCTCAAGCCCTGTTTGTCCCCCAGTCCCTGCCTGCCCATTCCTTGCCCACAAGCTTGCTCTCACCCACCCCTGACCTCTCCTGTGACTCTGGTCCATGGGCCCTCTCCAGGCCTTCCCATGTCCCTCCCCTCTCCCAGTTTTGAGAGGATGACCATTAGCTCTTATTGCTGCCCACAGCCTTATCCTCCACAGCCTCACTGCCATCTCCCTGCGTGGCTGATGCTGTACCTGCTTTTACATCCCAGCATCTCACCTTAACAACCCCTGGACAGTCACAGCTGCTGTGGATCTCCACACTGCACAGTATCATCACAGTGAACTTCAACCCATCCCACTCAACACTGAAGGCTTATGGTAGAATGGGCAAGCTCATGGTATTGGCTCCACAGGAGCTTGGCCTTCACCATTGCACATGCTGTGTTCTCTTAAAAAAACCCCACAAATATTTTAATGTCATTAGAGTCTGGGGTTTTTTCAGTGGTTCTGCATCGAAAAGACAAAAAGCATTTTCTTTCTTGCATCAATGGCTTCTATTATGTCATTATCAACCACTGCACTATTTCAGCCCACCACACCCTGACACTATCCTCACATGTCAAAAGAAGTAAATGTTAATATTCCAGTCTTATCACCTAGACACCTAAGATTCAGAGAGCCTACAGAGAATCCATGAGAGGTGTTACAGGACAGCATGCACTTCTAAGGGCCAAGCCAACTCCCCAGCCTCTTGCCTTCTCCCAAAGTCTCACTCTTCTTCCTAAGAAGTAGCATTTTTCAGAGCACAGTACTTTTCTAGTAAGGAAAACATCCCCGTGGTTTTCCAAAAGAGGCTCAAGGTCTGATATCATTAAAAAAGAAAAAACCTTTTTTTTTATCATCTTGACCTGTATCTCATGAACATTTTGGTTAGGTTGGATTGTTATAAAATCAAACTATCACAGAAGGGTTTGGGCTGGAAAGAACTTTAAAGATCATCTAGTTCTAATCCCCCCCACATCTTCCACTATCCCAGGTTGCTCTAAGCCCCATCCAACCTGGCCTTGGACACTTCCAGGGATGGGGCAGCCACAGCTTCTCTGGGCAACCTGTGCCAGGGCCTCACCACCCTCACAGGGAAGAATTTCTTCCCAATATCCCATCTACCCTGCCCTCTGTCAGCTTAAAGACATTCTCCCTTGTCCTGTCCCTGCAGGCCCTTGTCCAAAGTCCCTCTCCAGCTCTTTTGCCTGTAGACACTGGAAGGGTCTCTAAGGTCTCCCTGGGGCCTTCTCTTCTCCAGTATGAACATCCCCAGTTCTCTTCCCCTGTCTCCAGAGCAGAGGGGTCCAGGCACTCCTCAGTTTTTCACTCTTCATCAATGTCTCAAAGACATCTTTGTACAGCCTGTTTCTGAAGTGCTCTGGACACTGATGTCTATTCCAAAATACTTCTTGAAAGCAGAATAACATAAGGGTGATTTGAGCTCCTCGTCTCTGGCCTATTGCAAAGTGTCTGGGGAAGAGCTGTTGTAGGCAGATCATAATTAATAATTAGCATTATTTATAGCGGGGCCTGCAGAACAGAATTGAAAGTGTCATCAGATTTTACATCCAAAATATTGTCTAAGGGAGTCCTTTCTAATTCCCAGGCCTTGCTGTGGGAAGATACAATTGCACATGTAAATACTTTCCCATGCCTCGGCACCGAGTGCCGATCCCGCATGTGCAGAGCAGATGGGAATGTACGGAGGGCCTCGTTGGAAATGTAGTGTGTGTGTGTAAATTGCTGCTTGTCTACATCTGTGTATCTAATTGCATGTGAAAATCACTACTTTAGTTGCATCAATGAAATACAACTTTTTGAAAATATAGCTTGCATGTGTTTCTCATTCATTTTAGTGAGGCACAAGATGATCCAGTTGAAAAACAGTAGCTAAGACCAGATGTTCTTCTGTTCCTACAGCGTGAGAGAAGCAGCTCAGTCTTAAGAAACTCAAAGCTGCTTAGCTTATGATACTTGCAGTATCATGGGAGAGAAAGATCATCTCCTCCAGTGGCCTCCCTTCCCAGGAACTCAGACCTGCTGCCAAAGGAAAATGGCTGGAGATCCCCTTTGATTCCAGGAATTTAGAATCAAGCACCAAGTCTCCAAGAGCTGATGAGCAATGGCAGCAAAGTCTGTGCTGTGGTCATTTAGGTCATTTGGAGGCAACCAGGGGCCACTCCAGGGGCCACTCCTGGCCAGTTAAGACTGGACATATGGCAAAGGTTTAATAAAATATATGATGGGAAGGGTAACTCACTCAGCTTTGCCAAAAAGTAATTTTTAAACTATGTGCCTAATTTCTAAACAATTGAGTTTTAAAGATTTAGTAACTCCTTGAATTTTTCCATAGCTCTGCTGCTGCTGTGGTCATATTTCCAAATTCAATGTACCTCTTACTCTTCCACTTAAAACATTCACTTTTCATTTAAACCTGAAGGAAAAACAAAATCTGGATTAGTTTCAAATTATTGGCCAAGCTCAAAGAGACATCCCAGCCCTTTATGGGGTGCAGATAAAAGAGCTCATAGTCCCTTCTCTGCCAGGAAAAATGTTCACTTTCTGTTAAAAACATTAAGAAATCAAATGAAGAGCTTATTAAACCTTTAGATGCATGAATTTGAGAATTGGACAACGATGCATATATATGTCAGACCCTTGAGATGAGATGGAGCCTGTCATAAACTGCTGCTGGATGAGTAAATAAGACTCACTGTGCTCTCCCCCAGCTGTAGAGTATTGAAGCAGGAGCTCAGCCTGAAAGCACTCTTTGTGAGGATCAGCTCCAAAGACTTATGTGGAGGAACCTTTCCTTTATTTGCCAGCTTGCTGAGACTGACAAAGTATTTGATAGCTTGGAGCCTTCAGCCTGAGAGCTTGGCTTGTGAGAATATTTGCCAGTGATTGTACCTGCTTTGCTATTTATTTTTCAGAGCCCTGACCTGTACATGTCCTCTTGTCCTGCTGATGAAGAACCTGAAGTGAAAGAATCTGCTCTGTACTCTCTTCCCTTCTGCCTCTTCCAAAACCCTCAAATAAACCCATTTTTGGTGCTTTATTCGTGGCCACATGAACCTCATCCTCCACCTTTCAAAGGAGCATTAGATATTTAATAGTTCTTCCAAAGTATTAGTTATTCTTCTGAAGAGAGGTGTTTGAGTTGGCAGAGGTGCTCACTGGCCATTGCAGGTGTTGGAAGTGTAGCAGTACCCAAGGGAGTGATGACTATTAAAAAGTGCTCCTTCTTACCCATCAGCTCTCTGAGGTTACTCTCACAAACAATTCTAGGCTGTACAGGGAAGTCAAGTTACATCTGTGCTTATCAACCCCATGGACATTTATTGCTGCTACTGATAAATGCATGAGCAGCTGTGAGCCCACTGAGTGTTCACTCATCAGCTACAAAAAGCTTTTCACTTCTTGCTAGTAAACTTACTACATTTGTTCTGTAAATGGAGACAGAACAATATCTTAATTTATAAACACAAATATGTAACAGTGCTGCTGCAAATAAGTGTGGGTGTGACCCCAGGTTCACATCTGAAGATGCAGCTGACATCTGCCAAGTTCCCTGGGAGCTGAGTGAGAAAAGCAGTTTGGATTTTTGCCTTCTTCAGGCAAATGCAAGACTTGCACAGCTAGGTGATATTAAAAATAAATATATATTTATATTTCTTCCTGAATGACCACATTAGACAGAGATCATGAGTAAAGATTTGAATGATAGTTCACATTGTTTGTCCTCAAAGTTAAGTGCCAGGGTAGGAAAACTGAGAGACCGCTTCTCCTGTGATATGCTGCTTGTGATACTTCATACTTTATTCTTCCTTTTTCCTAGCAAGATCATTTTCAGCTTACTGATGAATTCTACTCTAAATATAACTTAAATAATTTGAAAAATTTGGAAACCTTATCTGCATATTTGTGCATATATTTTTGCCCCATATTGATTTTACCTCGTGCACAGGCAGCGAGAGTTTGAACGAGTAAGGTATTAAAATGATTGATTAGGGCACTGCAGATCTCAGACACTCTATGACCATCTGATATGAACCCTAAAACATCATGGATCAGTCTGCTCCATTCCTATCAAACTCATGCACCTGTGGAGTCAGTGAGGGTCTCTCAGCCTGGCGGGCCCTGCAGCATTGCTGAGAGTTCCTGGAGCTCCCAGGGGCTCCTTGGAACAGGCTGCTGTCCTCCCCATCCCACCCCTCACAGCCCTGCTGAACAAGATGGCTGGGGACAAGAGTCTCATCTTTGCTCAAGGACTTTCCATCTGACACATTCATCAAGGCAGCCCTGAGCCCTGAACTCTGCAGGCTGTCCATGCTGGGTTAGAGAGCAGGGTCCGAGGGAAGGTTTGTGCCAGGGAGCTGCCCAGAGCAGCCCTGGGAAAGAGATCTGTTTTGATATCCCCATGTGATCTCTTTAGATACCTCTAAGTATCCTCTGAGAACACAGAAGAGATCTCAAAGCACCATACTTCCCAACTACAGGCAACAGGATTTTAGTGTGACCCCCGGCTCGTTTCCCTCATCTCCTTTGCAAGAAGAGTGGCACTGGGATCCAACAGAGAGCTCTGGATGGACACTGTGCTTAGAGTATTCCCTGTTAAGCTTCCATGTTTCTGCCTCTCATCTGAATGCTTTGCCATGTATTTCTTTTCCCAGTTTTACATTGAACTTCATATGACCTAAAATCATCTTTAAACGTCCTGGGACATTTTCTGCTTGCTGTGGGTGACTCAGCAAATCTCCCCACCTTGAAAGTTTACTCCAGTTGCCCACTGGGCTGACTCGATCTCTCTCCCACCACAGGTGATGGGATGCAAACCTGGTGATGCCACGTACCTCAAAACAGTGAATTAATTTATTTCAAAGTGATTTCCTAAGACTCAGCAGCCTTCAACCAAGACCCAAGTAGGCTCTGGCAGAATGGTGGTCAGAATCTCCCTCCACTCATTCAGAACATATTATTGTTGGTGCGGGAAGCAAATCCAGCCAACCAGTAATGCCTGATTCCAAGGACAACACTCGCTTTACTGTACTGGTGTTTGGAAATGTATGAAAATAAATTATTTATTATCATGACTTTTGGGCTGAACCTGTTTATACGGGCTTGCATCTGTCTGATCTGCAGTCTGAGTCACTGAGAGACAGACACCCTCTTGGCTTGTCCAGTTATTCACATTATGTCCATACTGTTCCAACAGCCTAAATAAAAATAGCAAGCTTGAAACTTCTCCTCTGTGTTGGCATTTCTTCACAGAGACAGGGTGTTGCTTAAAGAAACATCAAATCACTCATAAAGAGGTCAGATCTGCGGGGTGAAATGGCAGAATTAATGGTGAGACTCCCTGGCTGCAGATATCCAGCCCAGCTTTAGACCCTTGAGCAGATTTCCAAGGGGATGGGTGAGGAGGTTTGGATGCAAAATATCAGTCAGTGGGAATTAAAAACCTGCTCCAGTCCAAAACTAGTAGCCCTTCTGCCCCTGTCAGCCATTTCCACATCTGGCAGCTGGGGCAAACTCCAGAGTAGTATTTCCACTGACACCAAGTTAATTCTTTTTCCTCTTTTTCACTTTGTTTCCCCTCAGACTGAAGTGAGACCTACAGATGATCCTCTTGGAGAGGGGGAGAGGTGAACTGCAGCAGAACTCTCCCATCCCTGGGGCAAGGCCCTTCTGTTGTATCATATGGAGAAAACTGACTCAATAGAAATACAAATTTCTTCACTATCCCATCCAGCAAGGTGCAAATATCTCACCTCTCAGTGCAGAATAAGGGGACTCCAGGATGAATTTGGGTAGTTACAGACTTGCAGACATTTAAGGCTTTGTGTCATTTTCAGATTTCCTGATTTTCCATTAGTTTGTAACCTTTAAATCTGCATTTCCTGAATTTATTTTTAATTTCACCATTGCATCATCAACCTTACACAAAATAATTTGATGTCTGGGTGTTAAGGAGAGCTGCAGCCAATATCTAAGTGAAGGACAACATTCTCCCCTCATTCTGCATTTGCAAGCATGGAAGACCATGAGTAGGATGTGTGTTTGTGGTTGAGGAGGTATGCAAGCTATTTTCTGTGTGGATGGAATATGCCTGGTGCTGAAAGTTGTGGGATGGAAGAACGAATGCAGTTGTATTGGGAGAAGGAGGAATGCTTACAGTATTTTGTGTCCTCAAATGTGGATTAGTTTGGACAGGGATGTAAGGTGGGGAAGACATATCCTGAACACCTGTTTCTACATCTGTATTTTTTTTAACTAATTTTGGAGACAGCATGCCTTGCTCCATTCTCTCTGTCCTTATTCTGCTCTTAGGTCCTTTCCATTTCATGCAAAAATAGTTTCTCCTCTCATCGAAGTCAGCCGTCTTTCTACAAGTTGACATAATGATTTTACAAACAGTGCTATTCTTACTTTTGTCAGCAAAAGAAATTTAATTGATTTATCAAGAAGCTAAGGCTAAAAATCTCTCCAGAGGCAACGAAAATATATGCACTTTCACTGACCTCTGAAAATACGTGATTTATGGGAATACCCACTTATTTACCTAAATTCCCACACATTGGCCTGAAAAAATTAGCCCTTGATCTGTGGTGGCAAGGGACTCCACAGAGGTAAAGCCACTGAAGGAGAAAGAAGCAAAAACAGAATCAAAAGAAAAAAGTAGAATTTAAAACCAGAAATACATTGAAGGGATAGATAATAATTTGTGCTAGGTAGTGTAACAGAATATGGCCTGGCAATGTTGTAGGGCTATGGATGGACAGAGACTTAGGTCTTCAAGATTGTTTTGTTTGGCATTTGGTAATGAGAACTTGAAAGGAAATTTGAAAACACAGTAGTAATAGTTTTGGCTCAGAAATGTTACAAATCCCCAGACCTGTAGGGAATCTCCATGTGCACCCCTCCATGGAACTGCTGGGCTTGAGGAAGTCAAACTCCACTCTGGAAATTAATTTTTTACAGGGTGACAACCACTTCTCAGTGCTCTGTTGGTTATCTGGTGCCCAACACTTTCAGATGGATCACAGAAACATTTAGGCTTTAAGGCAAATTCCTTTATGAAAAGCTCTATGTTCTCTTCTGCTGTTTCTACCAAGATGACAGGACTTGACTCTCAAGATATCCAATGAAATAATTTAATCAGTAGACTGGACAGTATGAAGTGCCTCCCTCTCGGAAAGATGAAGAGTTTTGTTCTTTCTGTTAGATTTGGACCTGAGATTCAGCAGGTGCAAATGACATGCACACACCTGCTTATCAGCCCCCACAGCAAATGCTAGTTCTTAAATGTTCTTTCAAAAAAGGCTTGATGAAATTTAACCTTCCTCTTAGCAGTCCCAACACAGCCAGCTGCCCTGAATTCAGACAAGAAATACGAAGAAAATGAGCTATTTCAGATGTCAGATCCAAAATACATGCTACTCTACATGTGAAAAAAGCACTGGCAAAATAATATGGACCACCATCAGTTTTGATGTGCAGTGCTTGAACCGATCTTGGATCTTGTGCCATCTGGGAATGGAGGAAATGTAAAGTAAAAGCCCAGAAGTAATCAAAAGTAGATCAGAACAAAATCTGTAAATGCATTTGTCTAAAGAGTTAAAATCTAGTCAGACCATACCCCTCGGAACCAAGGCTGGTGTTCTGTCATCCCTCAGAGGTCTCAGCTGAAGTTACTCTTTGATCTCCTTGTGGTGTTTTAGGTAAAGAAGCTGTAGAGTCCATCCAGATCAGATCAGGAGAGCATGAAGCCAGACTTGGACCTGGACTCTGTGGGTTTGGCTCATTTCTAGGCGTAAGTGAAAATGTGTTATGGTGGTCTGACTCCACTCTCCAGCAAACAGGTGAGTTGGCTTTGTGCAAAACCACTGCATAATTCTGCATGATTGGCACCTTTCACTTAAAGAAGCCTGAGCTGCATTAGCCAGCACTGAATTGAACTGGAAAAGGCTTGGGGAGATTTGTAAAGAGGTTGGCTCTGTTCAAGGCATAGGTTCTTTCATTTTCATGAACCCAAACCCACACTGGAATGGAACATAAAAGAATAAACTCTGATAGCAAGAAGAGTGTCGTTTGTCTTAAAACAAACAAACAAAAAAATCCCCCTTATTATGATAATCTTACAAAAACTAATTATTTCAATGAGCAAATGACACCAAGAAGTATCTTGGAGTCAGAGGCATGAACTTTTAGCTGGTGGGTCAGTGGTAACATATCTTGTTTGAACAAGCCTGACAAAGATCTGCTGAGCAATATCCATTGGGGCCAATTGTGCTTGGCTGTCTGTGTTGTGGTGGAGAGATGGACTTGGATAACCGGGTCACTCACTGCTTCACTGACACCAGCCAAGCAAAATGAAGCAGAGCCAAAGCCTTCTTCAGCATGATGGCAAGATGGAAATGATGAGAAGACAGAAATGCCGAGAAGACCTAGAAATGGCTGATATGGATGAATTAGAATGAAATGGTTGCAGTAACAATGATCTGGGACAGCATCGCCCACATTGAAGCCAACACAACCCTGTTCCAATCCCCTCCTTCCTCTCTAAGGGCCTTCATGCTGTGTTTTCTTGTGTGCTGCAGAATATTACAAAAGTAGTCCAGCCCACAGCAGTGTCAAGGGATGTCTACACCACAGACTGGGATCAGCTGGAAGTGACCTCATCAGGGCACCTCTGGCCTCAGGATTTGCTCTGCATATCCAGTTTCTAATGTTATTTTTAATGCTGATAGCAGCATTATCATTGTGCCAGAGTTGAGGTGTCTAAGGCCAGGGGCCTGCTGGCTTAAACACAGAACAACATCTGCCCTCAGAAACTCTAAAGTACGATCAGACACAGCAAGTGGATATGGAGAGATGAGCAGGTTGAGCATAGAGATCAACAGAAGATTTGCACTAGCTTAGATCTCACAGGAAATCCTTGCTGCCATCAAATCCAATTGTTAGCTGAAAATGAAGACAAAAGGGAGAGTAGAAAATTACATCATTTTTTTTTTCTGTTTTGAAAAAGAGAGTTTGGCTGGCTGTCATCCTGAAGCAGAGCATGAAAGTTTCATGGGATGCATCCAGTACATTCTAATGTTCTTTAACTAAACTATGAAAAGGAGTTTTCTTGTGTGTTGAAATCCAGTCTGAATTTTTGAGGAGCAATTGTTATTTTAGTCATTTCACAAAACAGCCCTAGAGTGAATGAGTTTTTGGCATAAAAGTGATATCTATGATGTCACTCAGAGCACCTCAGAGAAAGGTCAGATTATCAGGTCAGCATCAAATTTCTGAGACAAGACTCTTTTATAGGCTGAATTCTTCCTACAAACCCACTAACAATAAAGGTCTGTGGGGCAACAAATCGTATTGGCTTTGCCCAGTGTTTATGAGCAGGGGTAGCCCAGCCCTTGCAAGATCCACGTTGAAGTGGGAAGTGTAGATTCATTCAAAGGAATCTGGTTCACCACAGGCCAGTGGGTATCTTTTAAACCAGATAAGAACATCCCTTCTCCAGTCATGAGAAAGAACTCATAAAAAGGCAAATGGATTGAAAAAATACAAGACCATAATCACCATGGTCCAGGATGAGGAGGAGGATGTGATGCCTGGGAACGACTTCTAGTTGTAACTAAAGTGATACAGGGAGGCACAGCTCAGTGATGATAACAAATTGGTGCAGATTAACGCCCCTTTCAGTTCCTAGGTGTTGGTTTGGCACTATGAATGATCTAAGAGAGAAATCTTAACATGTTATGCATGTGGAATGTACTCAGAAGCTGAAGGAAGTCACAAAAACTAGACTGCTACCTCTTCATTTGTAGCACTAGCTGATGACTGTTTCCAGTCCTTCACTTTCTCCACTGCATCTTAGAAAATAGCTTTAAAATTCTTCAAACCTTGGACATACAGCATGGGTAATGTTCCAGCAAGTAGCCGTTTATTTTATAAGGGGATTTAAATATTATAAAACTGAATAAAATGCAGGTGTTTCCATTACAGACAAGTGAACCTTGTGTAAGCCCTACAAAGACGTGACTTCCAGATTAAAAGGACTTTGCACAGTTTGTTCTGCCTCGGTGGAGGAGGTGGATTTTTGGATCAGCTGGCGCAGCATCTTCCTTCGTGTTGTGCAGTCCTGTCTCCCAACCTCTGCTCTGTTTGCACACCGGGGTAACACATGCAGCAGGACAGCTGGTGGCCATATTTACATCAGCACAGTTTTGTTAACTCTGAAATTTGGCTGGATAAGTTCAACCACCAGACTGCCCAAACACAAATAATTTCCATCTAGTGTCTGGGGCTGCCATGAGTTCTGAGAGGGGTGGGCACTAACCCCACATTGTGCTACTGTTCAGATGATCCAGCCCAGGGATGCTGGGATTAACCAAAGCAGGAGCATAAATACATATGGAAAATACATCCACAGATATGAACACTGGATTTTGGTAGCAAGGAAAGAATTCCAACTACCTCTTGGAAAGCTTCCCCAATGACCAAACCCAAACCTTCTGGCCTGTACAGGGTCAGCCCTCCCCAAGAAGAGAGTTTCTATGGAAAACCTTACAACAAGGTTTAAAGTCAATGTCATTTCATTGGCTTCTGATTTACACCAGTAAAAATTAATAGATGGCCAAGGTAATACTAGGTAATTATTAAATATATAATCAGTGTAACCATGCCCTCTAGAGGACTAAATTTACCTTCATAGAGTCAAAACCAACCCTTGGGTCTGAACACTTAAAATCTGGGGAAGAGGCATTTTGAGTGTTTGTATTCTTTCCACATCTGAATCTAGACTTGAATCATGATTTCCCCACTGACACCTTACCCTACAGTGGGTTGAACCAACTCCCCAGATGGCACTGGTGGGTGAGTTTTAACTTTTGTACCCACCTGGTGTCTCTGACAAACAATTAATGCAGCTAATCCCCACCCAGAGATCAAAGGTCTGATCCAAGGTCTCAATCTGTACCCAAGGGAAGGCCACTTTAGAAGACATTTCTCTGCCTTGCAAGGCCTGACCCAAATCAACATGATGAGTGTTAAATAAACAGTGCTCATGTTCTTACCTTCTGTTTTCCCCATCTTCCTTTTCTTTTTTTCTGCATTCACTGGCAATTTCCCCAACTTTCCTTGGTCAGTGTGGTTTACATTCCCAGTTGGCTTGAGCTGAAAAGTGAAAGTGGACTCAGTGAGTAGTTTGTTTGTGGTGGCTGTGATCACCCCACGGGTTGCTGGGGGCAGGATCAGCTCACTGTGTCCACGGGTCCTTGGTGCAGGCTGGAAAACTGTCCTGAAGGAGCCAACAGATGCCTGAGGAGTTCATTTTTGGGCTGAAACACCCACATTTTGGGATCAGGAACAAACTACTGTGAGCATGTGAGCCACAGCTGTGTGCCAGCTACGTTGAAAAACAAAATCTGGAAAGGAACAGGGTAAGGGTGAGAGATGCAGTGGGGAGCACCAGAAAGGAAGTTCTTCCTCATCAGTTCAGCAGGTTGTTTTTTTTTTTAAATCCCACTTTATGGTATTCTTTTTTTCCCCTGACTTTTCTCCCAGTACAAGAATATGAGTTTTTTCCCTTGGTTACTTTGACTCTGCTGACCTGGTTTCTTGCTTTCCTCTGGAAATGTTTAGGTGTCTCGGCAATGGAGAGGATGAATCAGTGAACATGCAGCAGGTCTGGGAAAACCCCAGCAGAAAGGAGTGTGTGGGGAGCAGAGAGGAAACAGCTCTGCAATGAAGGGTGCTGTCAGTTCTCCTTTTCTCTCAAAATTTTCATTAGCAGCCAGTATTGCTGCACTGACCAGATGCTGCCCTTTCTCTTAGTTCAGAAAGACCTCATGACCAGTTTAAAGGACAAAAGTCAAAACATTTCAGTGGCAGCTGAAGAATACACTGTATACCACAAATTTTCTGGCAGTGGAAAACTCTTGGCATATTGGAAGCTGAAGGATGATTTGCTGGGAAGGTGCAGATCCTCAGAGAGGGAACTACTCAGGGTTTAATTCCTTCTCAGAAACACCAACTGCCTCATCTCGGGGTCATGCCACTGCTTGGTCCCAGTCCAGTGCAGATACAGCCACTGGCTTCAGAAGCAACAAACACTCCTGAAAAACAGGCAGAGATTTATAGAGAGTTCATTAAGTGAAAAAAACAGGCCACCTTGGTCAAATAAATTATCTGATATGGAGGATATTGGACAAATACTGAATAAATCCAAAACAATGTAAAACGTCAATCCCATTATTGAATTTTTAAATTAGAGAATGTAATCTTTAGACACTCTCCCCAACAAAAGTTGGGGGTAATACTCTAATGTATTTGTTATTCTTTTTAAAAAGAGTTTTCCATAGAAAAGAGTGAATTAAGCATAATTGAGGCGAAAAACATTCCCCCCAGAATTCAACATCCCGGATCTTGGCCCTGGGGCAGGGATGCCCAGTGTTTTAGGGGTTTTGAGTCATCCCACTGATTTCAGCCAGATTAGTCATGTGCTCAGCCTAAGCCCAGCGAGAAGTACCCTGTGCAACCAGAGCTTTTATTTCCAAAAAGAAGAGCTGGTTCATGCTCAGGTTTCCAGAAGATCCGTCCATTAAACCAATGGCACAAACCTGTGCCCCGAGTGTTTGAAAAGTGCTGTGTAAAAATGCATGTGGGCTTATTGCAAACAAATACTTTTTCGCCTACAACCAGTTGAGTCTGAATCAAGTGAATGGATGTGTTGAAACAAAGACTGAAAAACAAGAGTGTGTTGCGTAAACTGATAATATAATAGCACTGTCAGAGTTGAGTAACGTGCTAAACTTTCTCTGAAAGTGGTAAATATTTTTTGCATTCTGAACAGAATTCTGTTTGATACAGCTACTGTGACTGACATTCTGGTTTACTGCATGACTAAATCACATTATAAATGAAATTTAAAGGTAGTTAACAAAATAATCTTTATGTCAAATGGGTGAAATGTGGGTTCACCATTTGAGAATGTCATTCTTTGGTTTTGTAGTGTCCCTTAAAGACTAATTGAAAAGAAAATTAAATTAATTTCATGCTCACCACCTTTAAATTGCAGAAGTGAAAACCTTTCAGGACTTGCCAATTACTAAGGAAACTTCATAGCTGGATTATTCCCAAATTGCACACCCTTTATTTCAACCACTAAAGGCAAACACATGGTTTTGATGGGTCGTAAAAGAACAGGTTGCTTTTTCAGTATTGAAAGAAGCTGTAATTACTTCCCTTGTTTGGTGACTTCCTGATTTACTTAGGTTGTTATGGGTGATCCTATTCTGCCAAGGTAATTGGAGCTGCTGGAGTGCAGCCGATGACCTGAGGGAATGACCAGTGGCTTTTCAGTCCAGGTGACTTGCACCTAATGAGTAGAGTTGTGCTTCCCAGGAAACGAGGACACTAAAACTGCCCTAAGTGCTTGGTATGTGGGCTTTAAAGGCTTATGTTTCACACTCCAAGAAAATGGAGTGTGTATGTATGGATTTCAGAAACCAAACTAAGCCAGTTCCAGACACAGAGAAAATGAAGGCATTTTCCTCAGGCAGAAAGAGGAGAAATAGATCTCACCAGGAAGGTGAGCTTCAGGTATTTCTGAAGGCAACCAAATGCTGCCATACTAACACAGTTCCTTAAATCAGTTCTTGTCTGTAACACGAGATATAGCAAAACATGGTTGCAATGAGTGGGTTATTCGAGTTAGAATCAAACTGCTTAAGAGTTAGAAATGAAACCACACACGTTTTCAAAGGCTAGCACAGCCTGTGGGAGGGCATCGTGCCTGAGTCATCCTTGGAGGAGAGGGAAAGTTGCATGCAGTTATCCTCCCCAGGGGACCAGCCACCCCCTCAACTGAGGTCCCTTCCTTCCCCCAGCAGAGGAGACAGGCAACCATCCACCACCTCAGCAGTGCTCCCCAGAAAAGGCATTTTTCTTACCTGGCAGAGTGTCTTGGTTTAGCTACAACTGTTGCTTGTTTTGGTTTTTTGCACATTTTTTCAGATATGTCCTTCTGTTCAGATGGACAAATTTGTTGCGTGCTGTCTGAAGGTCAAGTCCATGATATATAAACCTGTGGTTCCTGATCTAAAGCATGACAGATCTCACGTGTTTTGAAACTCATGCTGCCTTAGCTTATTGTGCATTAGATTAGTTGCTCCAAATAAACTCATGGGGAGAGGTTAAATTGGCCAACTCTGAGTATAAAAGTCCTGTATCATGAACCATACACAGCTTTTCCTTCATGACCTCAGTGGAGTCTGGTGGATATATCCAGGTATGAAGTGTTGCACAGGGAGTGAGTACATAGAAAAGTTACACCACTGTGTAAATTCAATTTACAACACCTTACAGCTGTCTGTTACTCAGAGAACAAAAGCTCCAGTGGAAAAGCAATCATGAGCAAAGACTGAGGAGCAGCTGAGATGCTGATGGTGAGCACCTACGTTAATCTCACAGTAACTCAACCACAGATTCAGCCTCTGCTAGAAGGTAACACTTGAGGATGTGAACGTTCAAGGACAGCCAAAAATCTAGTTCTCTAAGACACTCAGCATCCATGAACTGATGTTAAAACACCAGCCAGGAAAGAGTTTGGCTATAGCACGTCTTCAAAGTTGCCAGACTATGCTGACACTTAAACTACCCAAGTCTTACAGCATTTTAATTTCAGAATTTATTTTAGGAGACATCTTGCTTCTTACTACAAGGGACTGCAGACAAGTACATTAACAGCTAAGATTCACCAATGCCTGTAGGCACCACCAGGAAGTCTCACGTGGTATCCAGATGTCCTGCATGGCTGGAAAAAGCACACAGAGCACAAGATCTTCCAGGAGTCACCAGGGAGGGCAATCCTTTAGAGAGACAGGTGGCAAAGGCTCACTCCCTCATCCTTTCCTTCTCAAAGTTCAACTGAAAACCTATTCAAAACACTAGAAAACCTGGCCATTTCTTTAAAGTATCCTAACAGTTTGAGCCTTCCTTGTAAAACACAACCAAGCCAAATTTCCAGTGGCTGGCACACAATCTGGGTGCAAGAGCAGCCATTGTAGCATTTTACTTCAACCCAGGATCAAAATTAGTGATTGAGGAGAGGCTCCACAATGTAGGGAGCTCCAGGAACCTTTGTTAAGCTGATCAGTTGAATAGCATTGCCATCAAGGACTTAGAGATGATCTGAAGAACAAATTATTGTAATTCATTATGGATTCTGAAACAATACTGAAATAACATTTATAGGAGGCGGGAGTTAAAGCAGAAACCTGAGCCTGAGCTTGGGAGGGCACACGTGCCTCTGAACACACACAGTCGAGTGATGGGGGAAACCTAGAAAAGTGATAATGGTAATAAATTACAGTTTGCAATGCTATGGCTCAGGGAAAAAAAAATCCTAGCTATTAACTGGGGCAGATAAAATTTCTTTCTGTGAAGTAAAAAGGCAGGTCTGGATGCCCCTCTCACCTGGGACTGTCAGTGCTGCCAGACCCAACCCACACCCCAGCTACAGCAAGTGGAGGGGAAGCTGTGGACGAAGGTGCCACCCACAGTCTCCAGCTTTTTAAAAGCAGAAATCTCAACCATCAGGCACTGATCAAACTCTCAGAGCTCATTCCCATCAAAGCCTGGCCAAGAGCTGGGGAAGCAGATCTGTCCTGGTCTCCAGGATGGCCTATGGGACACCAGAACTGTGGGTCAGACTCCTGCTGTCACTTGCCCTGAAAAACATCCCCCACCTTTCCCCCTTCCCAAGTCAAACAGCCTTCTGGAAAAGTGATACTGTGTAGGACTGAACCATCAGCCCCACGTGGGTGAGTCATTTGGGTTGGAAAAGACCTCCAAGATCATTGAGTCCAGCTGTTAACCCAGCACTGCCAAACCCATCACTAAACTACAACCCCAAGTGCCACATTTACACATCCTTTAAATCCCTCCAGGGATGTGACTCCACCACTTCTCTGGACAGCCTGGGCCAGAGCTTGACAACCCTTTAGGTGAAGAATTTCTCTCTAATATCCAGTCTAAACCTCCCCTGGTGCTACTTGAAGCCATTTCCTCTTGTCCTATCACTTGTTTCTTGGGGAGAAGAGCCCAACCCTCACCTGGCTAGAACATCCTTTCAGGTGGTTTGTAGAGAGTGAGAAGGTTTCCCTTGAGCCTACAGCCATCCATTACAGCCCTCCAGTTCTGCAACTCATCCCACCCTGTTTCTTTGAGTAATTAGTGACCTTAAAGGATGAGAGTTTGGATTATCTTGTTCAGGTGGTGTAGAATTAACAGCTGAATTTATCAGCTCCCATGGTCGGATGTGTGAAATGCTACTGGAAAATTACATTAGCTAAGCAGTTACCTGGGATCTTTGTGGCCTTCAGGGAGACAACCATCACCCTCCAGGCCAGCTGGGACTCAGGCTGTGCTCAGAAGAGGTACAGCACCATCCAGGAATGACATAGCCTGAGCCCTGCAGGGCAAACATAGCTTTGCCATGGAGTCCTCCTCCCTTTTACAAACCTCCCTGAAGGAAAAGGCACAAATCAGCAGCATCCCTGGGGGAGCTCCCAAGTGAGGGAACAGATGCTCTCTGCTTCTCTGCCCACTCCCCTCCAAGATGATCTGAGATGCCCAGAAAGCAGAATATGGGAGATGATGATGAATAGCTTTGTTTACTCTGTCCCGATATGTTATAACAGGCAAGGAGATAACATTTGTTGAAATACAGATCTGTCATAAAAGTAAGCAACCAAAAATACAAGTAAAACAAAACAGTCTTCATGTCCTAACTTTCCAGATGTAACTTTCTGAGTTCCCAGTGGGGTTGTTATTATTATTATTATTACTACTACTACTAGAATAATAATAGGATTCCCAGTCATGGAGTGGAACCAGCACTTATGTAGCAGTGCAAGACTGGAGACCAGAGGTGAGTGCAGACAGTCGGGGAGCAGATGTTGCCTTGCCTGCTTATTCCAACATGCTGAGCACTCATAACCTCCTGGGGACACTCAGCAAGGTGTTGGGAGACCTCTCTGAACAGGAGGGACTCCAAATCCTCCTATAATTACAGATTATGAAGGTATCAGCCACGATTGTTAGAAAGGAGGAGGAGGAGGCTCAGGACCAGCCTCAAACCTCTTTAAGAAATGTCCCATCCCTCTATTGCTTTACCTCCAAACATGAGCTTAAACTGCAAGGTCTGGAGCAAAGCTCAGGTGGTTTGGGGCTCAACTTTCCTCCAAACCTGGGTCAGTTTGGATTTAGGGATTTGGCCTCTGTTAGTTGATTGAGAAGGGCTAGCTGCAGACTTTGGACCTAAATTCAACCCTTCCCAACTTCTGTGGGAATGCTCGGACCCATCTCTATTTGTCTTGGGAAGGGGAGTTCTGTGATGCTATCTGCAGTGGAACTTTCCACTAGCAACAACATGAGAGACAAAGAGCTCATGCTCTGACCTTTATAAAACTATTCCTTAACAAAATTTACTCAAGTAAAGAATCCACAATCCTCTTTGGTTTTACTCATTTAATTGATACGGACATAAAATATTTTGCGTTGTTTTAATAATAGTTTGGTTTTCTGCTATTTAAGAAAAAAAAAAAGTTCATTTCTCCGAACATATTTTTAGCAAAAATATTTTGCTTGAACTTTTTTCCTCTGCCTTCAAAAGGCTGCTGCACAGTTCTGGGGTGCTAAATACTAAACTCACATTCTACCACTCCATCCCCTCCCATTTGGATGGTAATCACAGGATCCTGATGCCAAACTCTTGAAGATATTTTTTCCAGCAGCAGCATCTGGCTTCTTGGCAGACCCCGCGAGCAGTTGTGTTGGCAGTGGTGGGAGCTGCTTGAGTCTGTCATGTGTTTAGGCTGCTGCAGGGCTGTCTGAACCGCCTTGTTGCCTTAGACAGTATGTTCTCTTGACTTCCATTTCATTTTGATAAATCTGTACTTGCTGTTGTGCGCCCGGTAACGGAGCTCTGTCGATCCCGACAGGATCTGTATATATAGTTCCTCTAATCAAGAATAATAAGGGGTGTTTGCAGAGCAGTCTCAGCCCAGCAGACCCCAGCCCTGCTCGGCACACAGAACTGCTCCGTGCCCTCTGCGAGGGATCAGTTTGCAGGGCCTGAACTGCAGCCACCTCGCAAAGGCATCGCGGGAGCGTCGAACCCGCAGGACACCCTCGAGCTCCAGGCACTCTCTCCTCTGTCCTGCCACATGCCAGGAACTCTCTGACTAATTCTTGTCGTGGGAAGACCAAGATTCCAGCCTGCAAACTGACTCACGCAGCTCATTCGAGAAGCCCCTTTCTGCCTCCTGAGTACCTTAAATTTTGTGTTTCGTTGAAGGCACATCAGGAGGGATCTGCCACTTCTGCTTTACAGCCTGGCAGGGTAAGCTTTGAACTTGACTCCCTTTCATGCTCAAGATAGATAGTAAAATATATAGAAGTAAAGAATGGATTTATTTCCTAACAATGCAAGTGCGTAATTCCTGTTTCAGAGGAAAGATACATACGAAAAAAGAAAACTCTGCTTAGCTATATAACCCCCCATTAGGCCTGAATTTCTCTCTTGGTTTCAACCACTCAAAACCCCATCAGGGTGCTCATACAGCTCTCTCTGGACTGTAGTTAAGTGCAAGACTTTGCCCTCCTTTTCCTGTTGCTGGAAACCACTCTTATAGGAGATGTATTTCTTTCGATATGCAGTTTTCTTCCACAAGCTCAAAATTTTATTGTGTTACATAGTTGTTAAGGATTTCTTTTCCACCAGAAAGTCCCTTAATGGAAAGGCTGAAGCCCAGAATTCTACCTGTGGCTCAAAATGGCTTTGAGTCAAAAGATCATTATTTTGTTGAGTACAACATTTCCCACTTATTCCAGGGGATTACTGTTGCAAGGCTGGATGAGCTTCTACTCACCAAAGCTACACAGTGACCACATGGGTGTCTGCTGGAGAAAATGCTGAATAAAGATGAGTGAGCATTTCAAGATTTCATAGCCTTAAAAAAAAAATGAAATAAAAATTGCTTCAGGAACTTGCTGAAAGAAGCAGAAAGATGGATCCTACTGGATGTGAAGCTCTCTGCCAAGGATGTAGCAGCCTCCCCTCTCTGTCCAGAATCCCACCACGTAGTAACTAAACCCTCCCTCTCCTGGGCTGCCTCTCCTGCCTGTGCTCCCCTGGAAGCCACGGCCAGGCAGGGGGAAAGTCACCTGTACAGATCTCCTCCCTCAGGGCCATCTGCCACTCCTTGGTGCTCAGAAGGGCAGTTGAGAAGCTGAAATTAAGAGGTCGGTGCTGTGAGAGCACTGTCTTCTCAAGGATCACATCAGGAGTACCTCTGGATTAATGATTCTCAGGGGGAACACCACGGCCCAGCGTGTGATGAGTGTATCTATCCCCGAGATTTTCTACAAACTCAAAATAAATCCATGCTGCTCCAACCCCAAATCTGATTTCTATACAGAGGCATTTGAAAAGCTTCTTGTGGTTTCACAGAGTGGTTTAGAAGAAAACAAAACAAAAGTTTGGACACAACTTGCCTTGTTTATTTATGAAGTCTGAATTGGGAATGCACTTTGTTTCCCCCGCTTTTATATTCCCTTCTGCAGCTTTGCCATGGCTAAGGGATTTGAGTAACTATCTCCAAAAGATCACAATCTGATACAAAACTCAGGAACGAGTTTGTTCTTGTTTATTTACCAGTTCAATTCACCATCCCTAATTTCTTAGCACTTGCTGAGATATGACCATATCCAACCGTGTAAATCTGGACGTTTCAGAAGTATGTCTGAGCGAGAACCCTGACTCAGACTTACTTCCAGGCAGTTTTGCTGACATATGGATTCAGAGAGACCTGATCAGGTTTCAAACTTTTTCAGTTCTTTTTCTAAGATCAACATACGTGCCAGATGTTTTGTGATTCACTCATCACTAATAAACAATCATTTTACTATGGCAAAACCTCATTCAACTGCAATTTCCAGCCCGAATCAGAAACGCTGCTTTAATAAACTCAATTCAAGCGTTTTGTCTGAATTCACAGGAGTTACTCCAGGGATGATTTTGGATCAATGTATTTAATTTGTTTTGTGGGATAGAGGAACATTCCTTCCTTATATATGCGGTTTATTTGTGTCTATGCATTCTGAAAAGGAGAACATAAGTCATTTAAGGAGCCAGCTTAGGAAATGTAAGGAACCACAGTAAGAAATCAGGGAGATGGATTATTTGGAGTGGTTCCTATAAGACCCAACTGAAGCTATTTTGTTGAAAACCTTTATGAGGAACTAGTCCATGCAGCATCTCAGTGTATTCCCAGAAATTCCAGAAATGTTTAATCAGATATTTAGAATTTCCAGTATTAACCAGAAGTGTTGCCAGTGGAAAGTTGGACTTCTGGCACAAGACTTTTGTCTTATTAAAGCAGATTTGCTTGTTGTTATAAGGTGTTACTTCCCAGAATTTTATTATGGAGAAGTAACAGCTCACGGCAGTTGTGGATTTTATAGATATCCAGTAATTATAAGCAAAATCCCAAAGTGTAGAGTTTGGTTTTACATAACAACAGAAGAGTCCCAGAATGAGGTTCTAAAAGGAACCCAAGGGCTGCATGTCATTCCCACTGAGTCCAAACATTTCTGATGCATGTGTCTCCAAATGTTTTTTGGAAACCTCAGCATTTAAAATGTCTTCAGTTGAGCAACTGGGTCCAGTCTGATATCTCTGCTAAGAGCTAAAAAGGGCTGGACACTTTGAACTGCCTTTTTTCTTTTGTTTGAAATTGAAGAAAGGTCAGCTCTTGGGAAGAGCTGCTTGACCACTCGCAGGATCAAGGGTTTGGACAAGAAATGGCTTTTGCAATACAGGTCTGGCCAGGGCAGGAGAAGGAGAAAGAACCCCAGTGACATCTTCACTCCACTGACTTTAACCAGTAACCTCCTGTGCCTCCAACAGAACCAAGGTTTTGTGCAAGTATCTCAGTATTTCCTAACCTTGGAGAGTGCCCGAGTTCCTTCCATGCAGCTGACACAGATTCAAGGTTGAATTTTCTTACTCTCCCACTCAGTCAGTGCTTCAGGTCACCATCAATTCCTTGCAAACTGAGGAAAAGTCTTTCTAAGAACCCCATCATCTTTTTAAGTGGATCTGAATCGTTTTGGCGATGTAGCTTTCCATACATCCACTCAGGAAAAGTTCAGAGCAATAAATCAAGCACAGGTGTGGGACAGGTGGGCATTTACTACCTATAAATATAAGCAATGCACCTGATCTCCCTTTCCAAGCTGCAGCTGTGGGTAATGAGTTGGTATCACAGCTTTGCTGAGGGAGGAGACACAAAGCCAAAAGGATGCACAAGCAGACAGAGAGCTTTGGAAATGCAATCCCCATCATCACATACAGGTTTTATGTTGTGTTTTTCATTTGATCATCCCAGATTACATTAGATTCTCTCACAGTGTAAATCAACACGGCTTTATGGAATTCTCACTGACTCTGCTCTGAGACCTGACCATGTAATTTTTCTCTTCTCCACCCGTCCTTGATTTTGGCTATGTGCTACCTCCAGAGACAGAAGTATCCAGGACTGTTTTCACCACAGCTGAATGCATTTCTCTAGCTGAACAACCCCCTGAAGCCTCAGCATGGCCATGTCTGTCACAATGGCACAGCAAAGGGTGGCTGTGATTGCCCTGCAGAGCCTCTCCCAGTCATCTGCCACCAGTGGCCCCAAGCAGGTGCCCACGGCAGCCAGACCTGCCTGACCTGCCAGGTGACTGCAACCACGGCTCAGAAAGCTCAGAAGTACAGAAAATTAGAGTCATTAGTGATGAAAAAGCCCTCTAAGATCATCAAGAGATCATAGAGTAATAAAATCATTTAAATTGGAAAAGACCTTTAAGACCATTGAGTCCAAATGTAAACCCAGCACTGTGAAGTCCACCACTAAACAGAGTAACAGCAAAATTGTCTCTAAAAAGTCTTTATACTGAAAGCTTTCAAGTAAAAAGCTACACTGAGACCAAAGGGGAAAAAAATAAATCCTTTTGGAATTAGTTCCAATAGATCACTCAGTTTCCACAGAGGTAATGAGGAAGTTCAGAGGCACCCTGCTATCTTTTCATTAACTGAAAGTGTCTTTTATCTGCTGTGTTACAGGCTATGAACATCTCAGCTGAGATTTATGAAAGTGCAAATCTCACCTTTTGTAGGTTCATCCAATGTGAACCATCTGCCAACCAAAGTTCACAGCATTGAACCAAGAGAGAGATCAATGGCCCCAGGACCAGAACAGTGAGATACAGATTATTCCAACAAAGACCAAAAAAGCATTAAAAATGGGTTTGTATTTTACTAACCTTGCTGCTGGCTGAGAATATTTCTTAAGGGTTAGAGAGAAGCAGCTGGCTTACAATACCTGCAAATCATTCTTTGATAAAGTGGTGTCGTTTAGACTTCCTGATACCCTGTTATTAGCAGTCACTTTTTCCTGGTTTTACTGCACCTCTTGCTGTGCACAGTCCCTTTGTTCAGAAAGGTGCCTATGCATTGCCTGCCAAGTCAGCGCAGGAAGGTACAGAGCCACTGTGTTGATTTATATCTCAGCTAAACCCTCAGGTATGCAGGGTCCCAAATTATGGACGTGAAAACTGCATGACAGAAGGTGAGAGGGACAGGGATGGGATGTCTGCTTGGTATCTGAAGGGGCAATTTTTGCATCTTTGTTACGAAAAGCGGAATGTTTGGACAACAAAGCATGACTGAAAGAGGTCTGGCCTCTTGAGAGCCAGTGTGCCTGATCATCTGGGTAAGAGCCTCAGGACAGCTTTTCAGTTTGCCCAAAAGCTTCTCCTACATGCCAGTCACTTTTGGCCATCCCCAGACACCAGATGGAAGCAACAACTCTTCAGAGTGGGGCCACAGTGATGAACACTCAGCAAAAGGCACTGATGCAGAGAAGGCAGATGAAAGGTCTGCAGCTTTTGCAGAAGGACACGGATATCTATGTAGAAAATACGATTTCTTTTAAAAAAATAATTTAGCTTAAAGTAGGAAAAAGTATTCTCACAGTAACCTGTTTCTAGGCTCTGGCTAATTTAGCATTAAATCCCATACTCTCCCTGGCACTGCTGCAGAGGAAGGCATTTCCTGAACAGCTGGTTTCAAGTTTCATTCATAGGTACCGTCTAAAATTAGATCCACCACTTTCATTCAGGTCCAAATCCTTTGCCCAGTGTAACATTTTTTAGAACCAGAAACTCAGCTAAACGTGCTCCATCATCTGCCCTATTCCCCAGAGCTGGCAGAGGGCTGCAAGTCCTACCAAGGGATGCATGAGAGCTGGGCTGGCAGCGGGGACTCATAAACCTGTGGCTAAATGAAAAGTACCTGCCTTTATGGGTGATCACAACTCAAAAGAGAAACCTTCCTTTCCACTCTGGACAAAGCACATCCTGTACTGTGGAGATAAACAAATGCTTGGTGGCCCAAGTCTGGCCTGTGAGCTGAGCTCTGAAAGGTGACCAGAGGATGCTCTTGCTCTTGAGCCTCAGGAAGCACTGAACTACTTGTCCCCCACTGTCTTACTATGGAGGACCTGGATTGCTGGTTGGAGCAAAGCACAAAATCCCTGAGAGGGAAGGGCCTCACCAACACATCGTACAGCACCTTGGATTTATTTTCACCCCCTTGGAATTTTTTTTTTTTTTAATTTTATCCTTCTCTGTTGTCAGGAAAACTCGTGAATGTATCAAAGGAGGGCTGCTGGGGAGAGGGTAGGGGGTTTCTTAGGATGGACAGCCTCAGAGGGCATCCCAGGTTGACAGTTTATTGTATTTTGTGAACTCCATTCCCTGCCTTCGTGCTCGGAGATGGTTTTCACTTTGGAGTCTCTCACATGGGTGCGAGTGGCAACATCCCCTGGACCCCGATGGCTGCGGCCACCTCGTGGGAACTGGACATCTCTGGGTGCAGGTCTCCCCATCCCAGGAGGAGTCTTCCCACATGCCACAACACAGAAAGGATGAGCTCAGACCTGGAGCCTTCAAAGCTGTTTTGGTGCTCCCAGCGAGTTAAGCCCCAATCCCCTTTGATGCTGGGGCTTTACTGTCTCCTGTAACTATCCCCCCACAAGGATGTGGGATGGTGAGTCCAGCCATGGCTGGGGGGTGATGCAGCCTGTCTATCACCCAGGATCACAATAACAACACCAGAAATGTAAAAAAAATATAACTCTGGGGCATTTCAACCCATGCCCCAGCCAGCTGGGCCCTGACTCAGGCTGGCACTCACTGAGGGAGAAATGTGCTCCAAGGCCAGACATGGCCACAGGGAGCAGGAGGCACAAACTGCTGGCAAACAAACAGCAAACAGGCACTTTTTTTGGCAAAATCCAAGAGAGAGAGCAAGCTGTCCATTTCTAGCACTTGTTAATTGTTTTAAAATCCATCTGGCATCAGCAGCTAAATAATTTAGCATTTTGACCCATATGTCTGAAGCAATAAATAACAATAAATAAAGTGGCTGACTGGGAGGGGGATGGTTGGAGGAAGCATCAGCGTTGCAGTGAGCACTCTGCACCACCCCCAGCTCCTGGCAGGGTGCAGACAGCACCAAGGGGAAGGTCCTCCTTGATGCCCAGGGACTCTCCTCACTCTTGTCACTGAAGAGTGGGCAGTGAGTCAGTCCAGCTGGTGAGGCTCTTCCGTGGGTCATGGAGGAAATGTGCCTCCAGTGCAGGGTTCATCCTAACTCCTGTGAACACCTCTGAGGATGGGACACCTGCCTGTGGATACACTTGCTTGACAGATAAGAGAGGGAGCCGAAATTATTGGTGTAGTCCAGAAGCTTATATTTCAGTTGGTCAAAGCCATTTGAGCTTTTTGACCTGAATATTAGGTCAAAGCCCTCGCTATCAGCTCCAAAGCACTCACAAGTGGGACGTTCCTTGGGAAATCCCGGGGCCAGAAGGGACGGAGCACACGAGGATAAGACGTAAGGAACTATTCCTGTTTATACATTTGAGCTCTTCCAAACCACGGACTTGGGAAAGGTGCAGCGTGGCTGGGCCCGGGAGCTTCGCCGTGCGTCACACAGGACTCCTGCCCTGGCTTTGTGTGGCTATTCAGGCACCAATTGGACACAGTCGAGCGTCTGCTTTTTGGGGAATGTGTTTCTCTTGCATTTAAGCTCGGATTTGAAAAGCCTTCGCCTCCCTCCTCCCTTCCTCCTGGAGGCTCATGAATCACAGAGCCGCCAGACGAATGAGTCACCCAGCCAGTTTTTGGTCAAGCATGCCAGTCTGGGAGGCTCTTCTGTGATCAAATGGAAGCAGTGCCGGCTTTGTTGGTGACTGGCCATGTGTTGAGTCGCATAAACCTCTCCTAGGGGTCATCCCCATTCTCTTTGTGAGTTGTCTCTGTCAGGTTGTAATTGCTCTTTTGTCAGGAAAACTTGTGAACGTACAAAGGGAGGGTGGCTGGGGAGAGGCTGGGGGGTTTCTTAGGAAGGACAGAGTTCAGAGGCCTTCACAGGATGGCAGTGGCAGCCAGAGGAATTGTTCTCCTAAGTCTCAGTTCATTGAGCTTGAACTTCCAAGCAAACCCGGCCCATCCCTCGTGCCTGTGAACCAGCCCGGAGGACTCGGCTCACGGAGCCTGTGAGGATCCCACCCGGCCTCTCAAAGGCTTCCTTCAGGCCCCAGCAGCTCCCTGGAGAGCAGCACACACTGCAGGTGCTCCAGCCCAGCGCTGAGACCGAAATGAAGGGCTCTCTGGTGGTGAGGACTGGGACAGACCACACACAGTTTAATAACTGGAAATATGGCATGCTAAAAAAGAGTTGCCTCAATTTATTCCTGAGTAGGAAACTTGAAATCTGCCACCAGCTTGTCAAAATCTCTTTTTTTGTTTGTTTGTTTTTCTGTTTCAATAAAAGAGAGAATATAGATGAGGTTCCAGTTCTTCCATGTTAAAATGCACTGTGGGCAAAGTGAGTCTGATCTCCCTAGGAATCATCTATTTCATTATCACTGAATTTGGCATGGACTGTGCTCCCCTGGGAAGCCTGCTTTGCCCTCTCTCAAACCTCCCATCTCTCCTGCTGCAGGACAGCCACAGTGGGAAGGTTACACAGGGCAATACAAAGAGGGATGAAGGAAATGAGAACATGCAACTAAATTTCCAAAATCTGTCAGCAATTCGAGCTCTATCCTCAAAACAAGGTGACCAGTGAGTGGACCAGGTGACCAGGTGGACAGGAGTCCAGGGAATGGCTGGAGCTGTGTCAGGGCAGGCTCAGGTTGGATC
>JAWWLV010000030.1:733715-753919 GCA_035041135.1 Platyrinchus mystaceus
TCTCCTCTTCTCCAGCTGAACACACCAAGTGCCCTCAGTGTCCTCACACACCTTCAAATCAAGGCCCTTCCCCATCCCCTTTGCCCTTCTTTGGACACTCTCTAAGAGCTCAGTAGTTATGACACAAGCCACACAAATGTCACCTCCTCCTGAAGTGTCTTCAAGCCTAGTCTTTCACACAAACTCCAGGTTTTAGAGCCTACTCGAGCTGGACTTCCCTCCAACTGGGCACAGTCCCTGAAGATCTGGCCTTCTTGGGCCCTGAGTTAAACACTGCCTAGTTGAAAGAAATTTCTTCTTGTTTTTTTTTTTTTAATTTCTTTTTCAAAATTTATTTCTGGGGCTCTGTTGAGCTGCCAGAGGAGACAGAGAAAGCAGCTAGTGGAAGAGAGAAGTACTGGCAGCAGTATGTGAATATTGTGCAAGAGAATCTATAGTTGGAGTCGGTTCGTAGCACAGACACCAAGCACCCCGTAAAATGTTTCAGATCTCCTGAGCACAGCCCCAATAGGCTTTGAAGTGTTGACATCACATAAAATAAAATGCATCGCTGTCCAAATTATCGCATTGGTTTTTCCCCCTCTCCTCACTTTGATGGCTTCTACAAAGCATTTTATATGGTTGAATAAATTTGAGTAACTCTTTACAAGTAAATCAAACCAAAATGATTTTAAAAAAAATATTGGATGCTTGCTACTGAGCTCTTTTGAAAAAATAAAGTGTGTTTCCAAATATGCTGTGTACAAGATGGTGTGATGCAGCCTGATTGGTAAACAGCCCTGGAGATGAATACCTCTCAAATGCACTGGGCTTTTTCATCCTCAGACAATCACCACTTCCCAAATTAAAGATCAGCTTGTTGATTAATTGACAGCCTCTCTCGAAAAATCAATTCTCTTTCCTCTCACTCACAATTCTGCCTTTTTGTGCAAGTGGCTGCGTGAGGTTTTCAAAAATAAAATTTGCAAATTAAGATTAATTTCTAACGGGATCCTTGGCCAGATCTCCCTCTCTGTTGCAGCAGATGGACTTTTGTGTGAAATATTTTTCCTTAGTTGCTATAGAAACATGCCAACATATTTCTGCTTAAGTGATTTGCTGGAGAGCTGTTTGTTGTGTTGCGCAGCACTGACAGCAGTGAATCATTTTTAGTCCTCAGTCAAGGCTGACTAAAACCTGGTCTCTGGGTGTCTCACTGCTGCAGACTGCTGCTTACAGGAGGGACATCCTGTTAAAGCCATTACAGCTGGGACATTTGCAGCATGTCTTGAAGTAAACCAGGCAGGTGGAAGGTTAATGCTAAAAACTGAGGAAAACTCAAGGTTTAAACAAAACTGTATGTAAAGAAAAGGCAGAAAAGTTATGATGACCAGGATCTATTGGACTGTTGGTTCTAGGAGCCAATTATAATGCAAACAGCCCCCAAATGACATTTTTACCTTCAAGAACAGACCATGTGCTTTTCAAAGATGTGTTGTTTGAAGGAATGAACCAAGTTCCTCCACGTCAGGCACTGGCAAGGACCCTGCCCACAGCAAACAGCAACTGGTCTGGTCATGCAGGTCCCACATCACAAATACACAGCTCAGAGGAATCCCCCAGCGACGTGTTTTCTGTTAAATCAGTGCCACAATACTTTGCTGGTCAAGCTACAGAGAACTTAACCTCAACAGTATCAATGCTGGAGGCAGAGCTGCCTGTGCCCGTGCTGCTCATGGGGTCATAGAATCATGGAATGGTTTGAGTTGGAAGGGACATTAAAGCTCATCTTGTTCCACCCCCTGCCATGGGCAGGGACACCTTCCACTAGCCCAGGTTGCTCCAAGCTCTGTCCAACCTGGCCTTGGACACTTCCAGGGATGGGGCAGCCAAAGCTTCTCTGGGCAACCTGTGCCAGGGCCTCAAGGGGAACAATTTCTTAATGGAGAGCCAATGTGCAGGTGGTGGGAATGCTCCAAGCATTTGCCCTTCTGTGACTCCTTCTGTTCCAGGGCAGACAGACTAGATACAGCCTTGGAAACTGAAATAAAAAATTCTTGCCCCTCAGTTTCTAAAGAGCTGGTACTGGAGACCACTTCACCTCTTCTCCCACAGTCCTGCTGTGCCTCAGGGCTTCCCCTGGTAAAGACGCTGTCCCCACGCTGATGCTGTGGGACCTCCTGATTAGAGGTTTATGTAAGAAGCAGATGTAATCACACGGTGGTTGGAGGCTCACAGCATTTCAGGAAGCTGCAAGAAAACAAGCAAACCCTGAGATTAGACAGAGGAAGCAATTCCCAGTTTCCTCAGAAGCCAGTCTGTGGATACGGCCATGTTATTAAACTGCTTGTTAAACCCAGAGACAAACTTCCCTGTTTTGGAAACAATCTGATGTAACTGAATGTTAAGAAGTGTGTTTCTTAATAAACTTTTCTCCAGAGATGGCTGCAAAGCCTTTTGTTAGCTAGCCTTGAGTTCTGCTGTGCAGAGTTAGCACTGGGCCCTACACTGGGGAGCCTTCAGAGGTGTTTGTATCAGCCTCTTTAACTGGCATTTACTCTCTGCTTTAACATTTTCCTCATTTCTGTCCCTATTTTTGAAGTGCAATCCCACAGTGGCAGCTCTCCAACTCCTCTTACCTCCAAGGGAAGGGCAGGCTACCAGCTACCTTTATAGTTAAAGCCAATTTTTTTGCTTGGATAGCTTATAGGGGATCTTAGTCGATGGAATAGTTGATTCTCTGCCCATGGCAAGCATGTGAGTCATCCCTCTAAAAAGTATAACCTTTGCTGTCCCTCACTGAGCCATCTAGGAGGCCTGAAGGGCCAAAAGGCTCTCTGGATGTGTCTAATGTTATTTCAGAATGCCCAAAGCTGTAAGATTTAAAGGTAATTTGCAGGAGATGGAGAACTAAGGAGGTTCACCTAGACGGAGTTTGGTTCTTGGTCCCATGAATGTCCTTGAGTAAGCCCATGAACTTATTAAGTAGATATTCTAGAAAACACAGGCAGGAGGAGGAAGCTCTGCTCTCATACAGGTTCTTTCACTGCCCAACTTGGAGCCCTCAAGGAGTTACTTGGATTTTCATCATTTCTCTCAGCATGTGTACACTCAACCCTGCACCCTCTCTGCCAATTAAGAAAGTCCATTTTTATGCCTGAGGCATAAGAATCTGAAGCAGAAGACAGCCTCTTATAAATAAATTATTTGATGTGTCCCCCACTGCCTTACTGAGCATGCACATCCAGAGGAGGACACACTCCTGAGAGCAGTAACTTCACCTCACTGCAGAGTTTGTAAAACTACAGCAGGGCTTCAAACTTGGGAATTCAAATACCCCTTGTCTGGGGGAAGAGGCAAGTTTTGAGACACTTGTTAAATCTGTTCTCCAGGTACTTCTAAAATAGTAACAGCAAAGAAGTCAAAATTCCCTTCCAGTCATCGTATATCTCTGTAGTTGTGGAGCATGAACTTTTCTGGAGGCTCCAATGCTGGAAACTGTTATGCCTGTTAGTTTGGACAGGTAGATAGTACCACTGAACCCAATGAGACATCCTGCAGATTGACGGAAAACACTGCTCTGCTTTCTTTGGCATTGGGCAGCAGTTTAGAGCATTCTTCAAGAATTAAACCAAAATTTGTTGGCTGAATGTCCTATTTGTGAAAAGAAATGAACTTGAAATATTCCTCCTCATCAAAGATTCCTCCTCTATTAGAGAACAGGAACTAGGCAGACCCTTGGACTGACCCAGGGTGGGATTCTCATGCTCTTGGGTTCTTAAGTTTGCTACAAATCAACGTGACTCTTCCATGAGTTTCAGGGACCATTTGCCTTTGTCAAAGTGTGGTTCTGTTTTCATGCTCTTTGCCTTTCAGCACTGATGAAGACATGGATGACTAAAGACAGATAAGGGCTAGGCACAAAGCAAGAGGCTCCAAATTTCCTACGAATTTAATAGCAGAACATTTGGAAGGGCTATACTGCTCCTGTCACAGGAACACAAAACATGGATTAGATCTCATTCCAATTGCTACAGGATTCAGCCTGCTTTTAAAGGCTTTTATTGAGGGAGACAGAAAATACCAAACACAGAAATATTTGTTGAAAACTTTGAGGTCTCGCCTTGCCACAGGTGACAGTACATCTCAGGGAGTTAAGTTCTATGTGATCTTTTTATCCTTTCTTCACCTAAAGGGTGGTCAGGCTGCCCAGGGAGGTGGTGGAGTCCCCATCCCTGGAGGTGTTTAAAGTGAAACTGGACGTGGCATCAGTGCCATGGGCTGGGAACCACAGCAGGGTTGGATCAAGGGTTGGACTTGATGATCTCGGAGGTCTTTTCCAAGCTGGCTGATTCTCTGATTCTATGAAAGGTGAAATGTCTTCCCATCTTCTTCATCCTTACTCCTGCCAGTTCCTCCCCAGCTCTCAAAAAAGCCAACAACAAATAAAACAACAACAGAAATCCAAACAAAAACCCCCTGACTTAGAACATCATGAAAACACACTGCCTACAGTCCAGTTTCTATGTGGAAGAGGAAGGCACTCACCACACTAAAAGATGCACTATCCCAAAGAGGGCTTTTTTGAATTCTGGCAATCTTGAAAAGAGAAGACCTTTTCCATCATCCCAGAAGTCCTTTGTCTACTCCCACGAGGTTCCTTCTCTCTAGGTTTCTGTAGAAGCCATCCATGTCCTAAAGTGTGATTTCACTGCCAAGAGGAATGTCACCTCTTTAAACACACAGTCTGTGAAAGAGCCATGACTGTCTCTCCTCCAGGAATATTTTTGGTGTAGGCAAATAGGAAGCACAATTCTAGGCTGACTTTTTTCCATGAACACATGGGATTGTTGAAGACAAGAGAATACCATCTTTTTCCATGTTTGTGCCTATCATGGTAACATTTATCTTTGAAAACGGCAGAGGAAATTTAATTTGAGAGAAATCTATAAACAAGAATGACCTTATCCAGGGCAGAATTACAGAGGTTTGGAAGTGTTCTGGAGGTAACGTGGTGACTCTTTACACCTGTAACTTCTTGTAGTGTCAGTGGTGGCTGTGGGGATGCTGTCCCACCACAGAGCCCATCTGAGAAGTCTCCCTAGGCTGAGAACCAGCCATTTACAGTGACCAGCAGAAGTGAATCCTCACTTCAGTTTGGGTGGGAGGCTCTGCTATAAATACAAGTACTAATTATTCCTGTTTTCAGAATTACAGAGATGAAGAGGAACAGGTGGGAGGGATTCAGGAACTTGGCAGCAGAGACACAAGGCTGTAACTATGTGAACTGGGAAGTGTCTGCAGAGCCAGTGGGACCTTCTCACAGAAATCACCCTTGCAGTCCCCCTCCCACTACCAAACCCTTGCCATGTAAACCCAGTACAGTACCTCAATCCTAAAGATCCAGAGTTCTGCACTGGGATGTCCCTTGGGTGCAGAAGGGACACATCCCTACCACAGGATGAAGTTTGGTTTGTATTGGGAAGCTGATTTATTCAATTGTTTCTTAGCAGCTGCAGCTGGAGTTGTACTAATAGGCCCTGAAGTCCAATCCTCCAGCTGAAGATCTTCCTCATCACTTCAGGAAAGCTCAGGAGTTGGAGCTGCTGTCATTTACTCTCCAAAAGCCAGATTATCTGCTGAGGTAAATCACTCTTCCACCACAAGAATTTTTATCAGCAGAAATCTGATTGGCTTTAACTTATATCTCTTGTGTGCTACCTACATTACTGAAAACTCAGCCCTCAGAGTGTCCCAAGGTGTTAGAGCTAAAGTACTAAAAAAATCTGGGGTTTTAAACTTGTTTTGTATTTATTAGTCATCCCTGAACCCACCATTTTCAACTGGTTTACAAAGAGCAGCGAATTAAAGACAGTGATTATACGAATATGCTTCCTTCAGTCTGGTCCTTAAAATTCCTTACTCAGTCCTTGGAAATCTTAGATTCAATATTATTTATGAGATTCTGCAGTAAAAACACAGTCTGGGTGTAATAAATTACTAGCAGCAAGCTAATGTTTTAATTTTTTTTTTTCCAAACACAGAATCCACTCCCTCCTATGAACTCTCTCCTGCATGGCTTTGTTGGAGAGGGCTGTCTGCAGGAGCAGTTCCCCTCCATCAGCCTCCTCTGCCTGCCAGCAGAAGATGCCAACAGCCCTGAAGAGCTGAGTCACAGCCCCAGGAGAGCAGCTCTTGTATGAACATTACAAAAAGACTTCATGGGAAAAGGGGAAGAAGGGAACAGGCATGGGGGGTAGGAGGGGAGATACTACCCCCACTTGGAAAAAGTTTCTCCTCTGTTGGCCCAACACCTAGAACCACAGAATCATAGAACAGTTTGGGTTGGAAATGACATTAAAGACCACCTTGTTACAAGCCCAGGTTGCTCCAAGCCCCGTCCAACCTGGCCTTGGACTCTCCCAGGGATGGGGCAGCCACAGCTTTTCTGGGCAACCTGTGCCAGGGCCTCCCCACCCTCACAGGGAGAAATTCCTGCCTGACATCTAATCTAAATCTAACCTCCTTCATCTTAAGGCCGTTCCCCCTTGTCCTATCTCTGAATCCAACACATAGGCAAAATCCAGAGGTAATGAACACATATATGGAACAGGTTTGGTGGCCATGGCAGGTGTAGCTGCTGCAGAAGCTGTGATTCTTGAAAGCGGCTCATCCTATGATCAGTTCACAGAACAGGAGCCAGCAAAGGGTCAGGATCCATGTGTGCCAACACTTCCCACCGCTGTCACAAAGGACTTAGGGTCTTCATAACTTTTCAAATCTAGTGTTAATATTAAAAATGGTTTGCATCCAATACAAATGTGAAGCTCTTGTTTGAGAGGCAACACAAAGTTCAGGACCATAAGCAGTACTGCATTTAACACTACAGAAGCATCCATACTTCTCAGCAGATTTCTCCCTGAAGTCTTAGACAAGATGAAAACCAAAGCTGATGACAATGACATAAGAGGAAGTTATGACAATAAGAAGAGCAATTCACAACAGTGAATGTTCAAAATTCAGGGCTACTGCCATCTCTGAACTAACTTTGACACTCAGTTTTCTGCATTTCATAAACCACAGGTTTCATCTGTTGTTGGGCTGAGTCATGATTTTCTTCCCTAAATAGAAAAGGTTTTCATGTTCATTTTTTATTATTTTAGTATGGCTAGTATCCATGTGTATATAAACTATGAATCCAGGTAAGAAAACCAGGAACCTTTCCAAACACAGACATACTTTATATTTCATTTATTCCATGTGGTTATTGAGGTGGTTTCAGTGGAAAATGTATGGGAACTGAAAGGGGATCACATGTTCTGCACCCATGTAATTGAAAAAATGTAGGGCTGGAAAAGGACAAATCAGACATACGATGTTTACATGTTCTTGTTAGAAGTCAGCTTAAATTCATTAAGCCTGTTAAAATTTTCCTGTGTATAAGATGCACTAGTAGCACAGATTTATTGCTGGGCAGCCAACTCCTAAAATACCACCCCCTCTTCCCCCTAATGAGAGACTACCTGAGACACTCAGGGTAACAAACTCATAACTGAATAATATGTAATTGGCACAACTTTTAACATGAAAAGAATTGGTTTCCATCACTTGAATTATGCAGATGAACTGGTAGGAGAAGATATAAACATATCTCAGGTCTGGCATGGGGACACAGACATTGAAGCAGGAGAGTTTACACCTGAAAGCATCTGTCCTGGGAGAGCCTGTTTCTGTGCCAGCAGTGTGACTGGCTTAAGGCTGGGCTGGTCCTGGTGTGAGACTCAGGAGAGGAGAAGCAAACCCCCTATTGCCACAAAGTTTAATGAAAATACTTTTTCCTCCAGAAAAAAAAGGTACTTTTCTAGGTGGTCCCCTTCACAACCCTATTTGGTCAGTAAAAAGGTCAGGTTACCATTTGTTCTGTGAGTATTTAGGGTTACAGTCACAGGGGACAGCAAAAAGCTAAAGACTGGAGTTACACAACTCCTGCTTGCATGTGATTTGAAACAAAAAGAAAAAAAAAAAAAAAGGAAGGAGACACCACTAGTGACAACTGAGAGGTGAATGGAAGCTGCAGTTTGGCAGTGAACCAAGCTCTGCATCAGCACTGAAGAAACAGGCTGAGAGTCTCCCAGGACAAGTGAACCCTGCTCATAGAAGGGAAAGACAGAATGAGACCCTTTGGTTTCAGCACATCTCCTCTTGTCCGTGTCAGGAAAAGCCCCAGCTCAGAGGCAAACAGTGCCAGCTGCCTTTCTCCAGGCATCTTGCCTGGAAATGCTTTGTGTCTGCCAAGTCACCTCCTTGGCATAATATATTCCTCCAAAGGAAGTCAACTGTCCACAGACACGTAGCTCTTCTTAGAAACACTTTTTAAAAAGAAACCCCCATCCCAACACTCAACATTTTCATGCCCAGCTCGCATTCCAATATCCCATCTCTGTCAACACAGATATCATCCAGGAGAAAATCCTTGCTGAAGTGGAATTGGTTTGCTCTCAGAGACCTTTCCTGGGAATTTCTCTTTTCTCTTACAGTTGTAGGAACCACTGCAAAGGCTCTCCTAACATGAAATACCCTGAACCTGAAAACCTCACTGCAGGCATCTCCAGGTAGTAGCTGGTGTTGGTGAAGTGTGTTGGGCTGATGACACTCCTGGAGACAGGTCCTTTCATAGCCACAAGAGATATACAGTGTGAGCACTGGTGAGCCATATCTGCTGTACTCTTCCCTAACACTGCTCTCCCGTGCCCTGGTGGCTCAGTAGAGGGTGGAAATTAATTCAAACTATTTTTATTGGCCTGCTTGTTGCTATACAACACATCCTTCCATTAGAAAGAGGAACATTGTAGTTCCTCTTATCCCCTTCCAGAGACATTTTCAAATAGGTGGAGGTTTAAATCCCACAAGTGAAAGCTACAGACATAAATTCCACATTTGTTTGTGTGAATCCACACATGGCCAACCCAACAGAATGCAAACCAAACCCCAATAATGGGACCCAGATTGAAATGGAAACCAGCTCTGCACAATGAGATACAGATTCTCATGTCTGAGTAGTTGCAGTCAACTACAATAAAAATCAAGCCCTGCAGCCCAGCCAGCCCCTAAACCTCCATAAATATCACTTTTCCCTTGTTTCATTGTTAACAAAAGCAGTTTGGCAGTGGCATGGCACCACACTATTAGTAAACACACGTCATTATAAACACAGAACAGAGAGCATAATAACCATCAAGGAAAAAAGAGGAAGAAATTACACAACCCACCCACTCCTAAGAAAACAATTTCAGGAATACAAGGCAGTTCCAACTGGAACTGTCACTATGGCACCCCACTCCTGACACCTGCTGCCACCCCTCCCTGAGGGGACACGCCGTGAGAAGCCGGAGGAGCTGTGAAAAGGAGCCGGTGGGTTTCTGTGTTCTCTGAGAATGACTCCAGATCAAGAGGCAGTTAACTGCCAGACTGGCCGATACAACCAGGTTCACAGGAATCCAGTCTGTGATCTTTCTGCCTTTTGACTACAAATAATCACAGCACATGTTAAGAGAATTAAAAGAAGATAGTGCTTCTGTGGGGATCCACCCATGTGGGGGATCCACGTGGCCAGCTGGGCCACGCTGGCAGCAGCAATTCCCTCTGGAATGTCCACTCAGTGGAAGGAACATCTGGTATGCCCACATGAGGCTGGACAAGACCTACATTTGTTGGACATCCTGTAGCAGCAGAGGTTGACACTGAGCCTTTAAGTGGTCACACGTAGACTTCGAATTTCGCAGTCTATTAAGATGAAGGGGGGAAATTCACACCTCTTGGTGCTGTTGTTTTGCTTGGTCTCCAGACTCAAGGGGGACAGCAGTGGGTTGATTACATTAAGAAGCCTCCAGTAGTGCTGGTAACCAAAGGAACTTTTTAAAAAAAAATAAATTAAAAACTGGGAAATAGAACAACATCTGCAGAAAAATGCTGAATGTCCAGGATCCCTAACTTTCCCACCATGGCAAACATGGGTGTCCTTAAAAAGAAGGACTAAATAAAGTACACAGTTGTTCAATGCATGATTTGAAGTTGATAGAACTCACTAATAAACTGGCTGTCACAGTGTCTCGCTGAGTGGGCTGGAGTAAAAAAGGCAGATGGCAACAGATTAGCAAATGGGTTTTACTACTTAGCAAATGGTATAAACTTCTTTGCCCAGCTCAAGAAAACACATCAGTTTTTCAGTTTCACATGATTTTCCACTCTCATTTCCTCTGCTGACAAAAGCATCATATTGTCAGGAGAGGGGGTACATTCAGAGTGCAACACTGACTCTGAATTTTGATAAAAAATCTGAGTCAGATTTAGAGAAACTGAATGGAAATACAGCTTAGAGAAACTGGTGAATCACAGTAACTCAGCCTCGATTTGGTGTTTATAGTTATCTGAATCTCAGATCAACAGTACAATAGGACATTATTTAGTATTAATTCTGGATTCAAAAAATCTGATATTTTTCCCCCACAGTTTTGCATGGATTTATCTATAACTATTTAGAATTGATTCCCAGCAGAATTCAAGTGATGGTGTGAACAGGGAACAAATTCAGATGTGGTTTCTTGTCTCTGAGAAATGCTGGCAGACAACACACACATGCAGGTGGCCCATGAAACACTTAGAGAGTAGGCCAGAGGAACAAGTATGAAAACATTGGGGCAATTAAAGATAAAGAAAATGGGTTCGTAATTTAAAAAGAGAGTATACTTGGCTTTGACACTTATGGTGTTGGTGAGTCACCCAGAATAATATACCCAAGACATCACCAGTGACAAGCAGGCAGCATGTGAAGACAGTTTGAAAGTCTCAGCTTAAATACAAAGTTAAGCTGAACCAGCCTGCCTTAAATAAAATTAAACCAATATATGCATTTCCACAATAATTTATGATTTAAAATGTAATTTTTTGTACATATTTCCCATTTAATAGAAAAAAAAATAGCATCCACATTAAACACCTTTGCCTACACTGAAGATCCTTTCCCATTATTTTCATATTATTCTGGTTAGCAAAAATAATGTCAAGAGCAGGAAAAATTATTTCTGGAACATGAACATTCTGCCCCTTTTCAATGAAGCCCAGATTTCCCAAACGTGGCCTCTTATCAGTGATGCCCCAGCACTTGGGAATTCTGAGACTGGCTGGCAAGGGCAGGTCCCAGCAATTTTCACTGCAGTGAAGGTGCTTAAAACCTTGGGACAGCACAGCCAAGAAATAGGTTTTTAGGTAGAAAAGAACAGTGTTATTTCATTTATATAGGTGATGCTCTGTTAAGCTGAGCTTATAACTCCTACCTTGCCTCTTCCCCACCTTCAACACATGAATAGCATAAGGATTATGGAGACTTTTACTTATTCTTCAGCATCAGTCAATTATTTACTTAATTGTTTAAGAAATTAAGATACAAATAGAAAATTCTATTTCTTTCAAGAAAAAAAAATTAAAAAGAGAAAGAGGATGTTTGTGAGTGTGGGGTTGGGAGCAGCCTGGCAGAGCAGACAGGATCTCTAATGCTTTAATGAAGATAAGCAGATGAAAAGGGCCACTGCGGATTGCTGCTGCCTCACACTTAAGTGGTGGGTTTGTAAAATAATTCCTTCTGGTTCATTTTCTGGTTACGTTATGGTTCGTCAGTCAATTATGTTACCACATAGGGTTTGAGAGCAGATTCCTGAGTAAACAGCCAACAGCAGACAAATTAGTTGAGAAACCCAAGCAATGCTCTTTATCACGTGAGTTTTGATGAGCACTGTGGCTGATCCCAGACAATCCCTCGGCTTCCCACCAGTGTGTCCTGCCCTTACAAATGGTTTCTGTGCACAGACCTCTGAGAGGATTTCATGGCAACTATTCCCAACACGTTTATAGCTGCAGAACCCCCCCAGAAATAAATCACAGAGTCACAGAATGTGCTGAGCTCGAAGGGACCCACGAGGATCATCCAGTCCAACCCCTGGCCCTGCACAGGCCCAGCCCCAACAGTCACCCCCTGTGCCCCAGAGGATCAGCCAAACCCTCCTGGAGCTCTGGCAGCCTTGGGGCTGTGCCCACTGCCCTGGGGAGCCTGGTCAGTGCCAACCACCCTCTGGGGGAAGAACCTTTTGCTGAGATCCAACCTGAGCCTGCCCTGACACAGCTCCAGCCATTCCCTGTGCTGTCCCTGGTCCCCCCAGAGCAGAGCTCAGTGATTTTTTTTTGTGCTCTGAAAATCGTGGAGTGAGGGAGAAGAGGAAAAATGCAACCATCAGCTTGTTCAAAGATGTGCTTTGGTGCTGGAGCAGCCAGGTGAGCTTCTTTTGGGGGGAAAAGTCAGCAAGACCTCTCAGGACTTGGAACAAGTGTCTGCCTGGCTTTGCCCTCAAAGAGCCCTCATGTCCATACTGCCAAGGCTCCTTGCTCAGCTCTCTGGGAAGGAGCTTCTTCAGAAAGAGAAATAATCTCATTACTGTAATTCACTTTGTTTGAAGAACGTTCTCTCCGCTGCAATCAGGACGTTGAACCTGTGCAGTCTTGCCCCTTGCAGGCTTTGTAGCGTGAGCAAGCCAGGACTAGGGATAAGGCAAGGAATGCAGACTAAGGGAGGGATCTCAGCTGATTTTCTTTATCCCCAGGGCTGCTGAGAAAGAGAGCCTGGGCACCTGGAGCCTTGTCAACCCATTGCCTCCAAGTCTTGAGCATCCACATCCTTTTGGGGCTCAGGCACCTCCATCTGTCTGGGCTGTATCAAACTCCTGAAAACTTATTACACACACTGTGCATGTGGGAAACACAGCACTGAGGGAAGAGTGTGGGAAGGGCTCAAGAGGGAGACAAACTTTTTTTTTTTTTTAAATGTAATTGTAAGAACACAAATGTTTGTGGAAAACCACCAACTGGTCACCCAAACAAAGGGGAGGTTGGCTTTGCCAATTCCTTTAGACTGCTGTGGAAAGCTTAAGTATGATCCCAATCTACTTCGTAAATCTTTCCTTGGTGTGAAGGTAGATTTTAAATAAATAAATAATTGAACAACACCGATGAAGGATCCTCTGCTAATCTCAAAATTCTCAAAACTGGCATCACCAGTCCTTTACAAGCACAGGAACTGGCTTGGCATTGATAAACTCAGATATTTATCGGGGATATGCAGGAAAGAGAACCAACTCCAAATCACTGTAGAGACAAAACCCTCAACAGAATTTGAAAAACTGAAGAATTTGAAAAACCTCTGCTCTTTCCAGCATCTTCAACAAGTTCCTGCATCTTTGAATCTTCCCATACATCAGGCTACTCTGGCTTCCATACAACATTGGGTTAATCTAGTTATTCTGTTTAAAATAGAACCCCTCATCTCAAAATTTATAGGATTGGACTAGCTAGAAATGAAAACTTGTTTATCATAAAACATTGTCATGAGTCTGACTGTATTTCTGGTAGTTGATGGCTTGACACAGTCCTCTGGGAGTAAAGGTAACAGGTAGACTAAGGCTGATGTTAGGTAGGGACTCCTTTGTCCTTGTTCTGTCCATGTCCTGATTTTCTTCATGGTTTTGAGCCCATCACATCAAATTCCCTGAGCTTCTTTCAGACGAGGAAATTCTAGGCAGCGTTTTTCTTAAATAAATATTTTTCTTTCTTTGTAGAGTCAATATTCCCTTTTCGGCTTGAGGTTTTGTGACTTGCCTGTATCAGCCCTTTTGTGAAGCCAAAGCATTTCATCCCCTGAAGGTTTTATCTGAATCCTCAAACAATGTTTGAGCAATGACAGAAAGGAGGCAGCAATTGTAGAGTGCCTCTGTCATTACTAGTCTGGCTGTGACACTCAAAGGCCATTAACCAGCCCAGCCTTGTGCCTAGAAATATAATCTAACCACCTGGAATAATTTGGCATCCTTAACTATGCTTTTCTTCCCGAAAACATTCAGTGCAGAGCTCGTCCTCATGAAAGGAATGTACCTGACAGAGAGAGACACTTTCAGCTGCAGAAGGGAAAGGACACGTTAGAGCAAGATAATCCAAACAGCACTAAAATATTGCAGTCACGGAGCTCAGCGACTGTTCTCAGCTGCGTTTCAGTGTACAAATGGAGGGCAGCAATGATGGGAATTACCTCTTGTACCCACCCAGACATTTGGACTAGTTCTCTTGTTTTTACAAGGGACCACTTAGAGGCAAGAGGGGACAAGAAGAGGGATGTGTTGCAATCATCAGATACGGGCGAGACACTTTAATGGCTGTTGGCTTCTGAGCCAATAGATCAGTGTTATCCATATGCACAGAGTTTATTTTCCTGTGGGCCACACTCTTCTGGAGAGCTGGCTGATGCTGAGGATAGGCTGGGAGAGACGAGGCCAGGGATTCGTTGGCTTTAATGCACAAATGAAAGATGCTTTCAGTCAGCTGCAGCCTGGGTGCCAGGTTTTGTTTTTTCAGTGCTCTCACTCTGGGGTGGAGAGGGCTCCTTCCCCAAGCTTCCTTTGCTCTCGCAGTCTTTGTGGATCTGCAGAAAAGAATTTTTCCCATAAATAAACAAAATATTGAGTTACACACCATGTAAGTGACGACAGAAGAGAGCCCCAAGTCATCTTCTTAATTTCTATGCACAACACACCGTGCCAACTCTCAGATAAAAGATGCATGAAAGAAAATGACATTGCTTCCAAGTCCACATAGTTTCGAACTCAAATCACCAAGTCGTCATTTTCCACGTGCTCATGTGCACACTGGGGCACAGGGTTCAGCCTGCCCACCTCCTCCAGCACATGGGGTGCCTCGTGGTGCCTTCCCCTCTGCTCCCACACCCCTGTGCTGCTCAGTGCTTTTATCATGGTCACCACTCCACAGATCTCTCGGTTTTAACTCTTGCAGGCCAGCAGGTGACTATTTTCCAAGGGTCAGAAAGCAAAGTGCTAACTTGAGACCTGGTGCAAGGCAACACCCACATCCTGCTGAAATTGCAGCTGCAGCTTTTCTTCCCTTGTTGGAAATCAGGACTTGGCTCCAGAAACTTTAATTGGAGATAAATTGCTTCAAAGGCCTTTGTAAAGCCCTTTTGCACAGAGGTGGTTTCGTCAGATTCTACTGGGCAATTTACAATTAGGCTACTTTTTAAAAATAATTTGATAGCAGAAACACTTTGCTGAATAATTTTAAGGCTCACTATAGACATTATTCATGAGAAAACGATTCAAAATATTCAAGACAGAAATATAACACGCCCCTGGTGGATTTGGTTGTCTACACAGGCCTTGCTGCTTTGCTTCGGTCTCTGATGGGGACTCTCACACAATTTAGCTGGAAGGAACCATCCTAAAAGTCAACTTTTCATTTGTGGTGGGAGGGACTGGGATAACACTTTGTAGCCCATTACCCAAATGCCAGGAGGAGGCCTCGGGCACAGGGCAATGTACAGGAACATTGTCACTACCCTGGAACAGCAGCCAAAAGGTCCAGGATAAATCCAGGCTGAGAGGGAAAATGAATAGCTGGGAAACAAAATAATTTTCCAGAGATCCCAGACAGCCTTTGGAGAGGCAAAGGATTGAATCTCTGCACCCTCAGGTCCAGTGCAGCATTTAAAAACCATGCCCTGCTTTCTGCTTAGTTATGCCTCCCTGTGTTACACCTCAAATCAAAAAGCATTTTGTAAAAGCTTTATAAAGGCTGCTCTGATTAGGAAACTTTCTGAAATACCAGGCACAGTTTTGCTCTCTCCTCTCTTGGAGAGGCCCCACTGCCAAGCCCTCAGTCCCTCTCCTGAGCGAGCAGTTGGGAAGGTTGTGCTGCAGTTCTGCCCTGCACATGTTCCTCCTCCAGTGCACATGTGGTTCCACCAGGGAGGGAAAACCACACCCACACAGCCAAAATCTCACGATCACAGACTGGTTTGGACTGGAAGGGGCCTTAAAGCTTCTCCAGTGCCACCCCCTGCCATGGGCAGGGACACCTTCCACTAGCCCAGGTTGCTCCAAGCCCCGTCCAACCTGGTCTTGGACACTTCCAGGGATCCAAGGGCAGCCACAGCTTCTCTGGGCAACCTGTGCCAGGGCCTCCCCACCCTGACAGGGAACAATTTCTTCCTTATATGTCATCTAAATCTCATCTCTTTTAATTTGAAGCTGTTCCCCTTTTACCTGTCACTATCTATAATGGTGGAGAAGCTGCTTAATTTTCTGTATAACTTCTATTTTATTTGTTTGTAGTGTAATTTTACCTTGACAAATGAGATCTCTTCCTTTTCTTGCTCTGACTCAGGCTGCAGTTCCTCTCCCCATGACCTGCAGGAGCATCATCACCTGCTGCCTTTTCCTGCCCAAAATTTCCCCTGGAAAGGCACTACCACCCTGCTGATGCACTCTCAGTATCCATTTGTTCTTCACAGTGCATCAGAAGCTGAATCTACTCTTATTTTTTTCCTTTCCCCTCTTTCAGTTTTTTATGTCTCCTTTCAGTTTTCTTAAAGAGAGGAAAAGATAATTCTGGCATTGACTTAATTGAAAAAAGAAATGAAGCCTATTGATTTAATAGATGAAGTTCACACCTTGCCCCTTCTTTTCTAACACAAAATTGTCACTAATACTTTGCTATCTTCTTATAAAATTTAATTTATGAAATGTCATTGAAATTTGAAGGAGTTTGCAGTGACTGGAGCTCAGCAAGTAGAAGTTTATGGCCCCTAACAAGAACAAACAGGACCAGAAAATCCTTCATGTTCTCCCAGCTAACCATAGAAACAGCTTTTTTTTTTTTTTTCTTTTAAATAATCTCAAGGAAAAGTTAGTGAAACATAAATTAGACCGACTCCCACTGATTTATTTTTCTGAATAAAAAGGACATTCAGTAGCAGGTCATTTGTTTTTGTTTTCTTTCAGAGAGTAAATGGAAACATATTCTTACCTCACTTTTCTCACAAGTACAGTAGATTTCCTAAGCTTGTGTCAAGGTTTTATTGCCAGGAAAAAGTGGTTGAATATTCAGCATTTGTAATGAGGGCATCATCAGACATGGAACACAGCTGCCAAGGCTGGGACATTCATTTTCTGGGCATTGGCTGATTGGGTTCTGATCATTAGTGCCACTTTGCTGGACAGTTAATTCTGAACCTATATTGTTCCTTTGCAGATACTTTTTGGAGAAGGTGTATTTTTCAATAAGACAGTGCCAAGACCTGATGAAGAAGCTTAGAAGTTGTGTCAGTTTTGGGGAGAACAGGGAGTTTTACCTGCACACAAACACAGAATGGAGTCAACTGTACCAGATGGGACTCTGGGTCTGCTGAGCCTGGGGCCTGGTCTGTGGTAGGATCAGCTCCTTCAAAGGAAATACATGTCAGGAGGTTTTTCTGAGTACTAACAGGAGCACTGAGCATTCATCCCTCTGACAAATTACAAAGTCAGTATGATCAAGTGGATTACAAATAGGACTGGAAACTCCTGAGTTCCTGTTCTGGCTCTGTCCTTGATTTTCTTCTGTGACCTTAAGCAAATAATTTGAACTTCTCTGAGCCAGATTCATTGCTCCTGTAATTCCATTTGATATAGTAAATGAGGAAGTGTATGGCCCTATATATCTTAATTTTCCTATCTGTAAACGTGGGTGAATGCTTTTGGTATGTAATTATTACCCACAGGTTCTGAGATGTTTCAAATCTTTACAGCTCTTTGATGTCAGCAAACCTATTTGTTGATACATGGAGTATCTGTGTGGTAAGAAGTTTTAGAAAAGTTTTAAGCTTTCATCCGAGAGTGGGTGGAAAAACATTATATGTACATTATATATGTTTAATCTTGTTTTCAGCTTTCTTTTAAGTGTAAGAATTTGCCTATAATTTTTTGCCCAATAGTTGCCTATGTTCTGCTGGAAGACCTAACAACTTATAGAAATTTGTCTGCCTTCTTAAAAAACAACAGAAGGTTGGTTTCAATACTGAAAAGCCCTTAAGAACGATGGCCGGACTGCAATACCCTGGTTATTTGCACAGCTATGATCAAAGAGTGGTGACAGTGCTAAGGGTGATGTCCATGATGCACTTGGAATGCACTAAGCTCTTCACAGGCTTATTGCAGACTCATTTTAATTATTGTCAGCTCTCTTTTCCAGTTAGGAGGTAGTTGGTGTTTATTTGTAGCTAGAAATCACTTGCTATTATCTATATGCTGTTCAGGATGCACATCTTCAGCTGGGCTTACCTGTACCAGGGGGTCACCATTATGCTGTTTGACTCTAGTAGTGCTGCAGGGTTGGAGACCTGATTATAAACCAGTCTTACCAGGGTCTTCTTTTGGGTCTTGGAGCACAAAGTCACAGTGCTGTGAGCAGCAGAAGCCACAGTACTGCATTTCATGTGCTGAAAATCTGAAGAGGAAAAGAGACCTGTTAGGTCATTCATTCTTTTGGCTCTTGACAGAATTATTCCTGGTGCCATGTTCTCACCAGAGCCTGATCCTGTCTAGTTTGGAATAATTCAAGCCCTAGTGCTTCAGCTACCTTTTACTTGGAAAAACCATTTCAAAGTCTAATAGACCTCCTGGGTAGGAAACTCAGACACAGTCAAGCCCAGTAAGTGATTCCTTGAACCCTCTGAAACAGTTCCACCTCTATCTTGGGTGGCTGTGCCACTGAAATCCCTTGAACTTGCTAAACTAAGCTTTAGTCACAGTTCTGGCCCAGCTCCTTTAGTGTTTGATCTTTTCTTGCCCAGAGATTCCCACACAGCTGTCAGGAATGATCAGTCAAAAAATTATGGAGTGCGACAGGTCTTCATTTGCCCTAAGCCCTTTTTAATAGTTGACTGATTGTGTAAAGGGTCCTTAAAAATGAGTGTTTTGTGCTGTTAATTTAATATCAATTTATAAAGGGAGTATTTTCACAAAGTACAGTAAACACCACTTCATTAAAATTACAGCTTAAATCCCCATTTCCTGGATTCATTTGTTTATCAACAAATGTCTCTTACTTTTCCCTTTTTTCCTAACATACATATTCCCATCCTTCATTGCTGTAAAGGAAAATTTTAAAGAGAAGAAAAAAATAAATTAGGTCTTGAAAGCTCAGAGGCCACTAGAAGAAATCAGAACAAAAATGTTGGGTTTTGCTCTTTTCCCTTTGCTGTATTTCATCTGTCACAAGCTCTGCAGCCTGGGCTCTCGAGGCTGGCAGCAATCACTGGCTTTGCCAGAAGAACTGACTCTGAAGTTTCTATGATTCAGGAGTTAGAGGTTGCTTCTAATAGGAAAACAGCATCATGTTACAGAATACCTCTCAAGTGGCAGGTACAACTGTATCTTAAATATTCAAATTTAATTTTTTTTATCTGAAAATGTTAATTTAATCACAATGAAACATTTTCCTTTATAAAAAAACATAACCTTAATGACTGAAAGAAACCCTTTTCTTCTACATTTTTCATACAGGAAAAAAATTAATTTCTTTATCAATTATTTCTAATTATCAAGCACATAATAATTTATTAATTGCAAGCATTCAGTGCTGAACTGTATTAACAGCCCCTGTACTAATGGGGAACTCTGGAGACTCAGGGGTCTGGAGACTCTGGAGAATCCAAGAAACCTCTTGCCTTTACTGGGAAGATGGTTTCCCAGCTCCAGTCCCCCTTATCCCAGCTCATCCTGAGCCCTGAGCCTTGATTATGCTTTTAGAGAAGGCTAAAATGAAGCAGAGCCATAGCTAGAGCTCCTAAAAGAAATGCTGGCTTGGCTGTTACACCACCACCAGGTCAAGAACCTCATCTGAATGCACACCCTGCCTGCAGTTGTGTCTCCACGGCTTCTGTCCTTCAGGCTTGGTGACTCTGGAGTTCCTGCACACACATTAAGCCTTCCAAGGGACCATGAACTTTCCCACAGAGTACAGTCAAGTCTGGCAGCAAGTGCCCTCTCTTGAAACGTGGCTTCAAGCCTGTGTGGACATCCTAACAGGGCCAGATGGCTTTAGCTTAATGAAGAAAATTCACACAATGCCTTGTGTGTTGGATCTGGCTGAGATGGAGTTAGTGCATGTAAAAGAGGTGTCAGTATAAAACAGGCCATATAAACAAAGAGAATTCCTTGAGTTTTAAAGCCTTTGTCAAATACATCTACATTTATCACAGAGTCATAGAATATGCTGGGTTGGAAGGGACCCACAAGGATCATCCAGTCCAACCCCTGGCCCTGCACAGGCCCAGCCCCAACAGTCACCCCCTGTGC
>JAWWLV010000030.1:792551-804585 GCA_035041135.1 Platyrinchus mystaceus
ACAGGGGGTGACTGTTGGGGCTGGGCCTGTGCAGGGCCAGGGGTTGGACTGGATGATCCTTGTGGGTCCCTTCCAACACAGTATATTCTGGGGTTGATGGTGATTTTGTCATACACACACTGTCCGTTCTTCAAGCTTTCCCCATAAACCTCTGGACAGGAAGCAGTAACAAAGGAGGAGACAGGTGGTATTTTTCCAGGGTCTTTCTTCTTTGAGCATTTCTTCTAATCCTAAATTTCACCTTCAGCTTACAAAATAATTTGTTCTGCTTAACTTTAAACAGAAGTGTTATTACACTGTCAGGAACCAATAGACAAACCATGACCTAAGGATCCCACTACCACCTTTAAGGTTGAACTTGAATGGTCTCTAGACCACCCCATGTGAGTGACATTCCTTCCACCATGCCCCAGGCATGACCACCATGCTCTATGCACCCAACACATATGCCAGTATTTTTGGGGCAAACACATGCTGGCTGCCCTATCTTGGAAAAGAGCTGGACTTTATAAATTGCACAGCTGAGGCTTTTGTATTTATGGAGGTATCTTCTGGGTTTATCTGAGGGTACAATATCAAGTATTTTCCTTGGGTGCATCAAACATCTTAAATTTAAAACCTCTAGTGACTGTGATGTGCACCTATTTCTACTAACATGAGGTTCATATACAAAGCCAAGCATCCATCTTCCTTCTGGGTTTCTGGCACTAGGGTATTGGTAAGACATTGTTTTATAGTCTGAAAAAAGAAACAACACAACACTGATTCAAAGCCTACCAAAACTTCCTCATCAAAGCAATCCAGACTTTGGATCAAAGGGTGTGTCACCAGTTTGGCTGCAGCCTGGCCCATCAGAAATGAAATTAGAATTTCTCAAGGAGAATCCCTGGCCATTACACCTTATTCTTAACACCAGCAAACAAGCGGTCCAAGACAATGCTTTTAATTACTATATTCAGGAAGTGAATTAATCCATGAACACTTAGGAATGGATCTGAAACCACCTGATTACTGTCCAGGATATGACTGGAAGCAAGAACCTTCCCAATAAGGTACTTCAAAAGACACATTTGGAGTAAGCTAGATGCATTCCTTCGTGCGGAATTAATCCACAACATGGATGTGTTCCCAGGATGAACTCCTGGGTCAGTACAAGGAACTGTGTTGACTCAAAGGTCTGGGGGGCTTCTGGCAACCTCCTCTTCTGAGTACTCTCCAACAGAGCCCTCCATTTTCAAGCAGAGCCTGCTCAGGTGATGATCACAGGACAATCCAGGTTGGAAGGGACCTCAAGAGTTCCTCTACCCCCACCTCCTGCCCAAAGCCAGTCAGCTATGAGACCAAACCAGGTTGCTCAGGGCTTCAACCAGTCAGGTCTTGAAAAGTCTCCCAAGAGTTGGGTCTCAACGGCCTCTCTGGTGAATCTTGTTCAGCTGCCATGTAGTGAACGTGGCATAAAGCCAAGGCTATTTCACTGTGCCTGCTCTGTGGCCCTCACAGAACACCTCTGGACATCTGCCAGCTGCCAGTGGTGAAGGCAGATTTCCAAGTGCCTGTCTCACTGTCAGCAGTCTCCATCCGTGCAAAGCCATTGCACCTCATTGTAAGGGAGGGCTGGTGTTTGGAGCTGACAGGGAATGTCCTTCTGCCCATGCATGAAAAGCACACTTTTTTCTTCTGTTTCAGAGTCCCCTCAATACATCTCACTTTTCACTACACAACTAGTGGGACACACATCAGCACTGTGAAAATAGCTGACAGCAGCTGGTAATTTCTGCAGCTGAGATTGCAAATGACCTTCAGATAGCTTTGCATTCCTACAACTTTCTGAAGCACCATAGGGACTGGAGTCTGATAAGGCCACTTCCAATGACAACAGCAAACTCATAGAACACATAATCAAGATTTAAATGATTTATGTACTTAGTTGAAGAAACTGGTAGGCTATTTCATATGCCTACAAATCAAAGGAGCAAATTCAGTGTTCAATACCCTTCCACCTCCCCTCCCTTTATTCAGTGTAGGGTAACACATTTCTTCTCTTTCATCATCATTCAGAACATGATCCTAAACTGAATGCAACTGGGGCTGCTGCATCTGCTTCAATGATTTCAGCACTGAATCAAATTAACATGCAAAAATAGAATGAATCTATTTTTACTAGCCAAAATGGTGTGGATGAAGTAATCTCTGCTTACAAGAGCAGGGGGTTCTCTTCCCCTCCTGAACACAGAATTGCAAAAAGATATAAATATGTGTTGATTCCTTGGGCAGAGAACAGAAAATAATTTCATTTCAGAGATGTATTAGAAACTCTGTAAATTAAATGGGTAGTGCTCAGCTAGGGCCACACTCGTCCTCCTTCCGAGGTGTGCAGGATTTGCTGTTATTAATCACTGCTGATGGTACAGATATTCTCACCTCGTGTTTCCCTCTGCCAGGGGCCACCCTCTCACAGTGGGACCTGCTCCTGGTTTGCAGAGGATTGGTATACAAATGTGCTGTTACCCCCTTATTTTCCTGTTAACACTACAGAGCCAGTGCTTACATCAGCATAGTTTAGGTTTGCAGAGGGTGGGAAATGCTGAACGTGGAAAAAGTTGGGTTATCAGTCCCATGCCGAGCCAAAGATCCCTGAACATGCCTGTCCAAGACTCAGCATCCAACCCTGGGAGAACAACTGCCAAGCTGGGACCTATATTTCTTACAGACATTAATATACACGGAACGATCGTCTTGCCTTCACGCTGTGAACCTGCACATGTCCTAAGAAAACAGGCTGCAATAACACCAGGAGCATATTGCCTGATTAACTCATCATGGCAAGAACATTTTACAGTTTGGAGATGCAATTCAGGTTTGACCCTGTCATGTGGCACAGCTGGTTAGAGAACATAATTAAGAGATGTTGTGCCAAAGGAGTTGACTAAACAGCCCGGGTACATCGCTGAAATACTGTGCTGTTATCAGACCTGGGGGCAGGACAGGACACCTTTGCCCTATTTTGTGTCAATCCTTCATATTGCCAAGCTGGCTGCCAAATAAATGGCTGCCAAATGAATTGACCTTGTCAATTTTAAGCCGTCAATTATCATCATTACATTATTGAAAACAGCCTGGAATTACACCAGTAGGAAGATTTTCTCTGATGATACAATTTTTTCCCATATGGAAATAAACACATTAGTCCATAGCACCTTTACACTGATTTAAAGTCTGTGTTATGCAGCTCATGCTGTTGTAATGATAATATTCTCATAGCTGGGAAGGCCTGGAAGGGAGTTAAACACTAAATAACTAAATAAAGTGGTTTTCTTTATTTTATAGTCTAACGAACACAATGCTGCTTCCAAATTCAAACAATATCTTTACAGCAGCAGAGACCAAACCTGCTCACAGAGATCAGTGCACATTGATCCTAGGACCAAAAAATGACTTGTTTTTATATAGCATTCATCATCCAAAGGACTGGAGAGCACCTTTGTGTTCAGATACGAGTGTCTGAACCGAGGGATGGCCAGACACGGTTCGTCATGCAGGTGAGCAGTCACTGTCTGTGTTTTAAGAGGTGATAGCCTTTCTACAAATCTGACATAGTATCTGGCACCTCAGTATTACTTTAGGCATCAATCATTAAGGCAAGAAAATGTTTTGCTCAGCTCTGGCTTACATGCATTTCTTATTTTCCTTGAAAAACTGTCTGTCTTAGGACTGATTTTAGGTCCAAACATGGATATGAAATAGGGATAACTGCAGTTTTGCTTAATTTTTTTTTTTAATAAGGTCTTAAAAGTTACACACTGTCCCTATGATTTTTGCTCCCAGTTCTCTATTTTACAGCACTTAAGGACTAAGTCTTACAGATGTGTCTGCAAGGGAATTGGCATGGAGATGTTAAATGCCTGTGCAGTTCTGCAGAGTGCAGTTCATACTCACAGAAGGTTTCCACTAACTTGTTTGGACAAACTGAGTAAATGTCAGTGGGAATTCTGACCCTGTGAGTTACATTAATCTTCATAACTGCTCATGCAGATGTGTACATGTTCCTAGGATGGAGATGGATTTTTTTCCAGTTAACTTTTGCAGCACATTGCTATTTGGAACAAGAAACAGAGGCTTCTGGCATCCAAAGCTGCTTCTGCTCCTTGGCTCTGATAAGGACAGAGACAGCTCATCACAGTAAACAGCCACCTCTACCTCCAAGGAGGAGGGTCAGGAGGGGACCCCAGCCCATGGCAAGAACACGTCAGCAGCAGTTTGCAGGATTCAGACCAATCCCTGCAGTGTCCAAAGCTCTTCTCCACAGCTACACAGACTTTATAACAACCACTGGAATTAGAGATTTGTGTCTATCCATCTGCCCTGCTTCCCATGCACCTCCCTCTTTCTCCTACCCCTACTACACACCAACAGAAATGTGGGGCAAAGCTCTGCCAGCACAAGGCCTGCAGCAGCAGTGATCCCATTGGCTTCACAGGGATCGTAAACCACAGCACAGAGTGTGGCCACCTCTCAGTGGTGTCACTCTGCTGCTTATTTCAGTAGCCCAGGTGTGAGAATAAGATGAACAGAGGGAGAGAAGCATAGAATCAAAGAATATACTGAGTTGGAAGTCCAACCCCTGGCCCTGCACAGCCCAGCCCCAACAGTCACCCCCTGTGTCCCAGAGGATCAGCCAAACCCTCCTGGAGCTCTGGCAGCCTTGTTGCTGTGCCCACTGCCCTGGGGAGCCTGGTCAGTGCCAACCACCCTCTGGGGGAAGAACCTTTTGCTGAGATCCAACCTGAGCCTGCCCTGACACAGCTCCAGCCATTCCCTGGCTGCTGTCACGGCCAAGACTGTACCTCTGCAGAGATTCAGGGGTTGAAATGGATCTTGTAAGTCCTTAGCATTGAATGATATCACCCGTAACACTATAGGAGAAGCTTTAAAAGCAGATTTGTGCAGAAAATAATAAATCATGTGCTGGAATGGCCGGCAGCCAACGTGACGTTACTCAAATACCATCTCCAGCGTGGCTATTGCAGCTGAATGGGGCATTCCCCAGAGGTGTGTTTGTGTTTGGGAAGAGATGCTGCTGCAGAGACACCCTAATCACAGTCGGGCCCCCAGCCAGGGCCTGGCACCAGGCCTGGGGAGAGCTGAGCCCTCCGGGGCCAGCGGAGCCGAGCTGGAACCCTGCCACGCTGCTCCAGAGGGGAGGGATAAAGAGCACTGAACTGGAATTACTCCTTCTCCAAGAGCTCATCGGGTGCATGAGGTAGAAACTGAGCTATGCATAACTTGGAAGCCTCGTGCTTTAGCTCTGCTTGCATTTTGCTGAGTGCCTCCAGGTACACGAGCAGAAGCCAAGTGCAGCCCAAGGGCTGTGCCTGCAGCAGCTCCTGCCAAGGGGGCTGGAGGAAGCTGCTCTGTGATTTTATGCAAAGAAAAGGCCTGTGTGTCTTCAAAACAGCACCTCTTTGGGGATCCCTTACACTGTAAATACGTACTTTCTTTCATGCACAGCAAAATTTAAATTTTGCTTTGAATTTTCTTAAATAGGCCGTAGGAAATCAAACCTCTCATGTCTGTGATTTGGGGAGAACAAATGGACACAGTTGCTTGGCTAGCAGTAAGCCCTTCTTCTTTTCCAAACCCAGCCATTCCCAGAAGCCCATCATTCCTATGGCAGCAGCAGCACTCAGCCATTATTATAACATTATTTGGGTTAATTACTTTACTTCCTTTTACTAACTGTCTGCATTCTGTTCTGCTGGTCTTCCAGATAGGCAAGTCCTACCAATACATTTATTTTCTGACTTGGTATTTGTATCTAGAGAAACTTCTGCATACAGAATAACCCTCCCCACTCAGAAATGTTAATCCCAGAGATCCTCGAGCATCTTTTAGTGATTTTTCCCACCTCTTCCATGGCCTAAGCTGCCCTCCCTGTGCTGTTATAAACTTTCATTGCCAGAACACCACTTAACCAAAAACCCCAAGTCATCTGCAGGGCCCTGTGTTTCCCGGATTTCCCAGGGACCGACTTGACTGTGTGAAGGTCAGATGTGTTCCCCAAGGTTTATTCCACAAAGTTCTTCATGTGCTAAAGTCAGGCTTCACTGCACAGACATTTATGCATTAATTGATCCCACTGAGGTCAGACCTCAGTGCAAAAACCCCTTGTGCTGAAGCCTGGCTGAGTTGCTTTGCCTTAGGGAAGCTGCCAGGCTGAACATTACTACAGGAGCTTGACACCAGCTTTGAAATCTCCTTTTGAGGTCAAAAGGCTCCTGACACTAATGACAGGTCGTCCTAGAGAAGTATTTCTAATTTGGTCAACAGCTACAGCAAAAAAACCTTCTCTGGTTCTGCTGAAAATGATCTTGGTTATTAAAACCCAGGGATGGGGACTCCAAACCTCCCTGGGCAGCCCCTGCCAGTGCCTGACAACAACGATTATTTTCAGAGAAGCCCCTGTGCATCCATCACATGCATTGCTGCTATTTCTACCAGGATGGAAAATGCCACAGTTTAAATGAAAAATCTACTGTTAAACTGCCTTCAACACCAGGCTCTCAACTACAAATATTTGTATGTATATATAAATAATAGTTTATATAATATATATATATGCTGAGAGATATATATTTACACACACATATATATATTTATATATATGGTCATCCTCTGCCTTTCTGTCTCAGAGACCTCTGGGCTTCACTGCTCTTCTCATTTCACACCAGGAGTTTTCAAGAGCTCTTCCAGAACCCTTTCCCCAGGGCTTGTAGGAATCTGTATCCATCTTTTCCCAAAAATACCACCCACTTAACACAAGATGGCACCGCTGACCACCTAAGGGGCTGAACGCAAGGCCAGGTACACTGGACAGGTTTGAAATCTGTTTATTCAACTCATTTTGTGCCTCCTGCAAAACCTCCTCCCGGTGCTTCTCCTCCCCACTCCTCAGTGTTCTTTGCCACAGACACAGTCTCTTCTCTTGCTTCACGTTCCAACAGATACTTGGTCAAAACAACCTAAAATCTTCCCCAAACCTTATTAATCCTGGCAGTGCCCTGGTTAATAAAAGTGAAAAAAAAGGAGTCAAGATAGACTGAATAATATTCCTCAGCTTAGTACTGCATCTCTACTTATTTTTAAGCACAAGCAGCTTACAAGCTTTGCCTCGGTGGGAGGTGAACAATGCTCCACAAACCATCATGTGAATTGAAATTCAAACCTCTGTGAAGCCTGTGAGGGAGCTGCCAGCTTGGGTTGGACGCTCAGCATCCACCACTCTGATGGCAACCAGCCCTTCCTGATCCATCACCCCAAATCCTCTGATGGGACTGTGTTTCAGTCACTACCAATCTGGACCACATTACTACAGGGGGAACAAAAATAGGTTGACTTGGTATTAGCATTTCTCTAGAGTCCCTGGGAAGCAGAATGACTGGGGGAAGGGTGAATTCCTTTCCTATACAACTGAGGATTACATCCTTTCTCTGGAATGTTTAAGCTAATTTGGAGAATTTAACAGATATTAATGTTCTTGCTGTGTAGTCATACACACCAGTCTACATCTTGAGATGAATTACTTGTGAATTTTGTTCTATTTCCATAGCTCGCTCTCAAAACAAGGCAAGTTTTACAGCATTTCATACTTTTTTTTAAAGATTTCCCGAATCATTTTCCTTCTGTGAAGTCCATGGCATTCCTTAAGCTGTTTTATGCCTAGATAGGACTGAAATATCTAGACCCTGCTCAAAGTTACATTCACATGGCTTCTCATTTCTTGAGGATACAGAGGCAGACCTTGCCCTGTATGTATTCACCAGGATCACATTTTCCAGTCCCTTCTCCTCCCCTTAATGCTTTAAAGTATTTTAGCAAAGACTCCAAACCCACAGGCCAAACTTCTCTGGTTCTCACAAAATATCCCCCAATTACAACTGACTGACCAACCGGCTTTAATGGGTTTCAATCTCACCATCAGCTACAGAATAACCCCTTGGGTTTCAGCAGAGGTCATGCAGACATTGTCCAGCTTTATCACCTCGGTGTTACTGAAAAAATACATTCAGAAATCATCATTCAGCGCCGTTACTGAGCATTTATAGAGAGGTTCCTCCTACAGTCACGTCCAGAGTGAGAGAATCATCACAGAAGCACAGAATGGTTGGGTTGGAAGGGACCTTAAAGATCATCTCACTCCACCCCCTGCCATGGGCTGGGACACCTTCCACTAGCCCAGGTTGCTCCAAACCCCATCCAACCTGGCCTTGGACACTTTCAGTGGTACCAAAGAATTTACTGTTGTGGGAGAACATGCTCAGAGCATAAAGGTTCGTGGTTAAAACACCAGCAAAGCACCTCTGAAGAAGTGCATTTGGCCTCAAGATCAGGCTGAATCTCTTTTGTAATGAGTGTTTTTGGGACGCTTTCACCAGGACAGGGACCCAAAGCAAGTCAAAAGATTTTTCCTTTTAGAAGGAATTCAGTTGTAACTCCAAATTGCAAATTTATCCAGAATTCCTCCTCTTTGATTCCATTTGGTTCAACTTTTCTACTTGCAGCAATAACTCCTCGTTCACAGGCTCCAGTAGGAATGACCTGTTCCTTGGCAGGGGAAGCTGTTATGTTTCCATCACAATACATAAGCTCCACTTCAAGAGGGTGAGCAGGCAAGGGGCCAAAAGCAGAATACCTCTGCTTTGCAGTCATTTCTGAGCCAAGATATTATTTTTACTTTTCAAAAGCATGAGTGGTCAGAAAGCACTGCTTGGAAATTGAAACCATCCTCCATGCACCTCTGCTTCTCTCCAACGAAGCTTGCAAACCATTGTGGATTACATGACTCATGCAGCGTGGGGACTGCCTTTTCCCCATCAATAATGCTCTCAGTTTATATTTCTCATTTGCACCTCAGTGCTTTTCCTGTCTTTATCACAGAAGTGAAGAGCCAAGCCTGTGGATTCCTGCGAAGAGCCCTGGTCCATGTGGGTGAGGAGCTCACCGGACGGTGCATCTTCATCGCTCCTGGACATCTGGTCGTGATCCGCCTCCCCTCCTGAAGGGTCCCGTGCAACCCTGCTGGAAACTGTGAGCAGCACTTGGAGTCTGTTAAGCAGCCCCAGTACATCTTCCCTCGCAGCACCCCGTGCCACACTTTGATTTGCCTGACAGCTATACAGCCATCCAGGGCTCGCTTTAATCTCAGTAGCAGCCTAAAGTATTTTTCAAGCTGGAGCGTTTCTGTTTTATGACTGTCCAAATGCTGCAACGTTCTGCTGGTTTTACCGTAAAAATCCAGGGGGGAAAAAGCGTAAGTTGAATTAATTCTGTGCAGATTGTGATTCTCCATGGGTCAACTCAATTCTTAGTGCTGACTCAATCAAACTTGGCCCCCTCTGCCTGCAGACAGTGGGTTACAGCCCCCGTGTCAGGTACTGGGGGCTGATCTCTCAGGTATTACACAAGGAGGTATTTTGCCTGGGGAGCATCACATCTCTGCTTTTGAAACTCTGTGGTTTTAAAACACTGGAAGTACCTCGTGCTCAGGAAAGACACTGCAACCAGCCCTGCCACCCATGATCAGCTGTGACCCCACAGTGACTGGGGCTGTTTGGAAATAAAAGTCTGGAAAATCTCACAGCACTATGCAGTATATTTCATATCCACAAACAATAATGCCATGACCTACCTTCCTTAGCATGCCAACCTAGACACTGAAGCTGAATGGAAATTAAGTGAAACCAGTCTGGAGATAAGAGCTGAAACAGATTAGGATTAAGAGCAAAAATATACATTCACAGGCCCATGGATTTTGTTTCAAGCCATGAAGCTAAAAGCCTCAATGTATATAAAACATGCTTTGCATGCAAAGGACTTGTAGTTTGGTGAGGGAAAAGAAAAGGTGTCAGAAGTCCTAAAGAAGTCTTGATTTTACACAAGGTAAATGCTAAGGTAGTTCCACGTTTTTCTAACTTCCTGCATAAAATCTCACTGATTTAAATTCCTGGCATACTTCAGTCCCCTGAAATTTAAAAGGTTATCTTCTATTTTAAAGTAGATTTCAAACATCTAAGCAGCCCAGCACAAATTCAGACAATGTGTTGTCCCACCCTTAAAGGGAAGGAATGGGGCTTTACACACAGGTACCTGCACTGGAGCATTTATGGTATAACAAGAGAAAACAGTTATGACCAAACTGACTGATACAGGTACAAATAAAGGGATGAAACACAGTTCCAACTACATGGACATTCCAGCAGCTGCCTCAGAAATGGCAGAGGGACGAAAAAACTATATTCTCTCCTGATTATTACACCTTTATTAAAAAGGCACTCAGATACAGAAGTCCCAGATTGAAATCTATACTCACCACTACTTTCACTTCATGCCAGCTTTCTGTTGTTCCAAGGTGCCATACACAAAATTGGGACTAAACAAACTTGGGAATAGAAAAATTCCCATCCATCCATCATTAGCCCTCAGAGACAGTCCCTGAGTTCTCCAGTGATAACATACTGTGCCCCCCTGTGCAGCCCACAAAGGGAACCTGAAAGCCTCTTAGCATTCAGCAAACATTTGTGTGAGTAGTTTTGTATCTGATAACGGGCTTTTGGATGGTTCTTTTTTACTGTTTTTCTGATTAAACTTACTTTTTTTAAGCAAACATCTTGCTGCGATACAACAGCCATGGTAGAAGCTCATAACACATGAAGGCTTTGGCAGGAGGGATGAATATTTGAAAGGGGAAAGGTTGGGAATTCTTACCAGCACTGCCATTCATTTGGTGTCAAACACTAGGCTTTGCTCCATTTAAAACTGATCTGTATTTTTTGCTTTGAAAACTAGTAACAAAGTTCATGGGTGGGCAGAACATTAATAATGGAAATGGCTTCATGTGTGAATAAGAGCTTGTTTTCTGAAGGATGCTCAGCAAAGGAGGATGGTCTTTATATGTAGTAAGACTGTAAGTCAATGATCTCCATAAGCATTCTTTCTCATCTTGCAGTCTCCAAGACTGTTATACAGAATTAAAAAGATGCTTTTCTTGGTCAGAGTTCACTAACAGAGTTCCTCCCCACCCTGTCCCTCCACACTACATTCAGCACAAGAAATGTATGTTGATATGAACGCTGTAAGTTTACTCTACATGTGGACACACCTGTGACTATATTTTGTACATTTAAGACTCTTTTAACAGAAACAGAACTGTGTAGCCAGACAGCAAGATCAGCAGAGGACAAGTCACAGTGACCCCTCCAGGCACTGCTCCCACTGGGTTATGCAGCTGCACTCAGCCAGAAATGCCCTCCACTAAATCAAACATCATCCACTAAAATCACAGCAGTTGCCCTGGTGGAAACTCAAAGAGAGGATGAAAGTCCATACCATTTTTCCCTCACCACATCAGCTTTGACATGGCTTTTCAAACAGCATTATCACCAGCTTTCACAGAAGCACAAACTGCTGGAACTGGTGCAAAAGCCTGGCCCACCATGATGGAAGTATCAGTGCCTTCCTGTAGCAGGCAGATGCTCTGCCTTGGTGCTAACAGACATGGTGCTGACAGCTCTCAAAAGCTACATGATCATGAGACCACTAATACACAGATTATACAGCATGAAAAACACATTGCCTTTGTGTAATGCTGTGTCAGACCTTACAGCTGCAGACACTGCCCCCCAAAAAGAGATACATACTGAATGTTGTGGGAGTTTTGGTCACTGCAATATTAAGCCATTAGAAAGCATCCAAAGGAGGGTAAATGAGAGCACGAAACAAGCCAGCCAAGAAGAAAAAGGAACAGCACAGCTTGGCAGAAAGTGTAAAGGTATCACTGCAGGATTATTGTAGAGGATGAGGTCACAGAGCAAGGTGGCAATCCAGGCTGTGCAGGGAAAAGCATCCCAGGGGACCTCATGACTATGGAGGGAACTGGAATGGCAAAGCTGATTGAACCTTTGGAAGAGGAGACTGAGGGGAGACCTCAGTGCAGTCACAACTGCCTGGGCAGGGGCAGAGGAGGGGCAGGACTGAGCTC
>JAWWLV010000030.1:804685-823793 GCA_035041135.1 Platyrinchus mystaceus
GTTGGGGCTGGGCCTGTGCAGGGCCAGGGGTTGGACTGGATGATCCTTGTGGGTCCCTTCCAGCTCAGCACATTCTGTGATTCTGTTCTTTGTCCTGCCCATGCACAGTGAGGAGCTGACAGAAGCAGAGGACGTCCCTTATCACTATGTGCACACATTTAAGCACCTGCAGGAACAGGCATATAAACTACCAACATTTACATTTTCATAGTGCTGTTGATCCCCTTGACTATACTGGCTCACAGTGAGATTTCCTCTCAAGCAGGTGGAATCTTTACTCCCTGCCATGGAGAAGTGAGAGCAAGGTTTGCATTCATCCCTCCCAAACCGAAAGGCAAGACAGACGTTCTTGACAGCAGCCCATACAACAAACTTTGGATGCTCACAGCAGCTGGCAGCTGCTTTCAGAGACATGCAATGGGCCTCACATGCTGCTGCTAATGAAATAATCTGAGGTCAAACCAATATTTCTATAGAACAACTGTGTTTATCTCCGTATGTCAAGATAACACACACAAATATTTATCTTCCCTGAAACCATTTTAAACAGAGTATTACTACCAATTGGAGTCCTGCCGAAATATTTAACAGTCACTTCCTGAAGTATCCTACAACTTCCAGTACAGTTTGTCTCTGTTTAGCTCTGAATAAACCCTGGGATCCATCCTCATCCCTCTGCAGCCGCACAGCCCCAGTTCCCGTCTCTCTCAGGACGGGCTTTCGGCACATCTTGGATTCTTATTACCAGGGGTGCCAAGTCCACAGACCTGCTTTGAATTTTGGTTCCTTGCTGCAGCTTGCAAAGGTTTCCACTGGAATGTCCCTCGGATTCCCAGGCTTTGATGGTGTTTCAACAGCACAATGAAAGGCAGGTCCTCACCACAACACAAGGCGAAGTCCTGGGTTTGAATACACGGAATTCTTTGGCCCCACAGAACATGTGTCACTTGGATGGGTTTTTTCCACAGATTCAGACTCTCTTGGAGTGGGTTGTTGTTGCAGATCAGTAATGGCAACTGCTTTCATGCATGGGATCACTATGTGAACAGAGCTAAAAACTACTGACTGACAGAACTGAGGTATAAACTTCATAAATGAAAAGCTGTAAACTCCTGAGTAGGTACTACAACTGTTTGCCACAATTACTCATCCACACCACAGAACACAGTCACATTTTCCAAAACCACTTAACTTCTTCTTTCGAGTGGGTGTTAGGTACTTGTAATGAAGCTCCCACAAACACCCCTCCAACAGCACTGGCAGTCCCATGTGTTAACCCTTCAGTCTCAAGAAGTCTTCAGTAACATCTGTCTCTGAGAAGTCTACACATCATCAACGAGTTTTTCCTGTGCTGAAGCTGATTGTTAGTTCTGTTGTTTATCAGCATTAATGCACAGCTATGTGTGTATGTACAAATGGTGTAGGCATCAAGGGTAATGCACTGAGACCCTGGCAGCAGGGCAAGCCAAATTAAATACTGAAATGAGTTTACAGCTTTCCAAACTATATTTGTTGCCATCTCCTTCCCAAATCCAGACAAATGGTAATGTTAAAACACGAACTCATCTCCTCAATACCATTCTCTTCCCCTCAAATTCAGGTAAGAAAAAGAAATACAGGCTCTCCCTGCTGCTGTGCAAAGAGATGTCAGCAAGTACCACGCTGCTGCATCTCCCTTGCAGCACCACCCAGGTGAGAGGGAATCATCCCCAGTGCAGATCAGTGGAAGACAGACACCTCCACAGAATATAATCCTAATAAATCAGAGATGAGAAGGTTCCTGGGGACAGCTAAAGCAGTTGGTACCCAGCAGCCAACCTCAGGTCTTTACTAAGCACAATGTTGCAGTGACTATTCTTGTGGATGGTTCTGCTTGTCCTCCTGACTGAAGCAAACATGTCCATGATTTAGCTTGTTTTTCTTTTTTGAATTACAAAATCCCTTTAAAAGCCAATTTAATACTGTCATTCTTGCCTGTGGGAGACTATCAAAGATATGTGGGGAATTCAGGGCTTTTATACAGATGTAATAGATCACAGAATCGCAGAAACAGTGAATATGCCAAGTTGGTGCCCCGAACTGCCCCAATATTGAGATGAGGCTGCCCCAGGGCAGAGCAGAGCAGGACAATCCCCTCCCTGATGCCCCCAGGACAGGGATGTCCCTCCTGGCTGCCAGGGCACTGCTGACTCAGGGCCAACTGGCACCCACCAGGACCCCCAGGGCCCTTTCCTGGCACTGCTTTCCAGCCTCTCCTTCCCAGTCTGTCCATCCATCCAGGGTTGCCCCATCCCAAGGCAGAATCTGGCACTTCCCCTTGCTGAGCTTCCCATGGTTGGTGATTCCTAGCCCTCAGATTTATTTTCAAGGATCTACAATAAAAGGTAGATTTTTTTCAGCTATACCAACTGCTTTTTTTCTGGTCTGTCCTAGAAGACCATCCCTTCACAAAACATCAGCACACTGAAAAAAGCTGAGCAGAGTCCCTGGGTCTGAGGACCCCATGGGCAGCAGTCACTGTTGGAGGGTCTGCAGGAGGCAGCAGGAAGGCAACAAACAGCCCTGTGGCACAGGATTTCCTCCAGGATTTCCTGGAAGCTGAGCAAGTTCAACAAGCACCAAGTCCTTGGTCTACTTGGGGAGACCCCCAGTGAAGAGTCAGAGTTCAGTATAAGCCTGGACAGGCCAAAAATGTCTTGTTACACCCAGTGATGGTTCAGCACCAAGGCAGGAGTTAGTGGTGGACACTAAACTACAGTGACACAGCATTACACAGAACTGCAACCAGAATGATCAGGGGCTGTGAGAGAAGGGGGCTGGACTATTTACCAGTGTCAAACTGTATAAATATCTATGTACATTTGATTGCTCAACCTGCTGTGCATGGGCTCATGTATTAAACACCAGCTTGCACATTCCACAAATTTGGACTTTTTTTCCTTCTTTCTAGGCTGTCAGAAAGGATTTGCATGAGGTCAGTCTCTGAACACAGAACATTAAGTCTTAACTCAAGGAAAGACACAAAAGCTACGTCTTCTACTGTACAGCATGTTGCCATATTGTGCAGATCAGTTTGATGTGTTTTATTACTAAAAATTACCAGCTCCAGCCGGGGTGACCTGCTGAACGAGCTTTCTGACACAGTCATTAGTCACAGTTCAGTGGACATCATGATACAGGAGGATTTGGAGTCCTGTAAAGCCACGGACAGTTATCAAACAGTTGAAAAACCATAGACTAAGCACAGGCAGCACCGTGGCTGCCAAGGGGGGAAGAAACCTCATGAAATCTGGAATATGTTTCTACTTACTGTCCATCCTAGTAAAATAAAATGATCTCTCATTTGAGCATATGGTTCTGCTTAGACAAGAAACTGTATATATTGGTCTAAATCCAGAATAGCCTTTCTGACATATTAGTCAGTATTAGAAAATCACTACAACCTGCATGCTCTGTAGCAATTCCTAATGCTAAGTGTAACAAACCTACAGTGATCCTCCTCCTCCCTCTCTCCTCCCCTGCTTTCTGTCCTGGACCCATTTTTTTCTTCCTTTCTCAGCTTTGTACCTTTTCTATAAGGTCAGCTGCAAATGCCTTCTCCCTTTCCTTTCTCCATACTGCTTCTGTCCTCACACACATCCCTTCACAAAGAGATTACAGCTTTTCCACATGAGAAGACTTTCAGCAGCATCCCAGAGTTCCCAGTTTATATGGAAACCTACTGAATGCACAGAGGTTCAGCTTTCAAATGGAAATTATCTCATGCATAATCTGCATAAGTATGTTTTAAGGCCTTGATGTCTTTTTAAAAATTGCTGAGCTTTCACTTGAGCATAATCAGAGGGACAGAGGATCCTCCAAAGCTTTGGGGGTGCTCAGCTAACAACGGAGATGGAGTCCTGGATTCATGGTGCTCCCCTCCCGTTCCCAGAAGAGGGCAGCTTTGGTTGGAGAACAGGTCAGGCTTGTGTCCATGCAGCTCCCCAGACAGGATTAAGAACATGTGGCACAGTACAGCAACATCCTCATTCTCCTGGAGCTTCCCATGAAGTGTCAGGCCACGGAAAAAGAAGTAGATTTATCTGAGAAGGAAGAAGGCTTTGCAGATCTTGGACACTGAATAGGACCTCTCTGATGAGGAGCTGGTTGACATTTCTCTGACTATATTTGCCAGTTGAGAACGTATGTTAGACGTGATCCAATATTTCCACGGGAACATGCTGATTTTCAGAAAATGGCATTGCAAAAGAAATATTTAACTGAAACATTTCAGTGAGATCAAAACATTTGAATGGGGAAAGCTCTCTTTGTAAGAATGGATAAGGATGGGAAAGGAGACTTTGCCAGAAAACCACGCAGCCAACAGGGCCTGGGTTGGATCCAGATATGTTAAAGATAGATTCATTACTGCTAAGCTCTTCTTCAGCTTACAGAGCTGTGCAGCCACAGGGAAGAAGGAGCAGTTCCAAGGCACCTGAGCTGAATATGAAACAAGACCTCAGTCCCCTGGGGTCCCCGGGGTGTGTCTGTGCTGCACAACCTCTGGAGCGAGCTTGGAGAGGGCTGCACACCCAGTTGCACAAAACACAGCCCAGAGCTTCTTGTCCACAAGCACAGGGTGAAAATCTAACCCAATGCAAGGGGAAGCTGTAGGTTGCAGCCTCCTTGGACAGAAAATATCAGTGGCAGGGATCTGCAGCAGTATGGCCCATGACACCCTTGTCAGGCTCCTGCCTCTGTTAGTTGAGACTGAAAAGCTTTCCCATGAAAAACAGCTTCTTAGCAGAGTAAGAGAACATTTCCACACACTGAGAAACAGGTAAATACAACTGTGTAAAGAAAATGCAAAAATAAATTTTTGGACTTTTTTTTAGACAGAGTCCTTGGAGTGACTGGCAAAATCCCTCCCACTGCTCATAAGGAAATTATTTCTTTGGGACCTTGTTCATCTCTGTGGACTAAAAAGTTCTTTCCTGAGTTTCATCCTGGCTGTTAGTTCCTATTTAATCTGCCACTCACAGCTCAAGCACAGGTCAGTCAGCACAGGCTGGGGGTGACATGCTGGAACAGCTCTGCAGAGAAGGACCTGGGGATCCTGGTGGAAAACCAGCCTGGACTCAACAGCCCATGATATAACAAGGAGCTCCTTCCTCCCTGGAAGAGCGAGACTTCCTTTAGTACTCATAAGAGGAAGATGTTCAGAGTAGTTCAGTCTACGATCCCAGCTCTTCCTCCACACACTAAAATGTATTTCTCAAAAGGAGCTTTGGACATCAGTTGTCTCACCCACATCTGCAAAACACCCTCACCCTATATAAATACATACAGAGATGTATACATATATAACCTTTGATATGTTTTATTTAAGTCATAATGAAGAAATCTTATTTCACAACTTAAACTCTCACCTAAACCTTCTTCCCACAAACTTCTGTAAGACAGGAAGGATAAAGTATTAAAAGTGAAAGTCACTTTCCTCCACTACTCACACTTCTGTGTATGATTTACCATGCCAGGCACGACTTCTGTGATAAATGTACACTCTGCACTGAGCAAAGCCAGGTTAAATGGAAATCTGCATTTTATCTTTTCTTTTTAATTTTTAATTATTGGGGTTTTTTAATCAATCATGCTTCTAAGAAGTAAAAAGTCTCATGTATGGTATGGATAAATTCAGCTTCAGGAGAGCCTCGCTGGGTCTCTGGGCAGCCCAGTGACAGAGCATTTAGAGGCTGTGTCTAATTCAGAAAGCAAATGAGCTCATCTCACCCAAGGGGAGGTGTGGAGGCCTTTCAGAGGTCAGAGAGTTTCAACACACAAGGTAAGAGTTGCATTTGCAGCTAAAATCATGGTTTGACACAAAATCTTTCTGAGGAAACAAGATAATGTCAGTGGAGGAAAAGAGCTCAGTCCTGCCCCTCCTCTGCCCCTGTCCAGGCAGTTGTGACTGCACTGAGGTCTCCCCTCAGTCTCCTCTTCTCCAGCTGAACTCACCAAGTGCCCTCAGTGTCCTCACAGGGCTTCAAATCCAGGCCCTTCCCCATCCTCGTTGCCTCCTTTGGACACTCTCCAATGGCTCAATCTCTTCCTTCCATTGTGTCCCCCCAAACTGCCCCAATGTTGAGGTGAGGGCAGAGCAGAGCAGGACAATCCCCTCCCTGGCCCAGTTGCCAGTGTGGTTCACTGGCCATTTCCTCTCCCCGCTCTTACCGAAGTGCCACGGGTAAAACCCTCCCAGTGCTCTGAGCCCGAGCGCTCACCCCAAAGCCAGTCACCCACACACAGATTATTTGTGCAGGAACAAATCTCTCAGCCCAGGCCCCTGGCACTTCAAACCTTTCCCCGACACCTGCTTGGATTGCCGCGGGCTGTGCCCTGGCCGCGGGCCAGGCGTGAGCTCAGCCCGCGCAGCTGGACCCGGCACAGCTCACAGATCCCAGCCCGGCTCTCGGGGATGCTGTGGGAGCAGCAGAGCTGGGGCTCTGCACAGCCCTGGCAAAGGGGCAGGGGAACAGCGTGGATCCCACAGCTCCTGAGCCACAGCATCCTTCCCCTGCCGCCTCCTGCCGCAGGACGGAGGGTCAGAAGAGGGCACAGGCCAAAGCACTGCTGCTCTCTGACAGCCAGAACTTATCCACCCTTCAGAAATGCCTCCTGGAGATATCCCTGCTTGGTAGACTAGCAACAAATCAAGTCCTCCTGTGACAACAACCAGAGCTTTAACAGCGACACTAAGAGAGGTCAATGAGATGTGAGGAAAAACGCTGTGGAGATGATTTCTTATTTCATGATAAAAGCCAGCTAAAGTTGACCGTCCGCAGCAGGCACATTGTGGATGTGAAAGCTCCTGCACCAACCAGCATGAATATTGTGGCAAAGTGGCCTTGAATTGCACATGACTAGCTAAAACAAATACAAGGATAAAATTGGGTTTAATTGCTACCTCTTGCTCCGTTTTTACAAAGATGTTGTGTTGAATGTGCTACAATAAAAACAGAAGGTATGGGAAAAAAAAACCCAAATCTGACTTTTTTTAAGGCAAAGTCTGATGAATTTGCTATTGTGTGCTTGCCTCCACCTCCAAGGGACTGGACATGAGGAATTTGTTAGACATCAGCAGAAACACAACAGAGAAAGTTACACAAAAGAGAGAATTTACTGCAGTTGGAAAAAAACCTACACTATCTATCCCCCCCAAAAAAACCCACACCTGAATAAAAGAAAAACAACCCCAAAAATACCCCAAACCTTGGCCAATGTCCTCAAAGCCTCCCTTTCCCTGGCACATCTGTGCACAGACCACAAACAGGTCCCTCTGTTCCAGCTGTACAATAAATAAACCAATCTAGAGATTCTGTGATACCAATTTGCATGAGCAGTAAAAAGAGAGTTAGAGAAAAGCAGACCTGCCTGGCAGCAGGTGAACAACAATGCCAGGAAAAAACCTTGTCTATAATGTCCCCACCCATGTCTTGCTGCACATGAGACCCAGAATTCCATCACACCCCAACATAAACCTCGAGTGCACCTGCACTGTTTGGAGCCTCTGAGCTGCCATTGCTTCTGCAACTTCAATTTATTTTGTCTTTCTGCTTCGTAGGCAAACCCCACCATAAAGATGAAGACAATATGCAAAGTATGGGTGGAGTAAATATGGAGCCAAATTAATAGAGATCCTTTCAATATGAGACAATAACCATATGTGAGACCATACTGCCTGGGTTGGAGGCACAGGGAATTTCATTTATACGCCAAAATGTTAGAAAGTGAATTTTTACCATATTTGAGAATTTCCTGTCACAAAACAAGAAAGTGAAGCTGTGTAGGAAGCTCTGGGATGCCACCCCAACCAGCAGACACCTCACTCCTTCTCCCTTGGCTTTAGACAAAGAAAGATGAAGACAAATACCACAAAATAGCAGGTTATCTCTTCTTATTTGACTTAAAAGCAAGAAGATCCTGAATTACTGAAAATCAGTGGGCTTGATCTTACAAATAAGGGTCACACCCTCATCTCCAGCAACCAGAAGGAATGAAGAGCAGGGGAGGGGCTGATTCAAAGACCTGGAAATAAAATATTGATGTACTAAGAGCATCAAGACAAATCCAGTGTAGTTCCAGTCTAGTTCAGACACCACTGAAAGCCCTTGCCAGTCCAGGTGTCATCAGTCACCTGAATGCAATCAAATCTATGTTTACTGTGTTAATTGTTAATATGAAACAGGGTGCCTTTGGCATTTCAAAACAAATCATTAGTTGCTTTTTGAAGTAAAAATAATAATAATAATAAAAAAACCTAAAAAACAGGAGAAAAATCACTTGGAAAGGAAACTACATTCAAAATTTCTAAGTCATTTTTTATTTAGCAAAATGCTACTGTCTGCATTCACACAGCTCCCAGAAGGGGATCTGCCATCCAGCTGCCTACTTATCAGGAATGCCTCCCTGAAATTACCTGGCAGGAATGAAAGAGGTTAAGATTCTCTCTGCTCTTCCAAGTCATAGAAAAAGAGATAAAAATGCAATTAAAAAAAACCCAGCTGAAATTAGTCAGACTTCTTTTACAGGAATCTGGCACTTATATGTCACAGATACACATATTACGTTAACTCATTTTTTATTCTAATTATATATATAATTATATTTATTATAATTGTTAATTCCATAGTATTTTCAGCCTCTTTTCCAGCCTCTTTTTCAAATTAGTCTACTGTAGTCAAGTTTCCCTTATCTGTTGTGGTTCCTGAATTAATAGTATTTACATCGTTGCCCGTCCTCACCCGCCACACAAAGGTTGGAACACCTCACCCACAGCTTGGCCAGTTCTTTACCTTGAGATTCTTTCTTTCTGTGTTCAACAAGGTGCCCTCTGAGTTAAACAGCAGCAGCTGGGCTGAGGCTGCATCCCTAAATCCCCAGGACCAGCTTCCCTCAAGCTACACATGATTTACTGCAGGTGGGATTTGTTTGCTGTTTTTCCAAGCCCAGCTCTTTAGCAGATGGGAAAGTCTGGTTGCACTGGCTGTGATATCAGGGTATCAGGAGGCTGGGGTGCTGGTTTTGGTGCAGTAACCCTGCCCTGCTTCAGTGTAGTAGTGGTTTAATGTTTTTTTTTATTATTTTACTGTTTTTGAAGCTGTCCTCTGGTTCCCTTGGATAACAATAATAGAGTGAAGTCTGGGCAAATCTCTACCCTCACTACAGGCTTGCAGAGGTAATGGTTGATTTCTGTGGGGTGGGAGGTGAGAATGAAATTATTCCTACAGCAGTTCAAAGCTTAATTATGAAAAATATAGTTATCTTGTACCCTCTGGAGTAACATCACCCAGAGCAACCACCTGCTCCCTTCTGTCCTGACTGACTGTCCCTGCTGATGGCCTGGTTGGTGCTCCATGGACAGATGGTCTCAGTGCTGCCCCACCACCCAACCCAACCCAGCTGTAACTGGGCATGGCAGCACCACAAAACAGCCAAAGGAAACCAACCACAAAGCCAAGGAAACCTGGAACCCTCCAGCCAGCAGCACCCTGGGGCTGGGATGCAGCATGTCCCAACTGGACAAAGAGGGGACAGAGAGGTCAGTTCAGACAGCTCAGAGCAAATCACAGAATCACACATTTCAATGATTTTGAATATTCTGTGATTCAGTAAATCTACAGGTTCTAATGACTTTGTTTACTCTTCCCTCACAACACTCTCCCTCTGCTCCAGACACTGACAATGGGTCCTCTCCATTCCCTGAACTACCCACTGAAATGGAAATTGGAGCAAATGTTTCTGACTTACAGTTTTGATGCTTTTTTACCTAGAGAAAAATTTGCATACCTCAAACAATTTTTTCCAACTGTTACTCTGAGTAGATCTATTACCTTCCTTTATTTATATATTTATGTATTTATTATTTTTATTCATGTTTATCAGCAGTTCTTGAGGCTCCTAATGGAAAGAAACAAAGATTATTCTTCCTTATTTCTGCTAACATCAGGTCAGTCTTTCGGACTCCTCTACATCAGCAGCACTTTTGTCATATTTGTGATTATTTCCATCTGAAAGTCACTTTAATAGTTTCATACACAAGCCCAGTGCTTGAGCAGTTGGTCTGAAAATGCTGTAGGAGACATCTGTGGTGTGGCTGTTCACTGTCTTTCCCTGAGATTTTTGACCAGGACAGCACTTCCTCCCCACAGGCTGCAGGGCTGACCTTGCAAAGCCTGGTTTAGTGGCAAAAACTGAACTGACAAAATGTTCAGATGTGAAAGGCACAACGAATTGGACTGCAGCACTAACATCTGCCCTAAACTGCTTTACAGGATTTCACACTCGGAGGTCTCTGCATCAGCAATTCCTCTCTTCCCTGAATGTGGGCCAAGAGGGAATCCATGCCATGGAATGTGTATCTCCCTGCTATGCATCCAGCTTTTTTAATAGATTTTTGTATGGCAGAAAATCAACTGTTTGCCAAGAGCCAAGAATATAATATCTATTCAATTCCCTTGATGTGCTAAATGAGTCATTAATTACACTGAAGACAGCAATTACATTTGTTCAGCACGAGCGACTTGTTAACGAGCAGCTCAATCCCCTGCAGTAGCTTTGCTCCCTGAACTGAGTGTATCCACTGTCTCGAACATCAGCCATCCCAGCACGGTGTCCCATGTGCTGAGAGGATGGTTTACTCCCATTTTAGGCTTCTAAAAGCTTTGAAAAAAGGTTTGAGGGGCGACACATGTTTTAGGGGGTGAAAGTAAACTGCCTGTTCCATTTCAACGTATCTTTTTATTTCTGTTGAAGGGTTATTGAAACAGAGGGTGAGTTCTTGGTTCGTTTTGCATTTCCATTCTGGGCTCACCAAGTTTTCCATGTTGTTTGGTGCTTGGGGTCCTTTGTCTCCCTGCAGTCCCAGCACAGCCATGCACAGAACTCCTGCTGCATCCTCCTCTTTACATTTGTAGCTGACCTGCTCTATAAGGAAACTCCTGCAAGCTTTTCACAGCAAACGCACCAACCAGGCTCTTACAGCTCAATGAACACTTCACATCCTTCTGCTTTGCCCAGCTTGTGTAATCAGCCCTCAGCTTTCTGTGCCCATAGCCTAAAAAACCGACCTAGTAGAATTTTCTTTGTGAGAAGACTTATAATTTAAGCACAAAAGATTTCAGTTTTCACTTAAGAAGCCCTCACAGTTCTTGAAACACAGTCAAGCTCCTGGAACAGTGTATCCTCAATGAATAAATTACAATGGGAATTGTTTATGGAGTGTAGCAGTTTGTAGGGAAGAGCATCAAATTCTGGGACTGAGGTTCAGAAGCTCTCCCAAAGCCACATGAGCAAGTGATGGTGGAAAGAACAATGCAAATCTGGGATCCTCGTTCCAAGACCACACCTCCAGCCATAGGAGCATTGTCTGTACTGAGGCATTTGCTTTTCTTCACTTATAAAATACAGCGTTTTTCAAAAGTTTCTTTTCCCCACCCCCAGTCACAGGGTGTCTGCACCTTTCATACAAAGGCTGGAAAACGTGCACCAACAAATTGCATGGGACTTATTATGAATAAGCCTGTGTGTTCTCACAATTATATTCATTGATTTGCTCGGTCTGAAGGAGACAGTGGTGCTGTCTTTCTTATCCCAGGCAAATTCCTGAAATACCTAGGAGAAACAGGGAACTCAGACAGCTAAATCTGGGATAAAGGCTTTGGCATAGAAGGAAAGACTTTACATGTTCAATATCCTGGTCAGCACATAGAGCAAGGAGACAGAACACGTGTAGTTCAGTGGGGAAGAATCTGTTTCTCAGCCACAGGAAGCCCTGCCAGGACACATCAGTCCTTATTTAAATCATCTGCCTCCCAATTATTTCTAACCAAAGGATTAAAAAAACAACAAAAATCAATGGAACCACTCACAAAAATTATGTTTGAATCAACTATGGTCCAAACAAAGGAACTGACTGACACTGAAAGAGTAAGAGCTGGCCAAACCCACAGCTTAAAAGCTGTCCTGAGCTTTATTGAGGGTTCACTTCTGTCCTGAGCCACAAGGCCTCTGCCCACCCATCTTTACAACAAACACTCACACAAGGTCCAGCACAGATTCTTTCATCAGAACAGGTTGTGTTTGCTGAGCCAGACCCTGCTTGCAAATACCACGTGCCCTGGGGTTTCTTGACAGTGAATTGTAAAACCCCACAATGGAGTTAGTGCACAGTAAAATGCAAAGGCAGATTGCAGAGCATTTCACTGTATCTGTCTGGGATTGGTGCATTAACATCTAAAAGACTGTGGTTTCATTTCTATGGGAAACAGGATTAGCCTCTGGGACTGCTCCTCCTCTTCAAACCCAGGATCTACCGAACGTGTCAGATTCTGCTCTGCTGAACTGCTGTAAATCAGAGTAAGTGATGGGGAATTTATTCCAGGTTTGTCACCATGTTCCAAAAGGTGCTAAAGCAGCCAGGATCTGTTTCCATCATCGTTTAGCTGGCTGTAATGAAATGTGCCTGGGCATTACTGCTCCCGTGATTTAAAGCAGGTTTGAGCTATCAGAACAATTCTTCTGCTCCCTCCTAGACTAAAAGCCACAGTGACAGTATTAAATGGTGCTGGTTTAAGGCCTGGAAGCCCAAGAATATAATTTTGAGTAAAATGAAGGTTGTCAGTTCTCGCTACTGTCTAACTGCAAGGAACAGGACAAATGACAGCACATGCACCATAACCCAGACAGATGGTGACCATCACTCCTTATTTTAAACTCTATTTTAAAGGGTGTTTTCTCTGCCATTTATCAACATCTTTTCCATCTGAGGATACCAACCAGGCACTTCTCTGAGCATTAATGTGCAGCTGAGAACATGAGCTTGGCCAAAGCTCCAGCTAAAGGACAAAGTTTGTGGATGAAGATGAATAAATATTGGTAGGTCGGCTTTATCCTTTCTGTTACACAAAAGAACAGGATTTTTTAAAAAGTCCTCTGTTTTTAGAGTACAAAAGTTCTGTCACTGAAACTCAGCACTGCTGAGCATCTCCCACAGTTTATTTGTACATTATTTACTGTTAAAAAGTCACATTCATGGTTTTGAAATAATTATAAAATACATAGCAGGAGTAGCAGAGACTAACAAAGAATCATTTAGTGATAGGGAAAAATGTAATGAACTAAGATGATGATATTCTAGTCAACTTCTATCTACGTTCATTGAAAAAAACTGCTATTAAAGACATATTTTCTACCAGTTGATTTAGCAACTTACTCCTTCTGGAACCTCACCTAAGATGCCTGTTCTATTTTTTTCATCTTTATAATGCCACAGAAACTTGGCCAAAGCACCTTTTAATCCCAGCCAGGTCTGCATTTTGTAGATCTGTGTAGACAGAATCACAGAACACGCTGAGTTGGAAGGGATCCACAAGGACCATCGAGTCCAGCTCTCAGCCCTTCACAGGACATCCCCAAGAGTCACACCATGGGCCTGAGATGAAGTGTAGCATCCCATGACAATTGCTTAAGGTTATTAACTGCTCTGCTAAGTTATTGATTCCATATTCTAATTAAGAAGGAAGAAGCTGTGAGTCGAGATGTGAAGATGGTTCATTTTATGACCTCCATCCTTCAAGTGTTCCATAAAATTACCCCACCACTTATGCATCTTATAAACCTACTTTTCCTGACTGTGCCTCCAGTTACACCTGACCTGCAGCACTGCCCTGTGGTGGGGGCTTTCTTACAACACCCCCCATGTGTGGAAGACACATTCAGCCCCACCAAACCCACTGACACAGCTCGAAACCCAAAGGTCAGAAACTGGCAATCCATTCCAAACTTAATGAAGAAAATTAGAACAAATTATGGTCAAAATGAAAGTAAGCAGTGATCTTTTCTTGGGTTGTAAAGCTGAGTGGTGCTGGTGCCACATCTGAAGGACAGCAGCACCCAGAGGGATTTGAATGGGAGGCCCCAAGGGAATCTCATGAGGTTTAACAAGACCAAGTGCTGGTGCTGCACCTGGGCTGATCCCCCAGTGTGGGCAGCAGGGCAGGGGGGATTCTGCCCCTCTGCCCCTCAGGGGAGACCCCCCTGCAGAGCTGCTCCAGCCCCGGGGAACAGCACAGCAAGGACATGGAGCTGCTGCAGAGAGTCCAGAGGAGGCACCAAGATGAGCAGAGGGCTGGAGCAGCTCTGCTGGCAGGAAAGGCTGGGAGAGTTGGGATTGTTCAGCCTGGAGAAGAGAAGCTTTGGAGTGACCTGACTGTGGCCTTGCAGTGCCTGAAGGAGCTGATAGGAAAGATGAGGAGAGATGCAGGTGCAGCACCAGAACCTGTCCTTGTTAAACCACATGAGATTCCCACGGGTCCCTTCTCGAGCATGTCCAGGTCCCACTGGATGGTGTATGTTGTGTACTGGATTATACTGTACAGACACACTATCATAACAGTATGTTACATGATGTACAGAATTACAGCTGTACCAATCTCCTCCAGGATGTATTTTATACATAGGCCTTTTTACAACTTCTATTCATATCATATAGATACACAAATATATGCACTATATTACCCTATAGCTAAACATACATTGCTATAAAGTTATAGCACAAAATATATAATTATACACTTACTCTTATAGCAGTTACATAATTATTATGGTCTATTATGATAAAATAATTGCTATTAATTACTAGTACTAGCAATAGGTATCATAGGTAATTAAATACAGGAACTTTACAGCTCCTTGTAGGAGTTGCACCATGTGGTAGTACACCATTAAATGGAACTGAATCCCCAGGGAGGATTTGGGGTTTTTTTACTTGAACAAAGAATCAGCATCCCAAGAGCAGTCTCTCTGCTTCACTTCATGTCCATATTCACCAGAATATTCTTTAGCTTAGTGGCCTGAACTACCCACTCTCTATTTTGCCCTTCAGATCTCCATTGTGTAGCAGCTTTGTCCTCAGAAACCCCTCCAACAACCCCAGACTCTCCTGCTCCCTACACGCTTTAGAGCTCTATTTTCACTCACAATTAACTTTAACAACTTATCACTCATCCACACCGGGCTTAAAGTTTTATGTTTGGTTTTATGTAAAGTTATATGCACTCCCCCCGAGCCAACTCCAGCACCTCTTTAAAGCTTAGCCAATTTTCCTTCATAGGCCATTTTCTAATAAATGATGAAGTCTACTTCACTTAATATGTTCCACATTTTATCTGATTGGAAGCTTTTGAAGTTTAATTCACCTGTTTTTACATCAAACCTCCTACCATAGCTGAAAGTTGAAACAGCAGCCTCCCTCTACCTTGAATAGGTTACACAGCATCTTTCCAACACAGGAAATCTAAACATTGTCTTCCATATCTGTACCCATTATTTGCAAGATCACAGATCTGCCACGATAAATAAAGGAAATAAGCATAAAATACTGAGAAGGTCTTTGTAAATGCAGTGCAAGCTGTGTAAAGATAGCAGCCTCATTAAGTCATCATTCTGTATTCTTACAATCTAGCTCTAGGCAAATCATGTCCCATTAAAAAAAAAACAGCATTGCAGCATAATATCTAAATGGCCCCAAAATCTCCATTTAAACAATGAATTACCCTAATCCTGTAGAGGTGCCCCAGTGCACCTCCTTTTCCAGCCCTGCACACATTCCTGTGTTTGTGCTGCTGAACTGCACCTCAGCTCTTCCCAGGGATCTGGAGAAGGAAGATCCTACTGGACATTGGCAAACCCCACTCAGTACCAACCATCACCATCCTGGATGTGTGTGATGTGGGGAAAACATGGAGAGGAAAGGGGAGGGAAGAGGCTACAAGGGAACAACTAAGGAAAGGAGTCATTACAAGGTGATGAAAACTTTTGAACAAAAGAAGATGTGACAGAGATTTTTAAACAAAAGAAATCCCAGATGTGTAATGTGCAGCACCTGGCCATGACACCTTTATGAACATCATCTTGCCAAGACCAGGATTCTCCGTCTGCCTCATCAGATGAGTCATCAGATCCCATTTTCCATCAGTGAAAAGGAAACTTTTTCAGGCAGCAATTTGCCTCAGCTTCAAGGAGTTTTCTATACTAAATCCAATGATCATGAACTGACACTGTCATTTCCCCCTTCCAACTACAAATGCAGTCAAAGGGGCCCAGACAAGATGTAGACATTGGGAATTTAGGATAATAAATCCCATTTTTAGCATCTCCTTTACAGTACTGACAGTATTTAAGATCTGTGAGCCCAATTGAGAGACAGAATTAGGCCCTAAATCATGATACTTACCTGCACATGCTGAAAACAGTGTTATTTAATGCTCCAGATCAGAGTAGCAAATATTTGTGTGTCTTTTTCTCTTGAAGAATATCTAAAGGCTTCAAGAGAAGATTTGTATTTACTTGTATATCTTGTATTTACTCCCCTATCAACCTCTGAGACAGCAGAGACGTATATTAGCACCAGGAGGGGAGTCACCCTCTCTTCAGCCTTCAGATTTGCTCTAATTGCCAGTAATACTAACTGGAAAAGGAATTTTCTGGTTTTCCACTGTGGAAAAACTTCCCCTAGACAATATAAAAGCCCCAAATGGATTTGGAAGGGAAAAAACAATCTTAGCCCTCAAATTATAGTTTGCTAATGAAGCAAATAAATACCTTATTGAAAATCATGGAGGATAAACCCTACACATACATAAAATACACCAAGAGAGACAAGGAGCTCAGCCCACTAATTAGGAATAAGATCTCTCAGAGAAGCCAATAAGCATCAGACAGAGCTGTGGAAGGAGTTTGTTGCATTAGAACACAGAAAGGTGAGCTCTGACATTTGGATTTGTTATAAAAGCCAAGAGCCATCACATGAAGAGGGCCTATCATCATGTTACAACACGCAGTAAAAGCCAATATAAGTTGAGTTATGACTTTAATAGGGCAGTCATTGAGTTGCAACATGTAATTGAAGCCAGTAGGACTTACATAAGGCCACAAAGTGGGATTTGTTATCTTCCCAACAACACTCACAAGCTGCCAGACTCAGCAGGACGGTATGAAACGGGGCTTCTGGATTTTTCACATTCATGGTGGGTTATACAGCAGAAGCCAACAGAAAAATGAATCATGATGCATGGAAAGGGACACTTCCTAACCATCTGCAACAGCCATGAAATACAACATCCTCTGAAATGGGATGGGATGGGATGGGATGGGATGGGATGGGATGGGATGGGATGGGATGGGATGGGATGGGATGGGATGGGGGCAAAATTAGCAGCACTACAAATGAGGCCCAGCAGTTCAATAAGGAGGGGGATTCACTGGAGATGCTTGTTTGTCTGAAGGCAATATGCCAGACAAGGTAGTTTTCAAGCCAAAATTATGTTTACTTCTAGGAAAAGTTACTCCTGGTGCTTCTGAAGATTATTTTTGTAAAAACCAAGCATATTTTCCAGAACAAATGGAAAGGAGACACTGCATTACCCAGCAGAGAAATTGCTCATGCAGGTATAAATGCTGACAGCCCATTATTTTAGCAATGACACTCCATATGAACCTGCTGATAAGGCTAATTTAACTGTACTCCCTGTACTTGGAGCCTCAGGATTCTGGAGCAGGGAGCAGACAGATGCCATGTGCCCCTTGACTTGCCCTCATGCATCTGCACTGCCATCTGAAGAGCCACAAGCAGGATTCCCCATCCTGACTGTCTGCAGCCCCCACAGCCCTTGAAGCTCAGGCACCGCTGAAGACTCACAGGATACACTTCCCCCTTACACCTTGTTTTATTGACCCTCATGGTAAGGGGGGAGAGCAGCAGGTTGGGTGGAAACTTCTGACATTTTGTTGGCAAATGCTAATTCCAGTGTTGCAGAGAGCAATGCAGCAATGGAAAACATGCTGGGATGGTCCCATTACACCCATCCCATCAATATAAACTGGTACAGACCTAGAATGTCCAGTTTTGCCCTCTGCTCTTCCCAAAGTTGGCCTCGAGGCTGTCAGCATTACCAGAGCTCATCATACGCACTCAGTTCTGAGTCTCCTCTCCCTGAGCATCCCCTTCCCTGGGGATACACCTGCAGTTTTCAATGTGCACCAGGTATGACCCCTCATACTGGCACAGACCAAACCTCCAAGGCAGCACAGGACCTCTAGGAGAGTCCTAGAGGGGAGTGCAAAGAGCCAAGCAAATTCCTGTGTGGTGTGGATTACTGACTGGCACGAGGAGAAAAATTGTTGCACAGAAAAGAGAAAGACTAGGAACAGATTTTGGACAGGAGGAACAGGTCTGCCCAGCACGGGGCAGGGCAGCAGCTGCTGTCTCTGCTCACCCCTGTAGAGGTCCTTCATTTGTTCCTGGGCTTGGAAACCTGGGGCCAAAAGTGCTCCCCGGGGCTCCAGCAGGCACAGGAGGACAGCTCTGGTACCTCCTGCAGCGCGTGGTAACCCAGCAATTATCTAAATCAACGAGCAAGCTTCGTTTCCATTTCAACATCGAGCAATGTCAGGAGCTTTCCAAGAGTCTGTTTCTTCTCATGGTCTTTTTCCCCCAGCATGTTTTTAATTACAGCCAATGCTAATTTTAACGAGTTGTCTGCCTTCAGTTCTGCGTGACTATAATGTTCTCCAGCTGATTTTTAAAAATCGGAATGTTTTAACTTTTCAAGCTGCCTTTGCAACAGAAACAGCCGCCTGTTAAATGGCTTGGCAGCCGGCCCCGCTCTGCAAACTGCACCGTGCTGCATTCCAGGCAGACCTGATCCCTCTGCATCCCGGGATGGATCCACGCACCCGCTGCAGAAAAGCCCTCCTATGTGTGTTAACCCCTCCTCTGCTGGGCTGCACCAACACAAACACACCCGAGCTTCACAGAGCTGAATTTTTCACCTGCTTTTTCTTACCCAGATTCATTAAGCACTGCGTTATTTTCGAGCTCCAGGAAGCATTCATAGATTTTAAAGCACAAAAGGAAAACTTATGGTCATCCATTGCAAGGGGCTGGAACTTAATCACAGACCACAGAATTCCAGAATATGGTGAGCTAGAAGCAAACCCACAAGGATCATCCAGTCCAACCCCTGGCCCTGCACAGGCCCAGCCCCAACAGTCACCCCCTGTGCCCCAGAGG
>JAWWLV010000030.1:848762-861490 GCA_035041135.1 Platyrinchus mystaceus
GCCAGAGCTCCAGGAGGGTTTGGACAACGCTCTCAGGGACAGGGTGGGATTGTTGGGGTGTCCTGTGCAGGGCCAGGGGTTGGACTGGATGATCCTTGTAGTTCTCTTCCCACTCAGGATATTCCATAGTTCTAAGAAGTCCTTCCTGCATCACCTGTTTTTATTGCAGTGGTCCAGCCCTCACCCCTCCCGCCGCCGAACCAGAGGCTCGTGCTGCAGCCTGGTTTGGGGGAACTCTGAAAATGGTCAGCAATCTGGGAATGTTAACCTAAAACTCACATCTGTCAGCAATTACACTCTCTCACTGAAGCACAAAAGAATTCTGCTTATTTGTATTAAGCTGTAAATGCAACATGGCATTGACTTTCAAATCCAGAGATAAGCCTGTCACTGCCTGAGTTGAACACTACACATGACCAAAAAAGACAGAAATGCCAACAATTATGTTCTTCTTTCCAAACTTTAACCTGGATGAGCATTATTTGCTATCTCTTAGCATTTAGTACTGCAATAAAAAGATCCACTTTCAGAACATAATATTCCCTCTCATAACCATACTCTTACACTCCTAACACCTGAAAATTCACCCAAGATTAACAGGCAGAGCCCCCAAGTTGAAAGCAATCAACTGGTGAAGGACAAAGAGAGAGAGAGTGTTAATTATGTAGGAAAATGAATACCTCCAATATTGCCATCAGCTTTAATTGGACAGTATTTCACACAAGACTCTGAATACCTTGTAACTCTGAGGCAAGCTGAGGTAGCTGCCACATCCATCTACAGAAATGTGTGCTATTAACGTGCAATATGTATTATTAATGTGCTATTACCCACAAAGGACACCCTGACCAGCTCTATTGTATCTACCCAGTATGTTTTCTGGCCTTCATGGGCAGGTCCTGTACTCTCTGAATTACTCTCCTCAACCTTTAGTTCATGGAGAGTGGATAATCCAAAGGAAGCTGTTACTCAGGACAGCAGCAGTCACACTGACTGAATTGGGATATGCACTTGGCCTCTGCTTGCCAGAGGTATTGCCTTAAGCTGGTGTGCACCCACCACCCAGGGCCTCTGGAGAGCATCAGGGGGAGCATTGGAGCAGGGCAGGGAGGGGATCCTGCCCCTCTGCCCAGCCCTGGGCAAGCACATCTGCAGGGCTGGGCCAGCTCTGGGCTGGCCCTGCTGAATCAGGGAGGTGGGACCAGATGAGCCACATCCAGTCTTATCCATTCTGTGATTCTGTGATTCTGCAAAGCCCAGAAGTCAAGGGGCTTACAGAGTCAGGCTCATTCTTGAGGCTGTCAGGGATGGGTAACACTGCTGTGTGAATGAAACCTGAGCCTCTCATCATCCAGAGCAGCAGCGCTGGCCAGAAATCCCAGCCAGTGTGCCACAGCCACAGAGCTGGTGGTTAGGAAGGAGCTTTTAAATGGTTTTGAGAGACATGGAAAATGCCACAATTAGGGAACTGGAGATTCCTTATGCAAATATTTTTCATATGTCCTCCCACACTTGGAGGCATTTGATTTTAGGCTTGTTTTCTTAGGGAAACAATGTTAAAGCAACCACAAAGTCTGCTTGCTCCACCCAACAACCTGTGTCATTCATTACTACATCTCTATCAATTTTATTTGCAACTGGTTGTCCTGCAAAAGTCATGAAAACACATGGCCAGATAGAAAAGAGAGATCATTTCCATGACAGAGGGATGAACTCACACTGCAGCCCTTATTAGATCCCACTCACAATTCATTCTTACAGTACAGAGGTTCCAGCTCTTGGAAACAAATCCTTAAGAACCTGGATTTGCTGGCTCTGCTGCATGTGGAGCAGCTTGCATTAAGAGCAAGGGCAGAGAGGCAGACTCATTGTTTGCCCTCTCCTTCCCCTTTTGCAGCAGCAGCTCAGAACAGCAACCACTCAGCATGGCCAGTGAGTTTCTGGCAGCCAACTGATGCAAAGGAGAGAAAAGAACACCCGAAGTAGTGGCACAACTCACATTGAAAGAATACAACCTGCAACTCAGGGTGACATTTTTACACCCAGACAAGGCAGCAGGTATGATGCCATTCCTACACCTGAAGGATGGTATGACATCCAGAGGGAACTGGACAGGCTCAAGAAGGGGCCCGGGGGAATCTCATGAGATTTAATAAGAACAAGTGCTGGTGGTGCAGTTGGATCAGGGCAAACCCTGGGATCAACCCAGGCTGGGATGAGCAGATGGAGCAGCCCTGGGGAGAAGGACCTGGGGGGGGTTGGTGGGGGAGAGGCTGGACATGACCCAGCCCAGAACCCCCCGTGCCCTGGGCTGATCCCCCAGCGTGGGCAGCAGGGCAGGGGGGATTTTTTTTTTTTTTAATTTTTGCTTCTGTTTTTCTATGATTCCACGATTCCATGATTATTACAGACTCCTTTTCTGGAAGACTGTTTTCCTCATCAGCAAAAGTTTATTTATCGTACAACCCCCTTCAGTTCAGCAGGAATCCTCCCATCCTGGTAACAGAGGGAAGGTGAAGTAACTGTGCCTTACTGCTTCTCGCTGCTGGCAGCAGCCAAGGAAGGATTGAACCATAAACATGATCCATAGCAACTCCTGGAGCTGGTGTGTGACAATACAGTGAATTAGAAGCACAAGTGCTAAGGGAGAAGTGTAATGTGATTGGCATGTATGAGACGTGAGGAAAGCAAGACATTGACTGGGAGATTAAATTACAAAGGGGTCAAACTCGTAGAAGGGATGAAGGCAACAAAGCAGAAACTGTTGGCAAGATGGGAAAAAGAAATATTACGTAAGAAAATGTTTTTTAAAATAGCAGGTAAGAAAGATTTTTTAAAACAACAGGTTTTGAGGTGGGACTTGAAAGGGGTTGGAACATATATATAACTGTGTTATATGTAAAACATATCAGCAAAGGCAAAGAGCAAAACAAAAACTAAGGCAGGTTTTATATCTGCTGACTTCCTAAGTAGAAGCTCCAAGAGCCTTATGGGCTTCCTTTCTGCCGACAAGCCAAGCACAGACTGGAGTGGAGACTTTTGGGAACATACACCAGGGTAAGCACAGAGGATTTCTGAAATGCCACCTGGACATCAGGACAAGGAAATAGAATCAGAGAATCACAGAACATGCCAAGTTGGAAAGGAGCCACAAGGACCATTAGGTCCAATAAATATGCAGAATAACATCTGATATAAAAGCAAGAGAGAAAAGGAAGGGATGTGCCATTTCTATAAAACAGAATCTGTATTAAGTCTATACAGGCAGATGTTATTACCCATAAATTGGGTAATGATGCTAAATTTGCATAAAATACTAGTAATTTTTTATCACTAAGTATAAGGTAACACAGCCTTCCAAGCCCCCTCTGCATACAGAGGACAGTAACTTCTGGTGTCACTCACACTTAAACAAGTGCAATCAGAAAGAACTTACAGTCTAGGACCCAGTCTAAAAAATTTTGTGCATACAAAAATGTACATCTCCAAATTTATTAGGACTACACAGGCTGGACCTGGGGGTGGTTACAGGTGGAATTTGAGTGCAAGACAATTTTGCATTGAAACCTGATTCACACCACTGCTGAGACCGGACATGCTACACCTTCTCAGAGCAAATACAGGACCCTCATTTAAGTCTTAACAACATCCCACCTTTCCTGAACAACTCCAATCCAATCAGAGAATTCAAAGAAGTTTTTTAAGCATCCAGTCCAGGTTATTCAGTCTGCTGCTCAGGGTGTCTTTGAAATGTCCTCTGCCCTTGAAGATGGCACAGGAGACATTGCCATGCTCGGCAATCAGCCCAGGATCGGACACTGAACTGTCTCTTAGCCTGGTTCATAAAACTGTAGAACAGTTTGCATCCTCTGGATGGGTTTGGGACACCTGGAGAGGAAACTGGCTCACCTTTACTATCGCTCTGGGGCTGTGGTAGGGAGAGGAGCAAGGAGGAGAAATCAAACAAGACCCTGAGGACTTGGGTATTATTTACAGTGCATGAATTTTATCTTGATATTGCTTATTGCAGTGGGCTTAACATACATGTGTGGAGAGGTCCTTCAGGGTTCATTATTCTGCTGCTCCAGAAAGCACCTGCACTCACAACAAGCATTTTTACAGATCTTGGAAGAAACCTTTTAAAGCTCTTCTACTTTGTACAAGCCAACAAAACTACAAATGATTATTTAATAAATAAAAGAACCAACAAACATTCTGGGCAACAAGCAAAAGCTCTTGTCACAGAATCAGCCAAATGAAATCAAAGTTTAGTTCTGAAAAACACCCACTCTAATTAGTCTACTTTACAAATCAATTCAGACCAATTCATCTTAATGCCAGGGCCCAGCCAGTGTTATCAGAAGTGTCATTTTTATGCCTTCCTTTTCAGAAATAATCCCACAGACTGCAAACAATGTCTTCAAGTGCATATATATGTATATGATTTATGTATAGACTGGTATAAGTGAATGGGAATTGTTAGTTTAGGGTTACATTGTGATAACAAGATGATTTTGTATCTTTTGTAGATCCAGGACAGAGCTATGGGGGCTGCACACTTTCCTGGGACCCACCCAACAGGTCATAAACCACATACAATTAAATCCAGTTCAATCACTTCCATAGAATCCCAGAATGGTTCAGGTTGGAACAGACCTTAAAGGTCATCCCATTCCACCCTTTGCCACGGGAAGGGACACCTTCCCTCTGAGTTTCCTCTCTAGTTTGAGCCTGTTAGCAGCACTCCCAGACTCACTGAAAGCCTCACTGGAACAGAGTAAAGATTATGGTTTGGCTTGAGACTCTGTCTGATGATACACAACTTCTAACTGTCCCCAAAACTCACAGTTGCAAAATTATCTTCCATCTTTTGCCAGTATTTTGCCTTTTCGGTTCTGTTTTCCTGAAGCCACTGTCCCTCTAAGAGACCACTGGTTTTCCTTCAAAACTTCCCTCCTGGCTTTGCTGCTAAGAGAAACCTACGGAGCAGAACAGCCTGTTATCCAAAGAGAGGCAAAGGTATTTTATCATCTATAAGACGGGGTTCTTTTCCCCTTTTCCCCCCTCTCCTATCTCACAATTCCTTCTAGTTCCCCAGGGGAAGGTCAGAGCATTGCCTGCTCTTCCTGGCACCATCTGCTTTGCTAGAAGAAGGAAGCAGGAAAAGTATCCAATCCAAACAGGGTTTTCCCCCAGGCAGGCAAGAACAGAGTGTGATGACTGATACGTTTCATCCTAATGCAAATCCAGCTCCAACAGATTTATGATTAAACTGTAAAAATTGGCAACAGTGGAAGGAATTAGTATCACAGAAAATCCTACAGTCACAGGAGTTTTGGCCTAGTTACTGAGTGATAAGGACAAGGAGCCTCACCGAAAGACAAATTCATCCCAGTTGTACAGTGCTTTTGCTGCTGTAAGCTAAGAGTAATTTGCAGTGGGCAGTACCTGAAACATCAAGTGCATCTGGTTTACCCTGGTGTAACATGAGACTGAGCTTTGAATTTTTATGAACACAGAGAAACAGCTGGAGAAGTTAAAACTCACAATAATCCCCCTCAGCGAAGTATTTGGCCCAAAAAAAGGAGTATATAAACTCACAGGCTTTGTGCATCATTTCTCATATATGCTATTCAGGTCTGGTGCTTCTCAACACACACAGTGTAAGAGCACATTGAGCCACGTAAGGAACATCAGATTTAACAAAAGGATAAAACTTGTAAGTACTTCAGACATTTCCGTCAACCCCCCCTGACACAGCAGGTGGCCCTTCAAAGCACCTGCAGTTTATTTGTTGTCCAGATAACACAGGAGGTCCAACATGACAAACTGGGGGAGTGTTGAAGCAGGGAATCACATGAGAAAGGAAAAGAGACCTCATCCACGAAAAAGTACTTCAGTGCCAACCAGGCTGCAGCTGTCAGGGGCCGGGAGGAGCTGAATCTGCAGGATGGGAGGACACCCCACCCCAGAGCTGAGGATGACACACACTGTCCATGTACCCTCCTGCTGTTCTGATATTAAATACTGCCACAAAACCCTTTGCACCTTGGCTCAGCAAAAAAAAGTACATCTTCTACATGGAAGATTGGGACTAAAAGAGCAGAAAATGTGTCTGATTTCTTTTGGAAAGGAAAGCATGCAGAGGGCTTGATTTGGAGCCTGAATCATGCTCTATGACCCTACCAAATGAAAGCTCTAATTATACTTTCAAGGTCAATTCTGGCACTTCTTAATTATACTAATCAACAGTTTGTTATTTGCATAAAGCTGGGAGGTTCAGGGGTCTGTCCCAGTAAGTTATTACTGAGCCTGAGGTGCAGTTTTGTTTCACAGCTAATTGTTTCTTCTGCCTCTCATATAACATGAGAGCTCCTAAACGCTTTTCCCAAAGAAGCCAGAGAAATGTATCATTGCCCTTTACAGCCATTATCAAAATCTGTATTGAAGTGGAAGTATTTTTACTGTTTAATGTATTTTGGGCTACTTTCAGTTTTGTCTAAGTTCATATCTTGCAGTAGTTGATTTGTTCTGGCCTCTCCTCCCATGATGCACACACACTGTGCTGGTTACTACTCTTCCACTGAGTTCTTGGTTCAAGGAACTGGGCTTTTAGGTGTCAGCAGCTCCAGAGGGCAAATTTACTAGGTCAGAGCTCTGAGAAGTGTTACACAGACCTCCTGACACTGAAACAGTTTGAGGCAGTTGGGAACAGGCTTAATTTGGGCAATTGAGTCTGACATGGCTGTGACTGAACAGGACTGAAATCCACTTTAGAGCCCCTAGAACAAGATGATAAGTCAAATCTACCACTTGAAAATTATTTCTTTCATATCTTTCACAGGCCACACTATGAACTTCTAGTGGATGGTGTAGCAGCTGCAAAATGTCCAGGTCACAGCTACAGTTTGGGCAAACAAGCAGAAGTTTAATTTGTTACCCAAACAACTTTGTGGGAAGACCACAAGTATTTAGGTAATGAACTCCCTGGCACTTCGGAGGAGCAGAAGAGACCTGCTGCACTCACAGTCACACATGCTGAGGTGCTGACCATGGATGGTTTTCAGCTGCCTGACACAAATGGCTTTAGCACATCACAGTGAGAGCATCAGCTGCTCACAGTGTTCCTCTGTGACACAGGGCAGAGGCACTCTGAGGCAGCCTCATTGGAGATTGTAACACACTTTGACCTTAAAACTCAATAAAATTTCAGTTTATCTAATCCTAAAAGACCGTGGGAGATGCCAAGTCTTTTTTTTTTTCCCTTTGGCAGGGAAACTAAGAACTTAATTATAATTCATCTATCCTTATACTTTGAAGTTGCATGGTTTCATTACCTCAGAGATCTCCTAAATTCTTCTAGCCCACAAACAGCTCTATCATCTCTCTATTTAGTTACAAATTACCTTCACTTGAACCAAAAATCTATCATGAATTGGATGAAGACTGTCTCACAGAACTGTTTTGTTATTTTCTGTATTCTCTTTTCAAGCAGCAAGGGTCTCCATCTCTTCCAGAACCCTGAGTGAAACAGGATGCTTGAATTATTTTCTCTAGCCCAGGTTCTGTGCTTTCACTCACAGAACAGCTCCTGGTTTGGTGTAGAAGGAAGGGTGGACTCAAATTCATCGCTGACTTCAACACATGCAACCCTGGGCTTGGGTTACACCTTTTCTGAGAAAGATAATGCACAGTGTGAAGTGACATGAGGTCTGTCACTGCCTGTGTTCAAGGTGGGCAGCCTGATTTATTAAAAACCAATGGACTGCTCAGCTGGCCAAGCAGGCTCTTATGCCCCTGCAGGTTTCACACACACAGAAAAGCAGCCTGCAAAATCCTTCACGTGTTCTACCTGATCTGATGGAGCCAGGAGAGAGGCAGAGAAAGTAAAAAGAGTTGGTCTATCAGTGTGATGCTCAAAGTTGTCTTCTTGTCTGTTGCTGTATGAATAATTATCTGGCTTAATTTGTTTTTCGTTCTATGTAAGGAAATGGCAAATAAGAGCACTGTGAGCTGTCAAGCCTGAGAGCCTCCTGCTGACACTGGGCCTTGGCAGAAGGATGGTGAGGAAAGCCCTCACTGGAAGAAAGCTGATCCTGTTCTGGAATGTTCTGCCAATGGTGCTGTTCAGTTCCTTTGCATCTGGAAGGGGCGTCTTGAAGATATCACAAACAAAAGCAGAAAGAACATGGAAAATTGACATCAAAGTTTGGGAGAACTTTTCAAGCAGCTAACTGAGATAGAGAGGAGAACAGAGGATTAGGTCTGTTGTAAGAGAACATTAAGAAAAAGGTGGGACACCAGGACAGGAGGGAGGTGTGTGAGGGAGCAGGAAGGATTGGCTGCAGTGGAGTGGGACTTGAAAGCAGCAGCAGAACGGGCTGGATCCTCAGCCTGTTTGCATTGGCACTGCTCCTCTGACTCCACAGAGCAGCACAATTTACACCAGCTGACGATCTGGCCTGATAGCTGGGGTTTGAGGATAGACCATATTCATCACAGGGCTGTAAACCTTCCCCACCCTAGGAAAACAAGAGGCGTAATCTGGTTCCTGAGCTTGCTGTAGCCAAGTGGAAAAGGTGCCAAACACCTGAATATCCCATATGTGAGGCTCACTATTTGGGGGAGAAAAAAACCCAGACAATAAAAACAATTTTACTGCCAAATAAGTGTCCCTGATGCTTTCCTATAGAGAAACAATGACATCAAGTGGTGAGTTCATTAATCACAGGGGCTTTACATTAACCCTAGCTCGAGAAATCCCAGTTCATACCTGTCCCAGGGAGTCGCTGTGTCCTTTGTCCATGTGCAGCGCTGTTCCAGCCCTTGGAGACTTCAAAGCTGTCCTTTCTGCTTTCTTTTCTGATAATCCAAATGCCTCGGTGCTTTTCTGGCAGCTGCAGCTCTGAACCCCTGCTCTGGGTCCTCCAGCTCTCAGAGGGGCTTGCTAGGGAAGCATCTGCAGGTGATAGCAATGAATGGCTTCTCTGCTGGGTAGGCAAAAGGCAGTTGGCAGTGCCAGCAGGGCAGATATCCTGGCACTGTCCTCCCTGTGCCAGTGGTGACAACCTGCACCCCTCCTCGCCTGGGGCAACCACCTCCAGGCTGGAGATAGAGGGAAAAGGTGATTAGATTAAGAGTACAGACTCTCATAAACCCCTTCTTACCCTTAGGATAATCTGATATTAGCACAAAATTCTTCCCCCCACCAGCCCTGCAGAGGCCAGTACAGATCTGGACCCTGGTTAATGGTCCCAGACTGTGAGCATCACACACTGCTTGTTTTCCTGCCTGCTTTTGCTTACCCCAGTGGAGACAGATGACCTTTGCTGTGTTGCTTTTGTCCTGATTCAGCTCATCTCCCACTGCTGCTTCAGGGACTTACCCAGACTATTCAGTTTGATTTGTATTTTCAGCAACTTTTTGGATCTGTACCATATGCTGTCATCTATGTTTCACATCTTCATTTATTTGAGCATCCCTTCCCTCCCTGTGCTTTAAGTGCATCATGAGTTTTCTGAAGACAACAGAAGGGGGCCTGAAACAAATTGGCAGGTGATGCACTGAGCAGCGAGGTAGTTTATCCAGAAATGTTCTTGGAGTGAACTGTCACGTCACCACTGCACTAAAGCACCTGGATGAAGAGACAAACTCCAGAACTTGGAGAATTTCTTTCCTAAATTTGTCCAGAATCTGAAGGGTTTTTCTATTTAATTTCTTTTCTAATATCTAGGCATCTTAAAAATTAATGTACCTGCCACCACAACATACCCTTAAGAGGAGGTGGTGCTGGTTTACCTGTTGTATTACCAGGAGGCACAAGTGGGTTTTCTGTGTATAAGTTCTTGGGATAAAAAAACCTACCTGGTAGACCTTTTAAAAGAAGCTGGATACTGGATTCCTAACTGGATTTTGCCATGTAGGTACTTTTAAAAATCTCATCAGATACCAACATTCATTGTTAAATGTCTGAACATCCCAAGACTGCCCCAGCTGTTTCTGTCAAAGCTATACAAAATCTGTGCTAGATCAGAGTCTGAGGAAAAGCCTGAAGTGCACCATTGGAATTGAAGCCCTGTTGAGTGAACTGCTTTAAAATCCTTCAGTTAGGACTGATTCTCCACTCTAATTCACAGAATCACAGACTGGGTCAGGCTGGAAAGGCCCACAGTGGCTCATCTGGTCCCACCTCCCTGCTCCAGCAGGGCCTTCCCAGAGCACATGGCACAAGACTGGCATTTCTCCTAAGTTGATTGTCCCAGCTGCTTGTCTACAGCCTTTGGAGATCAGGACTTATAAATAGTTCCGTTGAATGATCTGTGCTAACATAATTTCCCTGTTTCCTTTTTTTTCCAGCTGACCCCTTGCTCTCATACTAGGGAGAAATGTTCACTTGAGGTGTGGATTAGTTTTCACGGTACCTTTCTTAAACACCTCACTCACACACTCTCCAGCCCTTTCTTCTTCCAAGCTAAACAATTCTCACTTTTGCACTCTATCCTCAGATGGAAACCCCACCCAGTCTCTCAACCATCTCATGACATGCTTTTGGTGGACGTCCAAACCAAAGAGGTTTCCAAACTGAACCTCCAAAATGTTTGAGGTTTCCCCATCTCTGGGCAGTACTTTCCAAGAGCACACTCCCATTGATTGTGGAGGCAGCCTCGGTCCAAACTAACCAGAACGCAGTCAGGAACAAGTCTGGCTGCTTTTTAATGAGGAAATGTGCTCTTGGGAAGTATCATGCAGCGATGGGCAAACCTCAAACACGTTGGAGGTTCTGCCTATGAAGCTCTTTGATGTAGATGTCTCACCCAATGGCACCACAGTGATGATCAAGCATGCACAGCAGTGTGCCAGCCATGGTATGGGAGGGCCATTATCGTGGTGGGCAGGCAGCACAGACCCCCACACACACCCACACTGGCTGCAGCAGGCCTAAGGTTTAGCAAGGAAAGAACATTTCATTACCAATAATCAAAGAGAAAATAACCCAGAAGTATGCAATTCAAGTTAACTATCACCCCTCCCCAGCCCAGAAACTCCCACTGCAGTCGTGTCTGGTAGAGCCAGTTCTAACCTTGCTCTCAGATCTGCAGCTGCAGAGAGTCCTGGCCAAGCCAGGTCAGGATGATAATGTGGCTTTAACTGTTCATTGTTCCACAGTGACAGGGAAATCAAGCTCTGCTGGGATGCAAATGTTTCTATTAATCGAAACTAAAATACTTGAACTGTGAAAGAACAAATTTTGCTTTTGGTGCATGTCACAAGGCCATCGACAACACAAAGTTATTGAAGTCTCAGCTTCAGGCCTGGCTTTTTATTCCCAGCTGCAGACTCATGTCTCCTGCATCCAAGCCCTGCTGTTTTAGGTAGGTGGAAACCAGTCCCAGAGAAACAGAGAACTCTGAAACCAAGGTAGGGTAGAAAACAGAGCGAGGCTCCAGGCCCTGTGAGTGTGTTCCAGCCCACCTCTCTGCCTCTTCTCAGAGTCCTGCACATGAGGACAGAGGTGATTTTCCTTCAGGCAGAGAACTTTTTCATTTTGCTGATGAAAGTTACAGAAGAGACCATCTTTGTACTCTTCTCCAAGTCACTGATCTGTTTGTTACACTGGGCAGCTCCTCATGACACCAGGCTCTGCTGCTTGGTGTCCCCAAGGCTCCTCATCCCCTGTCTGTACATCCCTGTCCCTAGAGAGATAACAGTAATATATGTGTTAGAGGTCCAGTGCATCATCAAAGCTCTATTAAAACAGCTTCTCAGTAAAAATGAAACTCCCTCTTGCTTCTTTGAAGCCCAAGAACATCAGGCATTGCTGTTTCACAGTTACAGACTCTGTGCTGTGCAATCCTGCTTCAGCAGAGGATTGTGACAGGGCAAAGCAGGGCTGTGTACCTGCAGCCTCCGGAAAGGAATGGACAGAGTCAGTCCTAAACCTGTCAGAACAATCCCAAGTGAGTGTGAGCAGCTGCTATTCTTGTGGTGTCCGACTGAGTAATATCTTATTTCTAATTTTAATATTCAAGAGGAACTTTTTGTTTGGGCTGGCGGGGCCAGAGCACCATTGGCAGTTGCCTATGGCTCAAATGCTAATATGTGAGGAATTCAGGCTGGCACCCCGTGTCTCCATGAGGGTGTGTTGTTCCTCACTGAATTCTCCCTCCCCGTCTGCTCTGCTGTCCGTAGGAAAGCAGGGACCGGGCAGGTCCTGTGGCTCCGTTCCTGAGCCCTGCTGGCTCTTATGAGCTTCCAGTTGTACATCTCTGTGACTCCTGCTCAGGTGAAACAGAGGTCACAACCAACCAGAAAACTTCTCAAGTATTAGCACTTTTATTTTTTATCTGATACCCTGTGCAATATGGAAAGCTGTGCAAATAGGCTGGAGAAAATAAGACACGAACCAAAGTGAACCTTTCACTGCAAGGTTGGAAAAGATTCCATTAACTTTTTATTAGCAGTAAAAAACTTTAGATTTACTTCAGATCATCTTTTTATCTCTTATACCTCACGGGTGCAGTACCAAAACAAAAGAAACACTGGGCTCACTTTGCAGCTTCTCTGTGGGGACCAGGGACAGCAGCCAGGGAATGGCTGGAGCTGTGCCAGGGCAGGCTCAGGTTGGATCTCAGCAAAAGGTTCTTCCCCCACAGGGTGGTTGGCACTGAACAGGCTCCCCAGGGCAGTGGGCACAGCAACAAGGCTGCCAGAGCTCCAGGAGGGTTTGG
>JAWWLV010000030.1:861735-873655 GCA_035041135.1 Platyrinchus mystaceus
CAGCAACAAGGCTGCCAGAGCTCCAGGAGGGTTTGGCTGATCCTCTGGGACACAGGGGGTGACTGTTGGGGCTGGGCCTGTGCAGGGCCAGGGGTTGGACTTAGATGATCCTTGTGGGTCCCTTCCAGCTCAGCACGTTCTGTGATGCTGTGATTCTGTGATTCTGTGGTCTGTGATGCTGTGATTCTGTGGTCTGTGACTCTGTGCAAACCTCCCCTGTGTATCAGCAGTAGCCCTGAGGGTGCAGCTCTTAGTCACCCAAGACTGGAAGGACTGATGAGGAGAGGAGGTTCTACCCTCTGTTTCAAACTCTGGAGTAAATAGGAAGCTTGCCAGTGTCAGCCACCCCTCATCTGCCCCAGTTAAAAAGTTCACAACACTTCTGCAAGAGAACTGAGATAAGCCACCCTAAACTTGATCCAACCTTTTGACCCACTGAAGTTCTACCAGGATAACCCCAAAGTGCATTAGTGAGATGAGACTGAACCAGGCCTGTCATTAGAGATGTGAAAGACTGACCTCATTTCTCCTTTCTCAGCACTTCTTCCCATTTTTGCCCAAAGTTACTCAAGCTGTTTAGTTCAGTACTTCCCAGACCTGTCATGTATTTGTTTTAAATTAAATTAAATGAGCATTAAGAGGTTCCATAGTCCTTTCTTGCTGGTCAACCTCTAATTGTCTTTCCTCACACCCTTCACATTCTGTCATGTGTTTTCACCATGTGGCTCCTCTTCTCTCTCAAGGTTTCCATATATTTGAACTCCTTCACCCTTCCTTGTGCCATCACTTGGTCAAACTCTCAATATGTGCTTTCCTATGAATTATTTCCCTCCAATTCTTTTCCAATTATTGTGTCTCCCTCACCTGCTTATTTCATGGCTATTTAATCCCCATCAACTCCTTTATACCTTCCATGTGCATTTTGGATGCACACAACTGGATACAATATCCCAAATCCCATTATGGCAGTGCCACCTCAGCAAAAAGCATAATTATCTATTTCATATCTGATTTGCTGTCTCCCTAACTCACAGGTCATGTTCCTGCTTCCCAAATCTCTCTGCCTGATGAAGTACTTGCAGTTTCCTTTTAGACATATTAGCTACATTTTTCTAAACTGAATCATGTTTGTTTTCTTCTTATTATAGTACTAATCTCTTGAGGCTTCTTTTGTACAAGTGGATGGAAAGATTTTTTTTTTTTCCCTATTATTGCACAAGAGGGTTTTATGTCTTTGGATGTGTCATAATAAAATGGTTTTGGTAGCAGCAAACCTAATTCCTGTTGTTATTAAACCATAACACAATTCAGGAGAACTTAGTCATTGTGGAATAACAGTGTCTTGTGAGCACCACATATACCTGCAGGAAGTGCTGAAGTAAGAGGAAGTGGGCTGGAGATAGACAGAGGAAGGCTTTGCAGGCTGAGTAAGAAGTTAAATTCAGCTACTTTTAATAAATTAGTTAAAAAAATAAATAAACCACTAATTGCTAACAGCTCAATTTTTCTTTTACTCAAAAAATTTTGCAGTGATTGCCCTTCCTGTAGTTGAAGGACAGCAAAAAGCATGGGAGGAAAAACTTGATTCTAGTTGTATATACAGATTTTTGCTGAAAAAATATCATCCAGACTTGGGGTCAGCATGGGGCTGGTGGGTGTCCTGCAGCAGCTGTTGGGGTACCTGGGCTGTAGAGAGGCTGCTCCTCTTCCCTTCTGCACAGCCAGTGTGTTTCCTGTGTGAAGATGGGCTTTGAAGAATTTACAGCCACTTTGACAAGGTATTTTTTCACCTCCAAAGTTGTCCTTTCCTCCCAGCCACTCAGTCCTCCTTCCATTCCAGTTAACTGCTTGTCAAACTGGAGCTTGCAGTGGGTGCCCTTCTGCAGGACAGGGCAGCTCCCGTGCACCAGCCAGCCCTGGGCTCTTCCAGCCCCACAGCTGTCTGCAATAAAAATGTTGTCTCTCTGAAGACAATCTTGGACCAAATCAACCAATTAAGTCTCAATCAGGCCACACTGGCAGCCTGGCAGTGCCAGAGGGAGATGCCACACAACGAGTTTAGAGGAATGGAAGGTTGTGTGGCCCAAGTTCATTGCAAACCCCAGCACCACCTGACGAAGCTGGAAGATGAGACAGGCCAGAATGTAAATTCACACGTGCAGAAGCATTTTGGTGGGGAGTCAGCCCAGATGCATCACATCTCTTTCATTCAAGAGCCCTGCTCAAATCACACAAGTCAACTGGATTTGCAATGCACTTTATACCACTCAGTACCTGTGAATTCACACGACCTTGTGGCACCCCTGTGTATTTCTGTGCCATCTGGATGTAGTTATACCCAGAACCTCATGGGCACCCACAGCTTCTCTGGGCAACCCACAACTTCTCTGGTGAGGTGTCAGTGCCTCACCACCCTCACAGTGAAGAATTTCTCCCTAACATATAGTTCTCACAATTTGAGCAGCTGAGAGGTGTGGACGTGACAGTGATGACGGAGCAGGGGAGAGAAGCAATTAGGAGTGAGGGTGGGAGGAATTAAGTGGGCCCAGAGAAGTGAAGTGGATCAGGAGCAAACACCTGAAGTCCACAAACAGGGGAAGGAAACAAAGGAGAGAACAAAAATCCTCACTTAGCAGTTTATAGCAACAAGTCCTGGGAGAACTCTCCGAGTCCACATCCCTTGGAAACAGAGCCATCAATAATGCAAACCTGGAAAAGCATCTCCCCTCCTAGTCTTGAACAGTATGGATCCAGGAAATATTAAATCCATCTGCTGTGGAGAAAATGTTTTATCAACTACAAAAACCCCACTTGATTTATTCTCTGGACACTGGGCCCAGGCTCAGTCACTAAGCTGTGCTATCTAATGTGGTCAGACAACTTCGAGGGAACTAACCTCTTGTTGCCATTACTCACAGTATTTGCTTTTCCCCTATTCTCATCTGATTCCTCCCTTCTTATTATGGCTCTGGTTGAGTTGATAGGTCATAATTTATACTACAGGCTGAGGCTTTCAAGCCTTTGTCAGTAACTTGAGCCAGAGAAGTGAGTTATTCTTGCCTGTGCTGTGCTTCTCTGTCTCAATCCTTCTCCATCTGGAGTTTATGTAGACCTAGAACACACAGACCCTATAGCATTACCCATCAGGAGAGGCTGGTCAGCTTCCCCCCCACTTTTAGTTACAGTGGGTGTCCAGGAATACCTTTGGGTGAGTTTTTTGCTGGATACCAGGTGATTAATAAAAGCCTTCACTGATACAGCACCATTAGTCCCGAAGTGCTTTCCAAAACATGGGTTTATCCACTCCAGTTGTCCAACTAATATTGAAACAGAGGCATCACTGGAGCAGAGCAGGCACACAGCAGGCACAAAGATGATGTGCAGTGGGCTTTTTGTCAGGCATTGTGTCCAGCCCAGCTCCAGCCACTTCAGAAAGCACCTCACCCACCTTTGCTGCTGTTCCAGCTACTCCTGAGTGGACAAAAGCCAAAGCTTTACATCATAGTCCACCCTCATTACACAGAGGACACAGATTAAAACTACTCCTAATGTGGAACCCAGTTGTTTCCCCTCAGTGAGCACAGTACCCACTGTTACAAGAAGGGTTTTTCTCCACCTCTGTGGGCAAGGACTCCCAGAGCAGCCACCTTTACTGCTCCCCACACAGGGACAGGGCTCTGCTCAGGCTGCAGCTGCACTGGGGTTTGTCACAGTGTAAATGGGTCTCAGGACATTGCCAATAACTTCAGCTCATTCTGCTCTGATAAAAAAAAAAATCAAAAATGGGTGGGGAGAGGCTCAAAAATGGTTCTCCCACCCATCCCAAAATGCTGGTTACCAAATTGCACGAAGATATTCAGATCACTTACTTGGTAGACAAAAGGCAAAGGAATCACATGGGGCAAAAATACCCATCCCATCCCATCCCTCCCATCCCTCCCATCCCTCCCATCCCCTCCCCTCATATCCCATCCCCTCCCCTCCCATCTCAAATGAACTTTGCATTTTTCCTCTTCAAATAAGAGCTTCCCATAACACGTAAGGGAGGCTCTACCTCATCAGAGCATTTTCTTATTAGAATTCAGGACATTCTCTGCATCTCCCAGCATCAGGAGCTCAGCATGTTCATTACCTGCAGCATAAGTCAGATGTGCCTGGTTCTTGCCTAGGCGACATGAAAAATAAAACCTAAGGATTAAGTCGGGTAACAGTCAGGAACAATCAGATGGCCACTTGAGACACATTGAATTCTTCCCAGAAATGGTTAAAAATTTGAGCTCACCTGCCAATTTTTTCAATAACCAAAGTCTTAAAAAAAAAAACAAAACCAAAAAAACCCCACCAAAGCCAAAGCACCCTCCCCCTGCAGAAGAGGGAAACATATAAAAGAATTTGAAGCAGCCCCAGCAATGTGGGCAAATACAGAGCTGGCCCATTAAAATACACTTTACCTGCTTAAAAAATTGCCCTCGTGGTCTTTGGAATGGGAGCAGTGATTCCTAATGTGCTGTTTGACAGCTGCCAGGGCCTTGCCAAGGGTGGTTCCTGCTCGGTGGTGAGTGAAGTGATTATTGTCTCTGCACTCAGCTCCACACTGAGCGTGGAAACCTGGGACATGAAAGGCACCATAGAAATACACAATATTATTGCTGCTATTACTATTATTTCACTGGCCTTTTGCCTCACTCTCTGGTTGAGCAGCAGAATATGAGTATTCCTGACCATCCCCAATCCTGCCTTCAGTCAAGCCTCGTTGTTAGCACTGCAGACCTTCAGGTCTAATTTTTTCCCATCATCTCAGTTCACAGAGCCACAGACCATGTTTCTTTACTTGGTATTAACTTCAAAGTATTTTTCCTTTTAAAATACAAGTCAATGTTATTTGTTAAATGACTGTTTTGAACTTGGATCCAATATTTTTAGTAAAAGAAAAAAGAAAAAAAAAGTTTTGTTTTGTTTTATAACTGGAAGGGATCCAAACTATCCACGGCTTTTATAATCCAACTTCCTTATGAGTCAGGACATTTATTGCCAGAAAAATATTATTTTAACTTCATTAGTGCAATATAGCAGTGACATCTAGTGGCTTTCATCAGTGACATGATGAGCAAGGGATAGGCAAAACTGGCAGGATGTGGGAACAGATCCAGCTCAGGGGTTTATTACACCATTGTTGGGATCCAATGGAAGATGGACGAGCTGTTTTATAGAGTTTACCAAAATTAGAAAATTCTAATAATAATATAATGAAAATAAACTCTGAAATTGGAAATTCTAATAGTGTAACACCCATGGGTGATTTCTTTAGCTCACATTTATAACAAGTAAGGTAAAATTCCTGACTTTCTTCCTCCCTCACACTATGGAGCTCCATCCCCAGGAGCTAGAGAGACAATATTCTCAACTTTCTAAATCAAAGCTCAGTCTAAGGCAATTTACAGACCATGTCACCTAAGTGTCCAAGGCCAGGTTGGACAGGCCTTGGAGAAACCTTTGCTAGTGGAAGGTGTCCCTGTCCATGGCAGGAGGTGGAACTGAACCGTCTTAAGGTCCCTTCCAACCCAGGTCATTCTGTGATTCTATTCTAAACTTTCCATATCGAAGGCCCATTTGACAAAAAAAGTCTCTAACTGAGAAAAAGATATTAATAATTGTTTTATTTAGCTGTGGTCAGTTCAACTACAGACAGAAAAGGAGATTAAATATTGGGAAGCTTCTTTTGTGGAACTGCATTGGCCTGTGTTGGCTGGCTGATCTTAGATAAACCCCAGGGTCGCTCCACAGTGGACAGAAACCTTCCATGGTTTTGTGGGAAAGCCTGTGCTGGGTTCTGGCTGTGCAGGGGTGTGCCTGGCGTGGGGTGGATCTGTGTGTGCATGTGTTTGATTATGAAAGGATTTACTTGTCCCTGGGCAGCAGTGACAGCCCCCAGAGGAAGGCAGGGCTGGGAAGTATCTGACACAGTATTTGTGCCAACGCTGTTGCTCTGCTCTCCCTCCTCGGGATTATGAGAGGGTTTGTAACTTTAAATATAATGACTGTCTTTGAAGTTCAGACTTCACAACCGAGGCAGTTTTTCCACGTTGGCAGTTGAGCTGCAGCCTCCTTCCACGGATGGCAGGCCAAGGAAACAAATGCTCAGCACCACATCTGCCCGAAGCACGTCCACCGCGCCAGCCCACGGCTCCCAGCCCGGATGGAGCTGCCCCACACCCACCCCCCCTTGTTCCCACTGCCTGCACGAGGTCAGACCTGGGGGTGTCCTCCAGGGCACCCCTGTGGGACAACCCTGGGGCTGTGGGTGATGGTGTCCAGGATGGGACACTGCTGTGCCCACAGGGCAGCATTCCCTGCGTGCTGGGAAGCTGTGAGTCAGAGCAGCGGCTTCAGGGAGACTTCAAATGCTCCAGCAGCTCTGGCAGAAATATTTATCCACCTGCATTTTCAAATATGCTCTACTTTCTCACTTTATAAATACACGGGATCCCGTTGAACACTTGGCCTGGCAGAGCCAAGCGTGCCCCTTTCTATTTGATGAACCAGCTGTTTTTCTGGCCCGTTCGTATAAACATATTTGTGTGTGTTGATTTTGCAGTTCACTGGGAAAAAGAAACAGGTGACAGGTCGTATGTGCATTTTTGTTCTGTAAAGATCTGCACCCAAAATTCCCCTCAGTCCATTTCTGTGTTTATTTTGCAGGAAGGGAAGCAGCACACAGAGTGCTTCGAGAAGGGGCAGGACTGGTAATGCTTTTTAACCAAACGGATGCAAAATCAACTCATGCAGGTGAGATGTTGCAGTGGGTCTGTTTGCAGATCACCACAGGCTGCAGCACCGTGTGATGTGAGTCTGCACATGGGACAGCTGAAGTAGCCTGGACAGAGAGCTCCTGCTTGGCCATTCCCTTGGGTTTGGCTTCCACATCCCTATTTTCATGTGTAACCTGGCATTTGAGATTCAGACCAGGCTTTTTAAAGGATCTGTGGCAGTCTTTTGTGGCACTAAAATGCCATTTCTGTAGGCTGATGAGTCAAGAACTCACCTGCTCATCTCCTGCATGGCACATGTGTGAACAGCAGCCACAGGCACGTTCCTTCCTGTGTGGAGGTTTGACAGGAGCTACTGCAACACCACAGTCTCAAACAGCTCCTAAAATTATAAAGGGATGTCAAGGAAATTTTACCAAGCCTGAAAAAAGAAAACATTTCAATATCCTCTTGTGGCCTCTCTCCAGCCCTGTAACCTGCTGAGAACCAGGTTTTGGAATGCTGTGCCAGCCAATGCCTCTGAATTCTGACCTCTATTTGGAGGCACTGTTTTGCATTCAGCTGCATTATGGGCCTTTCCAAGGGGGAACATTGCATGAAAACCTCAGCTTAATGCCCTGACAGTCTTTCCAGGCAGTAACAGGGAGCTGCATGGGCCCCTCAGTTCAGGAAGGACATGGAGGGGCTGGAGCAGGTCCAGAGAAGAGCAACGAGGCTGGGGAAGGGACTGGAGCACAAGTGCTGTGAGGAGAGGCTGAGGGAGCTGGGGCTGTTGAGCCTGGAGAAGAGGAGGCTCAGGGGAGAGACCTCATCACTCTGCAACTCCCTGGCAGGAGGTTGTAGCCAGGTGGGGGTTGGTCTCTTCTGCCAGGAACCAGCAGCAGGACAAGAGGGCTCAGTCTTCAGCTGTGCCAGGGGAGGTTTGGGTTGGATATTAGAAAGGAATTTTTTATAGAAAGAGTGCTCAGCCATTGGAATGGGCTGCCCAGGGAGGGGGTGGATTCTCTGTCCCTGGAGGTGTTTAAGGACAGACTGGATGTGGCATCAGTGCCATGGGCTGGGAACCACGGCGGGGTTGGATCAAGGGTTGGACTTGATGATCTCAGAGGTCTTTTCCAACCCAGTTGATTCTATGATTCTATGTAACACCACAGAAGTTGTGCAATCCCCAACATAAGGAACTTTGCCTCATACAAGCCACTGGAATTAGAGAAAAGAGAAGACAGACTCCTTGGACGTGCCAGATTTCTACTTGCCAGTTTTCTTCTTTATACTTTCCTTAAGAATGCATTTATTATTTAATATTTTGCTCCATTTCTGGTCCTTGTGGGTCCCTCCCAACTCAGCACATTCTGTGACTGTGAAGTTCACAAAGGAAGCTCATTTTCCAACAGTCAGTCTTTTATCCATGATCCTTGTGGACCGGCATCCCAACAGCAAGGGACACGATGGAGCACCGGAGCAGCTCTAGCCCAAACATTATCAGCTCTGAGGTTCTGTTTCATTTTGAAGGATAATCTAATGCTATTTGCTCCCTGTGGAATTTCACACAACTTTTCCTTTTCCTGTAGAAGTTTGGAAGCAGCTTTATTTGTCACCTGCTGGGGAGATGTGAGGCAGGGCAGGACACTCGTGTGCCACACCTGCACTCACGTGCTCCTCACGAGGGACTGAGGGGCTGTGCTGGGGAGGGGGGATGTGCCTGGATGTGCCTGCTCTGCCCAAACATTTGCTGTTCCTTTCACATGCACCAGGCAAACACAGCTCCCTTCGCTCCCTCCATCAGCCAGACAACCCCAGCTGGACTGGCACCAGAAATCACTGCTTAATCCTCAGCTGAGCCAGGTGGCTGAATATATATGGGAGAAGAATCGTTTCCAAGCTGCGTGCCAAGCTCATGTTCTCTGCAGAGGGGCCCCACTTTGTGCTGGGGAAGAGCTGGGATTCCAAATCACAGTGTCATGGGATGCTCTGGGCAGAGAATCCACTGCTGTTGGCTGGAGATGTTCAGAGACAGCACTGATCCTGCTGTAGCTCTGAAAATAGATCTGCACCTGCTATTAACATCAGCTCTGCCATCAAAACCCTGTCCAAGGGTGTAAATAACTCATGAACAAGAGAGATTTTGAAAATAGACTCCCCTCTTCCTCCCCATCAAGGAAACAACCCAGACAAGGAGTCCAAATCTTTCTGACCGTTCAAAAGCTGAGACAGCACTTCACAAGTGTTAGAAAGACAACCCCAACAACTGGCAACTGTGCAGTGGAAGTGTGCACAGACTCACTTAAACCAGGTATAAATTGACTTGAAAGTACCTGAGGAAGTAGCAGGGCACCAAATGATCTTGCAGGTGCCAGCTTTCAGCTTCTCTGCCCCTTGTCCTACTCCCTCTTTGCCTTCCATGTGGGTTCCAGGCTTGCCAGGGCATTGACTGTCCCTTTCTGTCTCCTGGTTTGTACCTGCTGCCCAGGGTCACAGTTGCAGCTGAATGTGGTGTTTATTCTGTGAATAAAAGTATGAGAGGGTAGTAAAAGATGGGATAAGCAAAAATTTCAAAACCAACTAATCATTTTAAAGGGGTTTTTTTTCTGGGTTATGGCTTGAGCTGCTTGAAATTCAATATTTGGGTTGTGAAGTAGTTCAACAATGCCTCTAAATTAATCTTCAACCACTGTGATTTCTAAAATCATATGACATTTTTCAAAATCTTTGCCCATGAATTAGAAGTGAGGACAAAAAGCCCCATCCATTCCAGGAGGCAGGGAATGTTTATTCCCAGGCAAAATTGGAGGGTATACATTTGGAGGAAGTTGTTTTTGAAGGTGCTTACAAACTAGTTACAAGAAATAGGTTCTGGTTGTTGCTAAGAAGGAGCTGGATAATGAACAAGGATACACACAGTAGTAAAATCCAAATATACAGGGACTATAAATGCAAAGAGAGCAATGGCAGCTTCATCCTCAAAGATGGAGAAATAAAGCCCCTGGTTTGGCACAGGTGACCTTGAACTGTCTCAGAATAAGCTAAAATAAAGCTTGCCCTGGGTCTGTGTTCCCATTGCCCTTGACCTCTGATGGCTCTGTGGTTCACAGGAATTCTGATGCTCTTCCCACACCACACCACAGCACTGGCTGAGAAAAAGGACACACGTCCAGTCCATGAGGTTCCTGAAAAAACAAGGTTGATTTTCCTTAAGAAGGGATGTCATCTGGATGCCTGTTCTCCCACTGCAGGAGCTCAGAAGGAGCACGGCCCAGCACATTTGGATTGTGTCACATGGGACAAGTTAAACACTCAGCAATGGGCTCAGGAACTGCCAAAATGTCATAGAGGTAGTGGAAGAAGCGAAAGTCTGGCCAGCTCTCACATGAATGTGTGCTGGCTCCAGAATTCCTGCTGGAAGCCTATGTGGCAACTTGAATTTCCTCATTTCGCTCCTCTTGTTTCAGTTATCCGGTCATGGAGTGAAAAAGCAAAACAAAAGAAGAGCACCCAAGGTACGTGATTAATCACTGCCAGTGAAGGGCCAAAGGCAAAGCACGGCAAATAATTCACCAGCCCTCTGCTGACACGCTGGGCTGGGCTGTGCAGCCAGCTCTGACCAGCAGACTCCTAGAAATGTGTGTTTGCAGGAAACTCATCAACAGAGAAAAATATGATATTTGTTACTGGCATCTTTTCCAGTTCTATTATTTGCCTAATATGGCAAAACATGGTCAGGATGAAGCAGAAGGTGCAAACAAACCATGCTGTGCTCACCAGGAAACCAGCTGGGTAGGAGGATTGGAGGAGAGGGTGTTGAGTGGAGACCTCATAGCACCTTCCAGTACTGAAGGGGCCTATGGGGACAGGGACACTTCACCAGGAACTGGAGTGACAGGACAAGGGAAAATGGCTTCACACTCACAGAATTCACACTGACAGAGAGTAGGTTTAGATGGGATATGAGGAAGAGACTCTCGGCTGTGAGGGTGATGAGGCACAGGTTGCCCAGAGAAGCTGTGGCTGCCCCATCCCTGAAAGTGTTCAAGACCAGATTGGACGGGGCTTGGAGTAACCTGGGATAGTGGAAGGTGTCCCTGCTCATGGCAGGAGGTAGAACTGGGTGAGCTTTAAGATCCCTTCCAACCCAGGTCATTCTGTGGTTCTGTGATTCCATCCCACCTGGAAGGACACTTGCTTAATTTCCAGGCAGGATTCAGATCTCTCAGCTGTCACAAGTGGGACACGACTTTCAAAAACTTTCCTTAAATTCAGCCCCATACACAGCTCAAGTTTTCAAAAGCATGTGCTGCCAGATGCTCAGAGCCCCTGTGAAAACCCAGCCACCCAACGTGGTCCCTCAGCAAGGGCTGAACCCTCCTGGAATTATCCCTTGCCAGCTGAGAACCTCACTGCAGGCTTGCCAATGTCTCACAGTGGCCATCAGGTGCAGGAGAAAAAGGAAACCTTGAGGGCAACAGGTCTTATCCAAGGTCATCCAAGCAGAAATGCCTTGCTCTGCAAACCTGTTTTCTCCATGGGCTGCCCTCCCACTGTACCCTGAGTGGCACCTGGCCTGAGAAGAGATGGATCAGCACCAGCACACAGCATACAGCTGTAAATGGACCATGCAGGATGGTGCTTCAGTTTGTATTCTCAGCTTGCCAACAGAGATTAGGCCATGTCAGAGGTCTGGTTGTGAGAGAGAACTTAAGCCCTGGAATAAAAGCTACTAAATTTTCCTGTGGATGTGGATGTGGAACGAGGGCCCCTGGGTGAGATCAAGGCCCTGGTGTGGCCAAATGAAAAGATCCACGTGGAAGGTGTCCCTGCTCACGGCAGAGGGGTGGAACAAGATGATCTTTAAGGCCCCTCCCAACCCAAACTGTTCAGTGATTCTGTGATTCTGTGAATGGAATCAGAGACCCACCTGTGAAGGGGGAGGCTGCCCACCACTCACCCTCCAAATCTCATCCAGCTCCAGCTCTGTCTCGTGGCTGTGATCTTTACCCCACCACTTGTCTGCCATCTGAGACTGTCCTGGCAGAGTTTAGGCCAAGGAAATAGTCTGACAAAGCCAGGGCAAGCTCAGGCTGGATCTCAGCAAAAGGTTCTTCCCCCAGAGGGTGGTTGGCACTGACCAGGCTCCCCAGGGCAGTGGGCACAGCAAC
>JAWWLV010000030.1:874388-887242 GCA_035041135.1 Platyrinchus mystaceus
GGGGCTGGGCCTGTGCAGGGCCAGGGGTTGGACTGGATGATCCTTGTGGGTCCCTTCCAGCTCAGCACATTCTGTGACTCTGGGAAGGCAGCAGCTCTCCCAGCTGTTTGGCAGCTCTGCCCAGCTCTTTGAGCTGATCTGTATTTCCTCAAAGCCTTTCCAGTGCTCGAGAACGAGCACCTTGGCTGTGGCTGTGGCAGAGCCCTGAGGAGGCCCCTGCCCCATCCCCTCCATTTCTCTCTTCCCCCAAAGCTGGGCAGTTTGTCCTTCCTTGGCATCACTAGCAAATTTAAAAGATCCTGTTGTGTATGGGATCAGGAACCACGGCTTCGTGGCAGCATCTTTCCCTCTCCAACACACCTGCCCAGGCTTCCTCTGCCAGTTTTCATTTGTAGTCGGGCTTTTCATTGGGGAATTCGCAAAATTTTGCCAGGTTTTGACACCAGTGGCACAAAGAGACAAAATCAGATGGAGGCAACAAGGGGGTACACACAGGAAGCACCACAGAATCCCAGAATGTGCTGAGCTGGAAGGGACCCACAAGGATCATCCAGTCCAACCCCTGGCCCTGCACAGGCCCAGCCCCAACAGTCACACCCTGTCCCTGAGAAAGATTTGGAATCCACAGCTTTACTGAGATAGACCAGGCAGATCAAGCTAAACCGAGGCTGGAATGACCTCACCACCCCAAGCCATGTAAACCAACATGGCAAGACAGAAGGAAGCCTTGGGAGGGTGGTAAATTTAAATTTTTCCCAAGCAAAACATTTTTGTTGATTTGATAACCACCAGCATTTTATTTTGACATTAAGATTCCAGTCAAGATAATGGGAAATGGCAGCTTTCTGGTGGTTTTCTTTTTTTTTTTTACAACACCATTCAAAGAGCTTAGAAGCATTTGCTCCATTTCTGTAGGAGAATTTCACCTACAAGCAGCCCTATGTGTTATGTGTTTTAAAAAATATTTCCATATGCTAAAGGAATGCAAATGGTTGCCAAGGAAAGGGGCTGTTACAGCAGCAGACTGGGGCTGTTTTTCAAGGAAAAACTGCTGCAGAAACGAGGTATCCACAGAGGTGCACTAAAGCAACACTAACTGCAGTGACCTTGAGATGACCTAGACCTCCTCAAATTACAAAAATGAAAAGGGAGTTAGAAAATCTGAGGCCAATTAGGCGCCTTTTTTTTTTTTTTCCTGGAGACATGATGAAATTTCCTGAAACAAAAACTTTAGCAAATTCTATAAAATACTTCTAGCTTCGGTGGAAAAATAAATTATTGCCTTTTTATCTCCTCATTCCTGAGGCACAGAACTGGCCCACTTCTGTTTGTGCAGATGGATTGGAGGGAAAACACCCAAAGAAGGGCCAAGTGGTGAGATTCTTGGCACGAGCAATTAAGTGTGAAGTTATTCTCAGGGCTGCCTATTTGTTATTGCAGCAGGAATCATTAAGATTATATGGAAAGATATTGTCTGGGAAAAAGTGTGAAGTCAGGATTATATGTCCTGAAATGTGATTAGTGAGCAAAGCATCGTCTGTCCTCGGCAGGGTCCCTCTGGAGCAGCAGTGGCTGCTCTCAGGTGGCTCCCAGGACACTTGGCTTTTGGGCTGAGCTTCACTTCTGAGCCACATGCAGGAGACCCAGAGGAGAAGGGAAGGTTGTCTCCTCACTGCCCTGCAGTGCTGCGTGTTCACCCACCTCCCTCCCTGCACGGCTCGAATGAGGCTTCTGGCGGGTCCGAGGTGCTGCACAGCATCGCTCACATCCCGTGCAGCTGATCCTGGAGGAGGGTTTGGTGCTCAGCACCTTCCCACCATCGCAGCCAAGCAGTGTTGGGGTGATGGCTCAGCCTCCTGTGAGCACAGCCCTGACAGACAGGACCCTGCACGAGCTGCTGCCCAAGTTGCCAGACACCCCTGGGCACCGTGGCTGCCCGTTTGCTGCTTCACCCTGGGGGTGCTGAGCAGGATCACATTGGTTGCTGTAAGAAATGGGTGCAGTCAAGACAGAGGAGGCAGCTCTGTGAAGGAGACCTTCCCTGCCCCATCTCTTGTGGCAGCCCCCACTGTGCTGCTCTTCCCAGCCCACATCCCCTGCACACCCCTCTCTGAGCAGGTCAGGGTCAGAGGGAGGGGCTGCACAGTGACATGGGGGCCCTGCCAAGCAGGTCACAGAGAGACAGACCACTCACCTGCCCATCTTGGGCACAGGGCATGACCCTTGGGGAGCATCCTGTGGGGGGCCAGGAGTTGGACTCGATGATCCTTGTGGGTCCCTCACAACTTGGCATGTTCTGTGATTCTGTGATCTGTCTAAGCCTCTCTCCCTAAAACCAAAGCTCCACGTGGAAAACCAGGAGACATTTTCTCTGCCACCCAAGGTCAAGCAAAGGTTTGGGGCCACACTCTCCTGACCACTTCCTCGTGCCTCTTCCTCACTCAGAGCAACCCCATTCAGGAGGGTAATATTTGTGTTCCAAACCAAGTGCTGGGGCTTTGGACTTTTCCTTTCACAGCTCAAGTCCTGTGGCATCTGCTGCAACACGTGGCAGGGGTTTGGGGCCAGCCAGGAGCACGTGCCGAGGTCCAGCGGTGCCCACAAGGGGCTGGCAGGGTGTCTGTGCCAAACCAGCCGGGGGATTTGGAGCCAGGGATGGCTGTGCCAAGTGCTCCAAGTGCCTTTTCCCTATGGATCTCCCCACAACACCTCCGAGGAGCTGTCCCAGGGCAGCCCAGCACAGAGCAGGGTGGAGGATGCAGACACACACAGCTCAGCAGAGACCCGCGTTTAGATGGGAAAGACCTGCAAGATCGTCGGGTTCGGCTGCGGAGCCTCGTTGTGCTGATCCCAGAAATCCCACAGGCAGAAGGACCTGCATTCCTGTGACACGAGGCTGCCCCGGGTTCACAGCCACGAGCAGACAGCGGGAAAGACGATACGGGAGAGAGGGAGGTCGGACTCCAAACCCTCCCAGAGGCAGCCGGAACGAATTACTGCTCCCACAGCGGCCACGGAGCTCAGGGAGGGCAGCAGAGCTGCACTGAGTCACCACCACAGAGGAGACAAAAGCCGCCCATCCCTAAAGCCTGATCGGATACAGTTACCTTGTGTGGAGATGTATAAACCACCTTGAAAATTCTGGGGAATCCCTCTTCGGTTCAGCTGCAGTCTTGACTTGTTTAAAGTACTAGTTTGAATATTCAAAAAAAAAAAAAATAATCTTAGTGCTAAAATTAAACAAAAATCTCCTAAGGATGAAAATGAACTGTTTCAGTCGGTGCTAACAGATTTTAGCTGCTCTCCTTGCCCACATGGTCCTAACCTTTGGTGGGAGGGGAGAGTCCAAAGGGGCTCCAAATCACACCAGGACGGGTGGAACACCCAGCAGAGAGAGGCCTCCATAGCTTCACTGAGAAGTTCTCTGGTGCCAATTAACAGACAACTGTTAAAAGGCTACAACTGCAAGGAAAACTCCAACAAAACAACCAAAACCAAAGGCCACCCAGGTAAGGTGGAGTGTTAAAGTTTGACCTCAAGGTTTATACTGCAGATCTATCACAGAGCTTTTGCAGCTTATTGGGATAACGATACCCAGCAAGACCTTCCCAACCCCTCTCAGGAGCCCAGCAAGGAGGCTGCACTTTTACAGTGCATTTCTGACAGAAAACAGATGAGATTTGGCTCCTCTGCTCTCACTGGGAGCAGCCTTAACCTGAGCAGCAGCAACTCTGCTTAGAAACTATCATCCAGTGCTAGAGTGGGTCAAGAAGAATAAAAAGTGCTCTGTGTTAGAGGCATTCTGAGGACTGTATTTGCCAACACTGAGCCAGAACCAAGTTCATATTCTTACAACAGGGTTTACAGCACTTTTAAAAGCATTTCAGGTCAGTGGCTCCAACAGACATCTCACCAAACCCAAGGCCCCCATGGCTGGCACACACCAAAGCCAGCCCAAGCAGCACAGCACAAGGGTGTAACCAGAGACTGTCACCACTCACTGCCCTTGGACCTGAACTGGGACAAACCAGCACAGTCCTGGCCAGTCCCCCTGAGACAGACGATCTGCACCACCTCTGGTCAGGAATGAACAACTCCTTAACCACACACAGGCAGCAACTGCTCCAACTGATCTGAACTTAACTCACAAATAAAACTACAGAGAACAGAGCAAGGGAAGAGGGCCTTAACTCAGCACGGGACCGAGGGCTCTGGAGACGATGTCACTCATCCATTCATTTGACAAATTAAGTTCAAACTTTTTTTTATTAAGCACATTCCACAGTACAAAGCTTTAGATCATGAACGATATCTGTACAATTTAACAGTTTCAAGAAGCTGTTCATACACCAACTTTCCAAACAGATAATTGGCAAACATAATTACAAGTTAGAATTAGACTATCCCAGTGCTTTGAAACATTAATATCGCAGTAATGTACAGTTGCTCAATTATGGTTAGCAAAACAAAGTCCAGAGTGCAGCCAGGATCACTACCATGAATCCCAGGAGTCGAGTTCCTTGGGTGCCAATCACAAAAGTCCACTGCTATGTTACACAAAGCACAAAGAAGTTTAGACTGCATGTTCAAATACCATTATCTCCCAAGGAAAAACAGGAATTTAAATCTTACACATGCATTTTAACAAAAGGACTCCGCTCTTCGGAAACAAATACCTTTTCCTTCAGGGCTGCGACAGATTTCTCTTTTTAGCCAGTTTAATATTAAAGCTGTTAGATGAGAAGGGGAAAGTAAGACACTCGCACGAACTACTGCCAAGCTTACCAAAAATGATCTTATGGACACTCAGAGCGTTGGATCTTCCGCCCTTCAGCACATTCGGTCACGGCGATGAGGGACACAGCGCTGGAGAACATGGAAATGGGAGTCTGGCTCTCCCTGAGCAGGGAGGGAACACCTCCAGCTGCACCCACGGGTGTCGGCACCGCCTCGCCGGCCGCGGCTCCGGGGGGCTCATGGAGGGAGCGGCCTCGGCATCACCCGGCCCTGCCCGGGGACTGCAACGGGGAGCAATGCAAACCCAACCAGTGCTGCCAGGGGACAACACAGACACAGGACACACACAGGGCCAGAGGAGCGAGAGGACAGCTCTGTGCCAGCACAGCTCCCCAGGACGGCGGGCGGGTCACGCCCGGCTCGACTGGCGCGGGATGGAGGAGCCCCACGGGCGAGGCTGATGAACATCCACGTCTCACCCTGACCTAAGGACAGTGCAGCTGTACAACCACATAAATTACAGGGGAGACTATGAGAACATAAGAAACTATGGAGTTTCTAACAAAACCATGCTAATGAGGAGGAACCGGGACATCGCAACGTGGTCACAGCAGATCGTTATGGAAAACCAGCACAGGAATGAGCAGGGAAACCAGACTGGAAGGGACCTCCACTCCACCCTAAGGAAGTGTTACAAACCAAACATAAATAAATGTAACTTTGGCCCATGGTATCTTCTCCACTGAGCAGCCAAACTAATGCTACTGAAGGACATCAGCAGGTGTCTGTGAGGACCCACTGGTGTTGCAGACAGACATCTGTAAATACCGCGGCACAAAAATATAAGATACAGAACATAAATTAAACAACTTTTAATTTTTAAAAAGTTTAGAAATTACATTTTAAAATATGTAGTTCCCATTAAAAAACAAAACAAAACAAAAAAAAGAAACCAAAAACAACTAATGAATACTGAAAACCTCCTTTTGCAGAGAAAATGTCTAAGTAATTCATGTCCCCACCAGTGCCACAGTCAGGACATCCTGCCACCAAGTGCTACCACGTTCTGTGTTAGTGTGTACTGCCAGGAAATCCTGACTCTGGCACCAGAGGTTTCTGTATGTACATCATATCTACATGCTTACACAGTATCTGAAATGAGGCAAGCACATATGGGCAGGGTTTACTAGAGCAAACATCAGGAAGCGCAGGACGGCTGGAGTACAGAGCACAGGGAAAAGGAAAAGACAGTGCTATGCAACTAGTTCAGATAACCTAGCCTGAATTACAGGGAATCTTTAATTTAAAAGAAATTATTGGTGCAGAAACAAGTAAACTGTCATCCAAAAATATTACTGAGCGAGTCAGAAATATTTGTAAGAGTCCAACGTACACTCCTATGAACGGAACGGGCTCTGAACCTGGCATGAGTAACGCCTAAAGGACAGTGGTGACTGGAAAGCAAAGCTCTGTACATTCTGGGCATGTGTTTGGCACCCAAATTTCGTTGGAGAATGTTTGTTTTTTTCTTTAAAGTCAGACAAAAGTGCAAAGCAATATAAATTAGGCCAAGTCCTCTCTTGACTTCTGATTTATTTCTGAAAAACAAGCCATCAGAGTTCAGTTTCTACGGACAATTTACATGTGAAGCTTTGGATTTCTCACGGCAGGGAAGGATAGGCTTCTGAAATTCATCTACTCCAAGTCAGTGAATTTGTAGCAAATTCAAAGACGACCACTGAGAGCAGGGAAGATTAAGAAATTTAGATATAGAATTGTGCTGCTTTGCAACTACACAGCATCTAGAACCAATTCTGACTTTAGCTGTCAATCAACATCTTCAGGCATGTAGTAGCCAAAAATCCAGTAGTTCAAGACTGTGGAACCCTGAAAAAGACAAAAGACAAGTGAACTGAGAAAAGGCACAAATCAAACAGCATCCAGAGCTGGGCAGGCCCTCACCATCCTTTGCTGGAGGATGTGACACTGTGCAGCACATCCAGGGGTGCTCACTGTGAACACGGCCCTTCCTCCAGGGGAGAGGCACCCCAGGGACTCTGTGCTGTGGGATATGCTCTGAATTCCACTGGAGCAAGAGCCAGGGCACTGCTCCTTGGGGGTCACCCAAGGCTGGCAGTTTCCTTAGACATGTAAGAGTCAAACCTGCCCTGGGCACTGCCAGGTGACCCCCAGCTCAGATCACTGAACCTCAAACACTGTTTACTCAAACAGTGACCCACAACTGCCAGAAAACCGTCCTTTCCTCCTCATACTGCAGAGCAAGAGTTCTGCACAGGAGGCAAGTTCAGTTGCTTTAATACATGAGGAGCTTTTAAGAAAACAGACACAACCCTCAAATACTTTGATATTTCATTGACCTTTTCCAGCCCCATGACTCCCTTATCAGCTTGGAGGCTGTGCAAGTTCTGAGTGTAATTAAATGTCACTTCCCTGACATTTTTATGGACTAGGGAGAACTTCCCTCTTCTGATATGAAATTCCCAGGAAAGGTTAAAACATCCGTAGGCACTTCCCTCTGACTTCCCTTCCCCCAGCCCGAGGCCTAGTGCTTAATGTAAGAATATTAGACTATCATATGGTAACAATTTTTATCATGTTACAATAAACAACAGGAATTCAACAGAAAGCAATAAAACTCTCACAGCCAATTGCCAGGACTGTCAAAAATGATCCACTTTGAAGAGGCCTCGCATTGCAAAGCCTGTAAAAACGTGTACAGGGCTGCTTCAAAATTCAGAAGACCGTAATGTTTGAAAGCATATAAAACTGTTTCATTAAATGTCATAATGAAATAGTAGCTGTTTGACCATAATTTTATGTAGATCTATGGGTTTTGGATTCTGAAGTCAGACAAACCTGTCAAAAAGTGACATCACAGCATCTCTCCAGGAGAGGAAATAGCTATTAAGGGACTGTCATTACCAACACAAGTCCCAGGACATGGGGGCTGTGTGGTTCCGGCTGTGTGTCATGGGACAAGCCAGACTGAGCTGTGCAGAACTGTCAAGTGTGCAGCATCTGAACTGCAGAACACCAGGCCAAAGGCATTTCATATTCCACTGGCAAATCCCAATGACAGGGAGTCATCTGGGCCACGTGGCAAGGAAGTCCCACACCAGCACATTGCTGGTCCAAGAGAATCGATACGGATTTTATTCAGCTCCTAATTTCTTGACCCAAAGGAACGGCTGGAGCTGTGTCAGGGCAGGGTCAGGTTGGATCTCAGCAAAAGGTTCTTCCCCCAGAGAGTTGAACTGAACAGGCTCCCCAGGGCAGTGGGAACAGCCCCAGAGCTCCAGGAGTGTTTGGACAACGCTCTCTGGGACAGGGTGGGATTGTTGCAGTGTCCTCTGCAGGGCCAGGAGTGGGACTGGATGACCCTTGTGGATTCCTTCCCACTCAGGACATTCTGTGATTCTTTCATGCTTTAGACACACTATGTGTAGCTCTTCCACGAATCAAAGCTAATAAAAGAAGCCCAATATACTTCTGTAAGAAAAGAATTGGTCTATCTCAAATTGTCTTCAAGTTAACAGAAGCAAGCAGTGGTGCAGGGACTAGAAGACAGACTGTTCCTAAAATGCAGCCTGTTCTGTCTGACTGAGAAAGCAAGAAAAATAAATAATAGAATTACTCAGGAGGTAAAGAAGTTTGCCCATTGAGAGGGAAAACTATTCAGCTTCAAGAAGCCTGGGAGTACCCACTTAGGTCTGGACCCAGTGGCACAAAGCCAATGGCAGGGGCAGGACAGAGTCCCTGGAGACACATGAGTGACAGCACTGAGCTTTCTACAAAGGGATGCAAGTGTGTCCTCTGGGATCAAACAGAAGGAGGGAGGCAGCACTGGAAGGCCTGGCTCTTTGGGGAATTTCAGGAGTTCTCTCCCATGGAGTTGTGTTTTCAGCCAGTCCCCACACTTCACAAACGTTCAGCTCAGCAGTTGGGCCTTTCCAGGTGTCTGTTGTCCCTCTGCAGCAGGATGAGCAAGTCCAGGAGTTTCACTAAACTACTCTACAGCAATGTTCCTACATGGCCTTAAGGGAAAGTTTAAGTGGGATTCTGCACATGGCTCATCATCACATCATTAGACTTCTTCCTTAATCATGGGCCTGATTAGGTGGAGCAATCACAGCTCAGGCAGAGGCAGCTGCCTTGGCTTTTTCTAGAACTAGCAGAGTTCAGCAGCAGGGAAGGCAGCCAACACTTCCCCAGGAATGCTTCCAGGCAAAAGGAAACTCAGTTTGAAGCAGGAGCATCTCAAAGTATGTCTTCCCAAGGGAAGGTATTTCCTAGCCAGAAGCAGAGATCCTACAGGAGTGGCAAACCTGGGGAACACGTTGCCACAGCAGGGACAGATGTACCCAGACATAATGAAAATCCATTCTTATGTGAAGACAGGGAAAGCTTTTCACATCACATTTAAGCAAAGCATTATCTACTTCAGATAAAATAAATCCTTCCTGTTAGGGCAATGTCATTCCCAGCTCCTCCTGCTGTGGTGTTCCCAGTGCCTTGGAAGCATCCAGTCTTGCACGGGCAGAGACTGCTCTGCTTTGGGAAGGCAGTGCCTGTGTTTCCATGTCCCAGCACTCACAGCTGTGTATAGTTTGAAGCTCAATTGTTGGCACAGAAGACCTAGGGAAAAGAATCCACTGTCCCAACAAAGGAATCTACAGCAGAGCCTTTGAGCACTGACTGGAGCTGACTGGCAGGAAAAGGGAAACAAAACAGGCCAAGTTCCTGGGCACCATTCTGGACAGCTCTGAGCTGTCGTGGTGCCCAACACGACGTGATGTGGAGCTCTGAGAGCTTTCTCTGCTCCTTGTGGTGCTCACAGAACTGCTCTTTCCTGGTGAGCACTTGTCCAAGGCTGCTGTGAATACATAACAGCTTTCTACAAAATGCCTGAAGTACCCAATTCCAAACAGGAGGGTGAGATAACAGGACATGCTGAAGCATGACTGCACAAAGACTAGATGGTGAAAGAAGTGCCATAAACAGGCTTTGTTTGCTTAAGGAAAACTTCATCTTGCTGTTTTGACTAAGCCAACCTGCAGGCAGAGGGAACATTTCAGATATTTATAACACATCCAATAAAAGGAGGGAGCCTTCCTTACCTTCTGAGGGCAGTAAAGTGCAGACTGTTATCTGGAGATGTAAGTGTATGTTCTAGATGGAGAGCGGGTCTCGTTCTGGGCACTCGGTGGCACGTTTAAGAAATCCCAAATCAGAATTGTGTCATCATGGGAACTACTAATGATCTGAAATTCATCAAACTGGAGCCTAAAGACACGTCCTGAATGTTCCTGTGAGCAACAGGCAAGAAGTTAGCAAGGCAAGAGGGGAACACTTCAGTACACTGGCATCACGCGTGTATCTGAATGATATCTGTATTATGACAATAAATTTTTCTTTCCTGTTAAGCACTCCAGACTTCATAAAACATCCTGACATTCCCACCTATGGCACTATCATGCAATAAAACACCCCTCACCAAGAGAGCATTTCAGACAACCCCAAGTTAACGAGTTGTTACGTACCACTAACGTACGCAAGCATAAGGTACTTGCTGGGGCACGAGGGTCAAGAGCAGCTTGCAAGTCCCAAACTTTAATTTTGCTAAAAGGAAGAGAAGAAGGTCATTGTGAAAATACTGTTTCAAGTATAAGCACAGAAAACAACATCCAAAGCCCTGGAAAGTTTGCCAGGGTTTCTCTACAGCTAATTCCTCAGGATTAAGCAAATTGTGAGAATCTGCTGTCACTAAAATACTAAAACTCAATCTTGTGTTTCTTTTCAGCAGCAAATGCAGTGGTGGCTTTGTGATGGTTGTATGACAGATAAGAGGGCTGTGCACACACAAACCCCTCTGGAAGGTGGGAATAAAGCAGGGCTGGCCAACCCCAGGGAGACACTGACCCCAAATAAAAGGCTACAGACAGACACAGTTCCAGAATTGTTTTCAGTAACTCTGCTGTTCAGGCAGAGAAAGAAATGGAGGGTTTGGATGTGGATGTAAAATGCCATGAATCCATTAAACACTGAGCGAGACAGAGGTGCCAGTGGTGGGACTCCTGCCCTCAGCCCCACAGAAATGGTCCCTCAAGACTTCTGAGAGCCCTACAAGATAAATTCATGTTCAAAATAAACCTTTTTAGTGTGCTGCCTTAGAAAAATATAAAGTTTGAACTACTCTAAGCACACAGGACCTGGCAAGGAGTGATTCCTGAGGGAAGAAACAAAGCAATGTCCCTTCAGCCAAACAAGTTTACTTACGATGGAAAGTGAAACTCGAGTGATAACACAATTTAGGAGTGTGCTAAGGGGCACCAGAAAAGCAGCTTCTTGGCCACTTAAAACTGTGCTGAAATGCTCAAGCAGAAGCCTCTTCGGTATGCACTGACCCATTCACCAAACCAGGAGAGACCCCTGGCCCAGGGAACACAAGGCTCAGGGGCTTCCAGAAGCTGGTTCACTAAAGGCAGAATTTTTGACAACATACCCATCATAGGCTCCACTAACAATCCTCTTGTTGTCGAACCTGATGCATCGAACCAGCTCTTCGTGGCCTTCTAATACCCTTAAACAGGCACCACATTCGATGTCCCAGAGCCTGCAGAGAACAGAGGAGGGAGGCTGAGCACTGCAGCTTCAGCCTCACACCCAGGGATTTAAATGTGCTACCGACTGGGTTTCTGGGCAAAATATCACGTAATTTGCTCTAAAAGGCATGAGAACCATGCATGCCACTCAGAGCAGCTGCAGCTTATCAAAATCAGTGTAGTCATTCAAAATTACATGGAAGTAAAGCTTAGACCCGTGTTATTCTGGGAAATTTTAACACACTTTTTTCTATCTGCATAAATGGTTGATTAGAAGTTCAGGAAATTAGAAAACCAGTGACCAATGAATTCCCCACCTCTCCAAGCAGAAGACAAGGTGATATAGCAGTAGGCAAGAAGTTTTGTTTAGTTTGAAATAAACCTGTGGCCCACTTTTTAACGGGGCTGTGACATGTTTACTCTCACACTGCATTAAGTTCCATTCATAAATCATCTGCTCCAATTGGAAGCCATGCCAAGGATGTGCAGGAATCAAAAAAGGGGAAAATCCTGTTTTCCCTGGTCAAATGGACACTGTTAGACAGGAACAGCAGCCCTGGGCACCCACCTAATGGTGTTGTCTGAGGAGCCACTGACCACCAGGCGGTCCCGGTACTGCAGGCAGGCGATGCCGCGCTTGTGCCCGTTCAGGGTCCGGACAAACTCACACGTGCTGGTGCTCCAGACCTGGGGAACACAGGAGAAACTCCTCTGAGGGTTACACCACACAAGGTTTATGGATTTCAACCACTATGAGTTCACAAAGCCCTGAGGCTGAGCCTTTGAAAACCCCCAGTGTATCCTCACAGGCAAAGAGGGTCTCTGGTGCTCCGGGGACCCAGCAGTGACACTGAGCACTGCCACTGCACACAGAGTCACTGAGAAGAGCAGGAGGGCTGCATATAAACTGTTTTCAGGTGTTAGAGACTGTCCCAAATGATATCACAAATTTGATTACACTTGAATCTTGGTAAGTTAAAAATCATTTTTAAAAGTGGAAGTTATCACACACAAAAACCCCACATTTTTTTACCAAAAATTTACTAGCAAGCTACTAGTAAAGAGAAGGCCCAAACTGTGGCCTTTAAAAGTTTGGTGGCTGCTTCTTTCTTAACTTTAAAGGATTCAAACAACTTTGCCCATTTTTAATGAACTGTAATTGAAGTTGTAATGCAGAGTATCAAGTGGCTCATTTTCCAACACAGCGCAGCAGGATCTCTGGCAGAGATTTGGACATGGAACTGCCAAGAACTTCTTGGCCCAGGCTAAGGCAGCTCTGGTTCAGAGAGGGCAGGGTGGAAATGCCTTTGTTATACACTAGCACACTCAAATCTTCTAGTATGTAACAGCCTTCAAATACAGCCTTTTCAGCCTTCAAACATGGCACAGCCTGGCTGAGTTGCTGGGAAGACACAGTGAGGAGACTGAGGGGAGACCTCAGTGCAGTTCCAACTGCCTGGGCAGGGGCAGAGGAGGGGCAGGACTGAGCTCTGC
>JAWWLV010000030.1:908343-938881 GCA_035041135.1 Platyrinchus mystaceus
AGGGATCCAGGGGCAGCCACAGCTTCTCTGGGCAACCTGTGCCAGGGCCTCCCCACCCTCACAGGGAAGAATTTCCTACCAATATCCCATCTAACCCTGCCCTCTGGCAGTGTGAAGCCACTCCCCATTGTTCTGTCCCTCCAGGCCCTTGTTAACAGTCTCCCTCCATTTTTCCTGTTGAGTCCTTCAGGGACTGGAAGGCCACAATTAGGTGACCCCAAAGCCTTCTATTCTCTAGTCTCAGTCCCAATTCTGTCAGTCTTTTCTCATAGCAGAGCTGCTCCACCCCTCTGTTCATCTTGGTGACCTTCCTCATACCTGGATGGAGCACTGAGGGTACGGATCAACAGCAGCAAAATAGTGTTAAACTATTAATAAGTGGTCTTCAGTTCAGAATCGATGCCTGTGGGTAAATAATTGTCATGTGAGTTTGCAGTGTTGGCTGAGGCTTTGCCCCTTTGTGGCTGTTGGCACAGGGATGCCAGTCATGCCCTGCAGACCAAACTGGGAAGCAAAGTGGGAAGCACAGAAGCACCCTGAGCAGAGAGAGGTGAGGCTTCTGACCAAAGGCTTGAAACATTGTGATCTTGGGCTCTATACACCAGCTCTCGCCTTTTTGGTCTTCCAAAGGTGGCTTCCAGTAATTCCGGACCATAGTTTTGTCTGGGTGAAAGGGGCAGTCCATGAGTAAAAGACTCCAGACCTTCTCCTGAAAACTCCCCAGGAGTCCTAGAAGCAGTGGGAGTGACTGAGACATGAGCTGGGTATCAGAAATGGAGATGGAGAGGATCAGCTTCTGCTCCCTGCTCTGCTAGCCTGGCATTTTTAAAAAATTAATGCCAGCATGAATGGGAGCTCGTTGCTAATGAGCACTTATTAACAGGCTGTCACTGTGGTTTTTGGCTCATACAGTCATTAAATGGTGGTGGACCATTCCTGAGGATCTCTGGTTCTGGGAGGGAGAAGGCAGTACAGTCCTTGCCCCATACAGTCACCAAGTGAGTCCAAAGACACTCCAGGGTGAGAAGCCAGCCCTGTACCAGCCAAAACATGTGCAATTGTGTCCAGTGCCACTGTCAGCCCTTGCTTGGGTGAAACTCATGTTAAAAGTTTTTCCTCATCAAGGTTGACTTTCTGAAGAGCCCAGGGCTGGGCTTTTTGTCCTGCTCAGGGCTCTCCATGGTGGCATTATTGTTTCAATAATGCAGTGGTACTTCAGGCTTGCAGGCTGGCTCTGGCAGTGTCAGGTGCCTGGTCTGGGATGGCAGCAGGGGCAGAAGGTACAACAGCAACTTCGTGCCTGTCTGTAGCCTCCATGCTGAGAGGAATGACAGAATGTACACACCAGGAAAATTCAGAATATTGAAACTTCTGACCACATGAAGAGCTTAGACAAATTCCATTATCACCTGCTACATCAGGGCACACTGACATTACTGTGTGTCTTCAGAGCTTCTGTGGTGGCTGGAAGCACCTCTTGGTCCAGCATGAAGCAAAACACTTCAATTTTTCTGCTGGAAGAAGCTGCTCAAACAGGCTTGTTCTGCAGACATTTTGATTTCAGGGAAGTTCTGTTTTCTGATAGGAATTTTTTTCCCTTTTTTCCCCACCTAGCTGGGATAAACAAGGAACTGACTGCTAAAGGCTGGACCCTACTGAATACATATAGATAAAGATTGTAGAATCATAGAATCATATCATGGCTTGGGTTGGAAGGAACCTTAAAGCCCATCAAGTTCTAACACCCTGCTATGCCTTCCACTAGCCCAGGTTGCTCCAAGCCCTGTCCAACCTGGCCTTGGACACTTCCAGGGATGGGCAGCCACACCTTCTCTGGACAGCCTGTGCCAGGGCCTCCCCACCCTCACAGGGAAGAATTCCCTCCCAATATCCCATCTAACTCTGCCCTCTGGCAGTGTGAAGCCATTCCCCATTTTTCTGTCCCTTCAGGCCATTGTCAATAGTCTCTCTCCATCTTTCCTGTAGCTCTTTCAGGCACTGCAAGGCCACAATCAGGTCACCCCAGAGCTTCTCCTCTCCAGGCTGAACAATCCCAGCTCTCCCAGCCTTTCCTGCCAGCAGAGCTGCTCCAGCCCTCTGCTCATCTTGGTGGCCCTCAGCAGTCAGGTCACTGTGGGCTGTGTTACACTCCATAACTTGTTTTTTTAATGAAATTATACATGAAAATGCCCAGCACTTCAGGATAACTTTCCTGATCCATGAAACACGAAGGACTCCAACTCCACCACTGAGCTTCTGATGATGGCACACCCTTTCAATGAGCAGTTGTGTGCCCAAACTGCAGCCTGAGCCTGCCTGGCAGAGCAGGGATTTTATTCATACCCCAACCTGTGAAGCACAACAGCTGATGGAGAACTGTAACAGCAGAATCACTCTGCTGGCTTTCAGAGTTTCTCAATTAGTGTAATGCATATTCTCATCAAGATTTACATAAAAAACCTGACTAAACTAGCAGCCAATTTAGGTTGCAATAAGAAACAAAAAAAATTCTACTTCTGATCTAGCTAGCACTATTTTCCAGCATGTCTCAATTTCCACTGAGCAAGCTGACATCACTAGAAAAAAAATGTAATTATTGCAATCCCAAGAGACACCCAGAGGTGGTTTTCATTTGGTTTTGCTGGTTTTGGTTTTTAAATATGCAATAGCTTATTAGTTCCTAAAGGCAGGCTTCCCTCAACAGGTACTGCAGGGTCACACCTCAGAGCACAGCCCTTGTGCAACTGTTTCAAAGACACCTTCAACTCTCATTTTCCGAGTGTCCGGAGCGAAGAGTCAGTAATGCAAACCTGCCTGTATCCATCCTACAAAAATATGTTGTATTTCCAAGGACAATGAGCACTGAATTGTGTAATTGTAGCAATTTGATGACTCATCCCTGCACCACTCTGGGTACCAAAGCAGGGCTTGCAGAACTTGCACATCACGCAAACTCTTCTGCTGAATATAAATACACTGAGCCCCAAATAGAGACAGAAATCACTCCCCCTACACCTGCCCCTCAAAGCACCACTGATGCAGAATCAGCTCACTGGGAGAAATGGCAAAAGCAGTTTGCAGCTCAGCCAGACCAGGACTGGGGGCCAAGGTAAGCCTGGCTTGAACATCCCCACGGTGCCCACGGGCTCAGCTTGAGCTGGCAGGGCGAGAGTTTGCATCAATAAAATAATCCTAATCCTCTCTCAGCTTGTGACACAGAATCCAACAAGTCTCCCTGCAAAACCCCACCTGAGGCTCAGTGGTCATGTTTTAATTCAACTGGAAGCTGCTCTGCTCTGCAGCCCCTTCCCAGCCTCCCAGGAGCTTTCGTTTACCTTCAGCTCACAAGTGGTGCTTGTGTTTCAGCTGTCCTGGTTCCCCTCCTTGCCCAGAGCAGAAAAAACCTCAATATTCAAACTGTTTCTCAAAGCAATCAAGCTTATCACTGATATCAATGCAAACAGTTGCAGTCACTTTCCTAGAACATTTCTCAATTAACTTCCACGACTCTAGAGGACAAATACCTCAAAAGAGAAATCCTTTCTCCCTGCAAACAACAATTTTAACAGCAAAATGTTTCAATCAGAAATATGGCCCTGACAAACTGGAAGCAGGAAGGTACACAGACATTAGGAGCAAGGTACTGCTTTGCTTTTTTATTTATTTTTTTAATTAAGTTACCTCAAGTTCTCAGCTGCAATTATTATATTAGTTTCGCACTAATGGTTCATCTATTTTCCACATAAACCTTTTAGGTAGAACCCATCTGCACTTCCAATCTTAATCCATCCCAAAGTAAAGCAGTTTTTCTTCTGCACTTTTAAGACTCAAGGGAAACTTCAAACCATGTTCCTCAGTGAACTCATTAAAACTTCTGAAGTAAATGCAGAGCTTAGGTTTTTAGAGCTCTGACTACACCATGGACACTTGTCTTGTGCTACATACTTGTTCAGAACATTTGCACCTACAACTATACCAAAACCCACCCTAAAAAAGCAGATTTTGTTAGGCAGGAAAATTAGATATGTCAAGCTTTTGGGGGGGTGTTGGTATAATGGAAGCATTAAGTAGTATTTACTACCTTAGAAACCATCTCAATGACTAGTAAAGAGCCCTTTTAGCTTTTATTTCCGGCGTTAAAAAAACATCCACAATGAAAACTTGAGGGGAAAATACTAACTCAAGATTGTTGTCACCTTTCTTCTTTTTAGAGCAGGTGTAAAGAAGCCTCTTCAGATCCACTCATCATTTATAGGACTTGTAACAGGAAAACAAACTATTTAAAAAGTTGCATTTCATGCTGCCTTCTCCAACTAGCACAAACTGAGGGCCTTCAGCTCACGTGAGTGCCAGGGCTCGGAGCAGCCAAGGCATTTTCGAGCCAACTGATGCATCCCTACCACACATTCCAGAGCCCTGAACCTGCTCCACGCACCTCCCAAAGGCCCAGCAGTTCCCCTGGAGCATCCCTGCCAAAAGTGGGGGGGCTGTGTGGACACCCCGAGTCAGGGGCAAGGCAAAATTCAAATTCCAGAAGCTCCAAGTTGGACAATTTTCTTTACATCACGAGTGGATGGGTAAACAAGGCAACACACCCTCCTACCCCACACAATTAATAAGTGTTAACAGCATTCCAGATTAAAGGCAGGATAAGGAACTTCTCAGAAGCAAATTTCAGGGTCAGGTGGTAATTAGATGACTTCAGATTCATCAAAAATAAATTAGCCTCGGTTAAGATTAACTACACATCTGCAACTCGGCTGCCTGGATAAAATATTTCAAGGGTTATTCCTAGATTCCCACAGGGAATTTAGGTCCAGGTCTCTGCTGCTGGTTCCGGGTGACCCCAGCTCTGTCCCAGCTGAGCTCCCTCACTGTGCCAGCCAGAACAGCCCTGCAGGTGGAGGGGCTGGACAGGGACTGATGGCCATGGGACACACCACGGCCAGGAGAGGGGGATCATTACAGACACCGAGCCTTTTCCTCTCATATCCACTACTGCTTAACACCTCTGGCTTTCCCTGAGGTCTAGAAAATCCCTGGAAGTGCCCAAGGCCAGGTTGGACGGGGCTTGGAGCCACCTGGGCTGGTGGAAGGTGTCCCTGCCCATGGCAGGGACTGGAACAACAGGAGTTTTAAGGTGCCTTCCAAGCCAAACCATTCCATGATTCCATGAGCAGCCCTGCAGCCCTTTAACCCTCAAGCAGAACGACGCTTGGAAAAGGTGCAGACACGACTTCCAGCCTGAGAAAAGTGGCTGAGCAACAAATACCACACAGCAAAGCACAAACAAATGAGGAATAATTGAAAAATAAGCAACTCCAAACAACTACGAGCCCACAGCCACAAATTCACTGGCATTAAATACTAAGGCACCAGGACTGGAGAACCAAAAGACATAACCTTCAATTAAACATTCAGTAATTCCCTCCAGCGTGGCTCTGTGTTTTCCCTCATTTTTCTAAACCAGATTCTGGCACTTCTTTCTCTACACCCCTTCCTGTTTTGCCTGGGCACCAGGACCACATCAGAATTTATTCACATTCATTGGGTTTTGCTCTTCCCTGAAGATCAGCAACATTTTAAGTATATTTTGAAGAGGCTTCTATACAAACTTTTAGTGTAAAAGATACAAAAAGGTTCCTCAAAACCACTGAGGAGCCTGAAATACTAAAACTGCAGTAACCCTCAATTATTTATCTTTTGCAAAATAGAAGGTGTTTGCACGCAAAAGAAATACAGAAGTAGCAGCACTGCAATGAAATATTGACTAAAACTAAAGCCTAGAACCAGTGAGCTACTCCAAGGAAGAACCCTGTGCTGTTCCAAGCTCAGTTTTTTCCTCCTAAGATGTATGGCAGTGTATTCCAGATTTGGCAACTCAGGAAACTGGATCAATCCTTCATAATTATTCAGGAAATTCTAATCACTCACTAATTGTCTGAAACACAAGCTTTTGTTCATACACAATTTCAGTGTGTTTTTGGAACTGCTGACATCCAAGCAACCCAAAACCTGCAGAGAACCTTACCTCCACAAGGGCTGCAGACTAACCAGCCAAAGAACAAACCCTTCAGGAACACAAAATGGAAAAAAATGCCCCAAGTCATTTTTTCCAACCCCCACCCAGCCTTGCCTGGGGTGAGCCAGACACTCTGCTCTCGAGTGCTGATTTCATCTGGGTATTCAAAGGCACGTGCAATTGCATAATTGAGATTTCCCATGGTTTATATGATGGGTGGTAAATGTATTATATGCCTTTAATAAATTCTCTAGTTCAAGAATTTTCAAAAGCAGACAAATGTATTACAGTTTTTTAGAGCTCAAGTGTGCATTCAGATTCTGCCATCACGTATAAAACTTCAGGGATAACTTCACCTGATCCTTGTTTAAGTCATTTTGCAAATAGGACATTTAATCATCAGCTGCTGAGGAACTCAGAGAGAACTTTATGGTCCACTTTCATTCATTCATTCATCCTTTTCTTTTTTTTTTTTAATCACATTTTCTTGTATCTTCCATCAAATTTAGACTCTAACAACCCTAACCCATTTAGTACAAATGATATTCATCATTTATCAGTCACAGCATGAAAGACATGCCAATATGTTTGCATTTGCACACCTTATAGTAAATATTTAGCAGTCTACTCATTAAAAAATAATATTAAAAAGATGCAGAAAAACACAGATTAGAAGCATAGTTTGGATCATCCCTAAAGCCTGGCTTAATAATTGCATCAAAAAACACATGTGACCTTGAGGAATGCAAAAACCATGTAAGAATTAAAAAGGCAAAGAGTTGATCTTCAACAGCTGAGAGTTCCTGATCACACCACTGAACAGACAGTGCTTACACAGTGAAAAGGCTGGGATGGAGACAGCCTATATTATTTCTCTGTGGCAACAAAGTCAACTCCAACTTCTCAAGTATCTCTAAAATCCACTTGGAAGCACTGGGAGAACATTCTGCACCACCAAGTAATGCCCTTTTCCTTAGGGGGGCTTTGCAAACATGACTATTTTGCCAATATTATGCAAAGTAGTAAAGAGCTGTGGTTACAGTTCCCTCTTTCCCTGTGCCACTTCCCCCAGCCTGGCCAGATGGGCAGTGCTGATGTTTGCTCAGTCCTGCTGCCCTGCTTGGAGCCACCTGTCCTGCCCTCCACTCCGAGGCCTCCTCTGATTTATGGGGATTCTCTCACCACTTCAAAGGATCACAAGAACCAAACCACCCACGAGAAGACCCTTCTATGCCACAGCCTTGAAGGCCTGCAAACCAACCCGTGGCATGGCAGTGATGGAGGCCCAGGGACACCTGGAATGGCCAAGCTGCTGAACCCCCAGGAGCCTGGGACAGGGCAGGGGAACGTGCTGTGTGTGAGCTCTGTGAGTGGGACCATCGGTAGCAGCAAAACCAGTACTAGCACTGCCATCAACAGCTGCTGAATTCCCCTCAGGACAGGGACAGCCCCTCCTGCAGGGCTGTGTCCCATGAGGAGTCCAGCAAAGACACTGCACAGATGTCACTTCAACCTTTGCTGGGAATATACGATTACATGTTTCTGTTTCCTTGAAAATTCTTCTGTGGAAGAGATCGAAGCCCTGCAAGGAAGAGGACAATGTCACCCACCCCCCCCAGAACACACTGCCTGGCATCTCCTCTCTCCAGATTTCCCTCCTCCCCTCCCAGCAGGAGCATGGCACTCCTGGAGGCAGGCACACTCCCTAGCACATTGCTTTGCACCGTAACAGGATCAGAGAGCAAAAAAACAAATTCTCCTTTCCAAAGGAGGCTGAGAAAGCACCAACATGAGGCTGTGGCTGACAACAGCCCTGCACTCACACACAGCCTGCTGCAGATGCTTCCTAAGAGGCATAAGCAATAACAGCTCCTGCCCACTCCTTGTGAGATTAGTGGGACTGTGTCAAGCTTTAAGGGACACAGTTTATGCCAAAATTACACTGCCTGTTGCAGCTCTGAGCAGCGGGCTCTGGATTTGCTGAGACAAGGTCTAGCACCTTGTGGGGTTACATGAATCCATCACACAGCACTTGACTCCACAGGGACACATCCTTCCAGTCTGAGAGAGGACAGATTGAGATGTCTATGTGGAACAAGAGAAACACCAGCAAAAGGCAGGCTAGCAGGTCAGCCAGAGGAATAAGGACCAGGTCTTGAAGCTCACACCACTTTTTCTGTGCTCAGAAGTCCCTTCTGCAGCAGCTCAGTGACCTATCTCAGGAGGGAGTCATATCACCACTTCCTCCTAATCTCAATCATCAAGATGAGCGATTAAGTAAATTACTAACTTTTGATTAGCTGCAACTTCTGAGGAAAAGACAAAGATGAGAGAACTGCCCACCAGCCAACAGCCACGGCTGAAATGATTTGAAAAGCTCTTTAAAAAGAGAGCAGGGCTCCTGAGAGGGGTCACTCCTCTGTTCAAGCCCATGTGCAGCTCAGGGATGAGGTGTTATGATCTTCAGTGCTCTCTAAAAACCGTGGAGAACAACCAAGCCCCAAAAAAGCACTCGTGTGTATGAAGTTGTTCATACCAGCCAAGCCCTTTCCCCACGGGCAGAAAGGTCGGGTTGGCAGCTCTCAAACAGTCCCATGCTGGGGAGGCCACCACAAGTGACCCCAACCTGTCCCGTGGTTCCACGGGCTGCTCTCCCCATGTGCTGGTCACAGACCACGGGAATACAGCTGGACCTGTGTGTCAGAGGCTGAGGGACTGGTGTACGTCATGTCTGAGGAAAAGCAGGAACCAAAACTCTCTATTTGCTGGTCTTTGGACAGCAGGGACACATTTCTTCTCCTCAGCAGAGCTCTGGTTCCCAGCTCAGTCCTTGCTCACGGGCTGCAGTTCAATCCAGTGAGTAACCACTCACTTCTACTTCAAAATAAACACCAGGAGTTGTCCCACTAAAGAGCAGGTCTCTCTTCCTGCCCTAAGAATGAACAGGCTGAGTTAATAATTGAAGTCATAAAGCTGAGAACACTCAGACACACAAAGGATGACAGAGAAGTGCTTATCACAACCCTTCCTTCAGATGACAAATCACACTTGGGAAAAGCAATCCCTGCACTGCACATCTCCTGATCCAGCCGGTGTCCAGAGCCAGCACCAAGCCATGGCCACACCAGCAGAAGCCCCACAAGCTGCTGTTCCCCAAAGGGGCTGTAGCAGAGCTGTGCTGGCTCTGAGACCATCCCAGGGCCCATCCCAGTTTGGGCACTCCACAGAAATGGCTGGGATACAGACCTGGTGGAGACAACCAGGATGGCCAAGCACTGGAGCACAAGGGGGAAACAAATGCAATGTTACCCTTTGCAAAATACTTGCAGTGAGTGCAACTACCACCCAACTGGGCTGTCACATCAGCCCTCAAAATCTGTAACACCCACACAAAGAACTCAAAAAAAACATGTTACAAGAAACTGCTGAAAACAAACCCCAAAGTACTGTTGACTTAACTGAGAGCAGACTCCAGCTTCAGCCAGAAGAGTCAACAATACTGGGAAGCACTTCTGCTGGTCACCAGAGGGAAAACTGGCCATTTTTACCTCGGCTTTAAGGACTGGGGATACCAGGCCGTGCCCCTGCCCCAACCAGCAGCAGGCTGACCTCGGGCAGAGCTTTAATTGCTTCTGCACTGCTGGGCTGGGCTGAAAGCTTTGTGTCTCTGAAAGGAGCCCGTTCAAGACAAAGGAACGAGCACAGAGATTTCAGACATTGGAGAGAACATTCTGTTGCTTTAAGGAAATGGAATCAAATATGCATTTCTTTTTAATGGATCTGTTGGACTGTTTCCAAAAAGAAATAGTAACAGTCCCACTGTTTTGAGGCAAAATACCAGAAAACATGTCAAAGAGGTATTTGTAAATTCCTTCCAACCTAACAGAGGCAGCAAAGCAGTTGCCTGGTTCTGACAACTCATTTTAACAGCTGCAGAGAAGAACATTTCCAAAAGGATGCAGGTTCAAGAGTGACAGGCCAGGCCTCATCTCCCATCTGGGATTTCATGCTCCAGAGGAAAAGGCTTGAGCAGAAATCCATCACCTGCACTTGCTGGCATTTTAAGAACACTGCATCATGTCTGTGCCTGAATTTGCACCGTGAAAAAAGGATGATGAAGTTATGATGTTAAACTCTTGGCTTTCAAGTACAAACTTTTCCAACTCCAATTTCCATTGCTGTATTTCCTTCTGGTATCAGAATACAAACACCAACCAACAGAAGCTCCAAATTAGTAAAGAACAACGAACAGAAGCTTAAGCAAGTTAATCCTAAATTGTATCATCAATAAATAGAAAGAAAAACTTCCTTCTGGAAGTTTCTGTGTTTAAACTGAAAGAAGGGAAATTTGTGTTAGACATTGGGAAGAAATCCTTCCCTGTGAGAGTGGGGAGGCCCTGGCACAGGTTGCCCAGAGAAGCTGTGGCTGCCCCTGGATCCCTGCAAGTGTCCAAGGCCAGGCTGGACAGGGCTTGGAGCAACTTGGGACAGTAAAAGGTGTCCCTGCCCATGGCAGGGGGTGGAACAGAACTGGACAGAACCAGGATAAGGGACAGGAAAGCCAAAGGCACTATCAGAAGCCTACAGAGCCCTGGGAGAACAGGCTGGGAGGTGTCGGGAGAGGCAAGTCTGACAAAGCCACTGCAGGAATTTGAAGATGTGCCTGTGGAGGAACAGGTCGATATCTCCCACTGGATGCTCGGGAAGAGAGAGTTTCATGTTCCTGAAGTGAACCAAGTCTCTGTTAAAGCTCCCCAGATCCACAGCCCATGCAAGAACACGAGAGGAAGGCAAGAGCCTTAATTAAGCATGAAATTAAGCTGAGAATTTTAAGAACAATAAATGGAAAGAAAGGTGTAGAAAAGAACCTTTTCTAAGAACCCCTATGACCCTGTGAGGGTCTAAATAAGCATGAAAAACCTAAGCAGAGTTTTAGAAGAGTGAAGGAAAGTGTAACCGAAACAGGGAAGAAAGTTGGTGGGGCAATACTTGGTTACTAGGTTGAGTTCATTACATCTATCTAATAATTCATTTCCCAAGGACTATTTCATCACATCCTACATTATGCAATAATTCCAAGTGATGTCTGGGCTCTTATCTTCTGCTGCTGAACGATTAGTCTCCAGTTCACACTGTAGATGTTTGCTTACAGAGCCCAGAGCCCTGGATGACGCCTGACAGAGCTCTCGGAGCTATTTCCCAAATCAGTGTGACAAATATGCTTAAAACCCTGCAATGCTCCACCAGGCTGAAGCCATGGAAGGTGCTGTACCCACAGGGTTGCATTACACAACTGGTAATAGAACCAGTTCCTCTAAAGACCTAAATAAGGGACCAGTATGGTTTTAATTTTGCAGTCAAATCCATACTGGAGCAGATGAAAACAGGAGCTATTGGAATCCATGTGTGTTCATAATGGGGAGCTCCTTGGTACAAAATCATTATTAAAGATAACTAAGGAGTTAAAAATAAGGCCTGGGAATCTATAACAGTTTCAAGTATTAGGAACTGGCATTTAACATATGCTTCTCAATGCAACGGTAACAAGTGATAGGGACCAAGGACTTTATTTCCAAATAATACCCAAGTCAGAACAGATCAGATCAAACTCCAAGTACCGTAAACAGGAATAAATACTTCTTAATAAATTATCTATCTCTCCATTCACTAACAGCTCACAGAATGCAGAAAGTAAAATAATTTTCCAGGAATTATGAAGGTATTTGACTGCATGAGAAAAAAGCACAGAACTCAAAGACTATCTGTGGACAAATGGAACACCGCCCCCAACCCATGGGCATCAGAGGTATTTGTTCAGTGTTACAGCCTGATTTTAGAAGAGCCTCATTAGGTTTCATGATTAACAACATCATGGAGAGCAAGATGGTTTGCAAGAGCAAACCTAATCCCTGCCTTCTCCTTTTACACAGGTTCCAAATGACTCCTGAAGCCTAAATGTTTGAAAAAGCACCAAGACTGAATAAAAGCTTCCTGAAGAGATTCTACAAAGCTCCAGATTTAAGACTGTTCTTGCCTCTTTCTGGCTTGTTCACTAATTACTCTACACATACACCACACAGATAACAGATACAGCTCCCAGATAAGGTCTGTGAATCACCCAAGAGCTTCTGTATCTCCCTCCTTGCACTTCCTATTAATCATCATTACCCTAAATGAATGTGTGCTACAGAACCAAGATCTATCTATGCCCCACCTGATATATATGTGTGCTTAGAGCTCAGGAAACAATGAAGAACAAGCCATGGTGCCAAAAATAAAAACTGGGGAAAAGCAGCTCGTGCCACTTTCACTTCCAAGTTCCCCTTCAGCTGTCACCAGGTCACACACCCAAAAGGAGAACTTTAAAAAAGAAATCTCTACAGACACTTCCAAAAGATTAAAAACCTCTTCTGTTTGCAGTTCTACAAAATAATTCAGACAGACCCCCACAGCCTCAAAGCAACCCCACCTGCCTGAACGTTGCCCTGGCAGTGAGGTACTTTATCACTGAAATTCCTTAGCCTTGCTAACTGTTGCTATTATATGGCCAAAAATGTTCTGGGAATGTGCAATTCCCACAGGCATATGGAGCAGGAAAGCCTTACACAAAGGAACTGGCACTTCAGCGTGGTTCTCATGAAAGCTGACAGATCTGTAACAATTCCTGAAAACAAGACAGGTTTGAGAAATCTTTCCAAGTGACACATTCTGACAAAGGAGCTGCCTTAGCTCTGGGTTTTAATTATATGGCACCACATCTGTGTGATAGCAGGTTTCCAAAAACCTCATGTATACAGTAGCACGCTCATAAACAAACTGGACTGTATTTTATCCTGTAATCAATACTATCAACAAAAGTTTGTAATACAACATATTCTACATCAATTAATCAACTCCCAGCCCAAGCAGAGCTTTCCTCTGTTTAATTTACAGTTTATGTACCCAGTGGAGTTGATTCATAAGGAAGTAGGGACAGTCAAAGTTCTCAGATTCAGCACTAAGAAGTCCTGAAACAGTTCTCAAACCGGTGAACACAATTAGGCTGAAGCCACAACTTCCAAAGTCGGGGAGGGAGGAGGTAACAAATTAAGCAGGAGAGTGCAGGGTGGCAGCCCTGGGTCTGCCATGGCAGCTGAGCAGCAGCTCCCACCCTCAGCAGGGCTCAGGAACCAGCCTGGAAACCATCCCTGGCCGTCCCACCACACTCCCAACATCACTACCCAGCTTAAAACCAACCATGACCACTTGCTCAAACATTGCCAGACACCCTTTGGCCACTGACAGATAAGATCCAGGGAGAAAAAGAAATTCAGAATTCCCACTGAAACAAAGTTTTATTTCACTTTTCCAGGGAGGGGGTCAATGCTGAGGATCAGGAAAAGGGAGCAGGAAGATTTTGCATTAGAACGAGCTTGCAAATATCCCCAAGACAGACACAAAACCTCAGTGACTTTGCCTTGGCACAACTACAGGCACCTTCTATAACCATTATTTGGCCATGAGATAGAGTTAATTTCTATAAATTTGAATTATCCTTCTATGGGTTTATCTCGGGGGTTTTTTCCTTGCTTTGAATACTATTTCAAAATGAGAAATACAAAGCATTCAAACAGAAAAACATTTCTATTTTAACAGAAATTTTGAAGGAATTTCTAATTCTGAAACTGAAATTTGCTGGAACTCAAGTGGCCGCATTTTGCAGGTGGGAGGAGAGGTTTTTGAAACAACTGGTTGCTCTCTAAGGTAAGACTGTGGCTGAACTCAAATGGAGTGACAAAACTCAATTGTTTGTTTTCATTCACAAAACCAATTTCTTTTAAGTACTCACTTTGTACACATGAAAGACTGAACCACTGAACAATGTTATCATGTTATAAAATATACAAATGTTAAATAATCATCATGCTCTGCTAAAAAAATGCGACATTCAGAAACACCTGAGGAAATGCCACAGTTACTACACACATTGAGCATTTTATTCCCAGGTAAATCCCCTGGGAGATCAAAATTGTTAACTGGTACCAATAGCTCCTTTTTTATCATTTTCAATCCTTCCCAAACCAGTGAAGAAACAGCAGCAATTCCCCATCTATAAATTAATGCAGGCTCAGCTCCAACAGCTTACTAGAAAAAAACAAGAGAGAACTTAGGGTTTAGTGATTCTCTATGCAGAATAACCCCCCATCCCTTCACTTCTTCAAAGTTAAAGCACTAAGTTAACAGGGCAACCCAAAGACCCCAGGGCTCCATGCTCACTGTTCTGCATTCAGACCACTGTAAGGCTGCACCCAGGACCACACTCTGTGGCAAATAAAAAGCTGATCCTTCCTAAATGAAATCCCACAAACATCACAGGCTAGTCAGTTCATTGCAATTTAAGAGAAAAGGCAAAGCTCATTATTTTTTTAAATTAAACGAGAAAGCAAAACGTAGCAGGCAACATGCAGAACTATGAGCTACTTATATCACAACTTCAGTAAACAGGCAATCAAACACAACCTCACCACCCCCCAGCACCTCCTGCACAGAAAGCCCTTTAAGAGTCACTCCTCCAAAGCAGTTAAGTAGAAGATTTCAGAAAAGGATGCACAACAAACATTTAGCAGACTTAACAATTGGATTAAACAGAGTCCTGCGAGTTTAACACAAGTTCAAAGCATAGGCATAACATTTACAACAAGAAAGAAGAAAGGCACCTGGAGACATCTGACACTGGGCATGCTCTGCAGGCATCTCAGTGCGCACATGCTCTCTACCAGGTTGGAGCAGCCTAGCCACAAAGACCTTGGCACAGAACACTGCAGGGTGACAAAAAGGAAGGAAGAGAAGAAGCAGTTAGATGCCACAACAAATCACTCAAGGCAGGCAACTCATTAGTAAGTTAACGTGGGTACTTATCTATGTTATTCTACATCAGTCACCAGGCTGGCGGCCAAGGGTAAAATAACCACTGAAGATCCTGTGCAGCAAAGGAGCCATCCCTGCCCTGGCCAGGACAAGCCACCCCTCTGTCCTGAGCTCATGTGCCTCCCCTGGAACCTCCTGGGTTTGGTGCCCAGCTGAAGGTTCTGGGAGTTGTTCCAGCTGGGGTCTCACACTGTGCTGACAGAGGCTCCTGGGCCTCGCTCAGCAGAGTGAGGCTCTGGGACACTCGGTGGAGCAACTGGGGATCTGTCCTTCAGCAACAGCAACCTCAGCTGCCTTTATAGGTACTGAGCATCTTTGTTGTTTAACCCAGATTAACAGCTCTGCATCAAAGCTACACACCCATTGCTAAATGCTCTTTGCAGGGAATGCAGCAACTGGACAAGAGAACCACAAACATCATCATGTGTAAAAAATCCTTCATTTTTTTGGCTCTTTACTGTTATTTCATGAAAACATGTGTCGTTCTCTGTCTTAATACAGTGTTGCTGCTGCTTTATTTTGCTCTCTGGATTTTTTAAGGATCCTGTTTGTACACAAGCCCCCAGAGTGCACCCCAAAAAGGGAACAGCACCAGGTGTTCCCCTCACAGTCCCCCCCTCCCCGAGACACAAGGGCAGGAGGTTCCCATTAGGGCGGCAAATCTTGAGAGTGGAAGTGGAGGAGCTTTGGGAATTAAGGTTTGGCTCTCCCCACTGTCTCAGCTTTCCCAAACTCTTTGTGGTGCTTTATTCCAACAGCAAAACCGACATTAATGTCTGAGTTTCCGGGCTCTGTACTGGGACACTGACAACCAAACAATTGGGGTATTTTTTAGACAGGAACAACCTCTAAATTCAAACTGCAAGACCAAGTTCTGCTTAGTCAAGATGCATGGTATCCTGAGAAATTGGGGGAAAACTTTGGAATTATCAGTTGAAGATATTCTAAAGCCAAATTATACCCTGACTACAGTTATTACTCACACCACCACCCAAGCTTAACTACCAGACTCCCCATTGCCGACAGGAGAAGTTAGGAGGAGTTTGGAAATCCTTTTTGGCTTTTTCTGAAGCTGAAGAAACGTTCTGCAGAGATTCCCCAAACCTTTTATAGCTCCAGGGTATTAATTCACAGCTCCTTTTAAGGACAGAGCAGCTCATACACCAGATAAAGTTGGGGAAAAGGCTTCAACTCCTCAGCATCAAGCAGTGCACAGACCCAGCTCCAGCCCTTGGCACAGCCTGAGCTTCCAGTATCTTTCACTAAATTTCCAATTTAGTTATAACAAAGAGCAGATCTTTAAAAAGCAACCCCCACACAGGTCACAGCTGACAGCAGAATAACCACAGGGGAAAGCAGTTTGTGCCAGGAGTGAGGAGGAGGAGAGAGCTCAGAGCACCTGAAGGGGTTAAAAACTACTTGTTTTTATTTCATGTCTTATGAATAAAACAAAAGAAGGTGTAATATTTTCATCTCCATGCTAAGGAGAGTAATGAAGGCAAGAACAGGCCAAAAATGCCACTACCAGCATCAAAACACACAGGAATTCTCTCTCCTCTTATGCAGCAGGAAGGTGGTGATTCCATAGGGATATCCTGTGCTCTGCACTTGTCTTGGGGAGAGTGGGTACAAACACAGGGTACATGTGTTATTCTTTCCTCAGTAGCAAAATAAATCACAGTTTTCTACTACTAAAAGTTCCTCATTTAAAGTTTAGAGAAATGTGATTTTGCATTTAGCCACGGAGTAATTAACCCAGTATATCTGTAATTACTCTGCAATAATTTACTTGGACATGTCCTCACACAAACATTCAAAATTTAGTTTTCAGAGCTGTTCTAAGTCAACCAATGACAACAGGGAAACTACCTTCATTTCAGCAAGACACCCAAAAAAAGGTTTTCATATTTTTAAAGAGATGGGGTGTTCAAATCCACTGACAGGATACTGAACATGCAGACCTTTTATTGGTCTGTTGCTTCAAAACAAGAGTGTATAATTCAAGAAACCTCCTTTCCAGTCTGTTTCACTATTTAATCTTATTTGGTATAATACCTGTATGGTGTTTCTGCAACACTGAACCATCAAAATTCAGGAAATCACACAAAAATTTCATTCTGCTCACATGACTTAATAGAAATCATTGATCAAAAAACACAGCAGACTTGTCTCCTAAGATGTTCAGATCAGGTGCACAAAGCCGAGTGCAATGTTTTAATGAATCTACACCTGTAGGTGTCCGTAAATTATGAGCTAAATAGCTTTAGTATTTTTCACTAGTTTAGGTTGTTAGACTGTTTTTTCTTTTATAAACTACTTTACCTAAAGAAGCTGAATTTGAAATACTTAGGAGCCAGACAGGTCACTTGAGAACATTTTTAACTTTAATTCAGAATCCATTAGACACCCAGGCCGTTTCCACGCCAAGTTTAAGCCCCACAAAAGCCTTTTCACAGGATTACGAAACCCTGACTGAAAGGATTTATAAAACCACATTGCACAATACTACAAATTAAATATTGCCTCCCACTTCACACCAAACAGGACGTGCAAATATTGGTGTGTTCACTGACATGTTATTGCTTGACCTGCTTGTGTAGGGACTGTCAGGAATAAAAGTTTAATAGTTACTACAGACTTAACCTTGCCCAGCAGGACCTGAACTTGTGCCTTCACTCTCCACTTGCCTTTCCTCAGGATCCCAGGGAGCTGCAGCACGATGTAGGGAAGTCTGGAGAGCTGTGGGATCACCTGTCTGCAGGGCACAGAGGGGCTCTGAGCTCAGGGGAAGAGCAGAGGAACTCTCACTCTGACCTCTGCCTTGCCTCACACCTGGGAGGATTCAGACCCTAACTTTATTATTAAGTGATTGATTTTACTTCTGTACACAAAGTCCCAGGAATTACATTTCAAGATTTAGGTTTCAACCTTAAATCTCAAATTTAAGCAGCCTATGCAAATGCTGCATTTGCATTCAAACCTGTAAATTCTCAGTAGTATCAGCAACAAAGGAACATGCCTCAATGCCTTTAAATCTTAGATGCTAAGAACTTCTTATATTTAATAGCAAAGCACAAAGCAGTGTTCACCCAACAAACCAACATTTTAGGATGAAGGTATCAAAAAAACCCCTCTCAAAAGTTTTTGTTGCCTCTGGACTTCTCCCAGGTTACAGCTCTGCTGTCTTGTTAAAGCACTGTAAAATGCCCAGAAACCATTTGGTTCAGTGCATCTGATATTAAAGAGTGATGTCCCACAGAAATCCTCACACTTCTGTATCCCTTAAAAAGAAAAATCCCTCATTTATCCTATAAAGAAATGCTCAAGAAATGCCTCTGGACTATAGTGGGTATTCCTGATGGAACCAGCCTCCCTTTGCTGCCCAGGGATGGCAACACTGCAGTGTCAGAATGGACAATTCCAGCACTGCCACAGCCAAGCCCTGTGCTGCAGCTCTTAGGAAGTATTCAAATTATGACCTCGGAGGTTTTCATGCATTTTTTTTATTTATACAAGATAAATTTAGATTCCTTAAATTATTGGATCCAAATTTATTGGAATCCAAATTTACAGCTTGGGAAATTCGAGTCTTAAGGCAAAAATATCCTTGTTTTTTTACAAACAGTTTGTAGACAGAGTCCAAAAAGATTGGCAAGGAATTTTGGAATTCCAAAGGAAAGTGCAGTAAAACAAATGAAGGAGCTAATTTACTCCATTTTTTTCCAGGAAACATGGCTAACTATATTAATTCACTCTTCCTGCAGCAACTTTTTTCTTACACAGAAATTGAACATCAGAACCCAACAAATCTTTCCAGTTTATAAATCCTAAAGTCTGAAATGCTTTTCCCAGCTCTCCTGTGACAGCAGACCAGTTCCTCAGCAAGGTTAGGTTGTGCTCTGGGTGTCCCTGGGGCTATCAACTGATATTTGAACTGGCAAAAAAGGTACAACCAAATAACTTGAACCTTCATTATGATTTTTTATAGGGTTTTAGCTGTAAAAACTCACATGCTACTCAACATTGGTGATTTACTGCTTAGTCTACTTTGATTGAGGCCTGGACCAATAGAACTGATACTTCTTTATTTCCAATTATTAACAATTAATACTGATAAATGTATGGGGTAACTGCTGCTACTTAACCCCCTCTCCGTGGCTGGGGGCTCAGCTTAGTGCTGCACAAAGGGGTGCTCTGAAAAGCACTCGGATTTGAGAGTGGTCTGAACACCTGGGAAAGCCTTATTTAATCTCAAGTTCAGATCTCAGTTTCTCAAAAATCAGCATTAACCACCATAAGACATAAAAATCATAAAGCAGTAACACTCTTTGAAGGCCTTCAGTATTATTTTACACTCAGCAGGGCACAGTTGCCAGCTGAAAGTCCATCCTGGTTTGCAGGCTGGGATATCATCCAGACCTTACCTGGTGCTTTTACTGTAAGTGATTTATTCAGACAGTGCCAGGCATTTATTCAGAGCAGTGGTGAATCACTGGGCATGGGAAGGAGTGCCCTGAGGATGTGAGGGGTGGAAAGCAGGAATGTCAGTGTGCTGTGTGTGTGAATACCCTGTGGGACATGCAGGGAGCACCGACAGTCCCCGGTGACTGCACCTCTGCCCCAGCATCCCGCAGCTCTGTGAAGGACTGCACACTGCCACACTGCCATCAGCCCAGGGGCAGCACTCTGTGCCCCTCCAGTGCCACTCCAGGCCCAAGCTGTCCCCTGGAGGTGCAGGGTGTTCACATGCTCTGTACAGTCTGCTGGAGTCGGTGCCAGCACAGCGCTGCCTTTCCCAGGGCCAAACGCAGCCTCACGGCACGTCCTGAGTGTCCAAACTGGAAGGCTGTTGGAGCACCATCCCTACAACATATTTCCAAACTCCATGGAGTTTACACATGCATTCCAGTGACCTGCTTCAATTTAAGGAGGACTATATTTTCAGGTCAAGAAAAAAGTAGTCTTAGATATAATTTACTCTTGCGTTTCTGTCCTTTGATGAACTACAAATGCAAAAGTGATTTTATCCACAGAGCAGCCAACTCATTTTAACTTGTGAAATGTTTCTGGTTATTCCTTTATTATCAGATCATTTTAAAAAAATAGGTAACCAATAACTGAGTCATGGTGCCCTTAGGAAAACCAATTTAGACAAATGATTTGCCATTCCCAATAAAAATGGCTCAATGCAACAACCTTCCAACAGCCATTCAAGATCTGCACGTGAGCTCTTGCATTTGGGGAAAAGCACTAAGTGAGGGATCAGGAAATGGAAAGCAAGACAAAGGGAAAATAATTGATGAGAGAAATTCTCCTCATTACCACACCGTTGCTCTAGATAGGACACTGAATTCACAGGAGGGTGATGGATAACGCTGTCCCACTCTGCTCCTGGAGACCAAAGTACACGTGTGCTACACCAAATGAATGCTACAAAAGGAATATGGGTTCAGTGGAGAGAAGATAAAATGCTTTCCTTGAATATAATAACCATCTTACTCCATTATAATTTATTCATCAGGATAAGACTCATCAGATGCAGCACCTCATTTTCAGGAAGATACAAAGGACTGGGGAGAAAATCCTAATTCGTTCGTGTAAATCACTCTGAACATGAACTGAAATCATCTAAATTTTCCAAAATACACAGTATTTAGATCAATCCTGCTTCCTTCATGTACATACACCCCAACTCCCACAGTTCCAAAACTCCAGAAGTGTGATATTCCCTTCTGTATTAACACAGCCTGTGTTACACTCAAAAGGCCATTTCAAAAGCAAAGGGTTTCCCCTGTTCTCCTGCAGCAGGAACAGAGGGGTCACAGACACCTCCAGACAGCAGCACCCCTGCTCTGAGCACATAATACCTGAGGAAGAGAGACCCAGCACTGCCAGCTCAGACAGGAGACACTTTGAGCGAGTTAAACATGTAGAAAAATGTGGCTGAAACTTGTCTAACACGTTAAAAGTTGTCTCAGACTCTCTCCTGTATTAAGTTTTTAAGGGTGAGGCCTAACACAACTAACAACAGTATTAACCCCCAACTACACACACTCCTGAGGTCCAAGCCTAGGCTCTCACATAACAAAACTATGGATTCACAGGCAGGGTTTGTACACCAGAGGCTGCACAGAAATATTGACACAGCTCTGAAATGTTCTGAAATGTAAGATTCAGAACACGGGCAAGAGCAAAGCCATCAACCTGCTCAGCTCTACTGCTGCTTTTGTAGGGCTGTTTCATGTTTCCAGAAGTTAAGCAATATTAAACATCATAACACTGGGGATCTTGATCAGCAGGAGGACACATTTATGCTTCCTCTTTTTTCCCCCTTCAGTGTATTTTGAATTATTTCCTCTTTTCAAATTTCATCACAAAAGATTCCAAGTTCGCTTCTGCCTCCCCGTTTTCTCATTTTAGAACAAGGCACACCCTGAACAGCAAATATTCCACAGGAAGATGTTATTTTACAGTTTTAACTCCAAAGTGAGTCTGACAGGTGCATGGGACACATTCAATTTGGTATCAGATGAGACTGCAAGAAATGTGTCAGACTAAGGTTAATAAGTATTTCCTTAAGATTTTCCCCAGGTTTATTTTAGAGAATTACACTAAAACAGCATGCCCAACACTTCTCCACCCTAACCAAATAAAATTCTACTGCTCAAAAAAACAAACCAAAAATCAACAGCACCCTGTGCACAAATCATTCATTATACATGTATTTATCAATTAAATTCAAATATAACTTTTGCACAAAATATCACACCAGCAAAACAAACGCAGAGCTAAAACAACCAACGGCACCCACAAGAGTCTTTGGTACAGGAGGTTAAATACTGAGGCCTTACCAATTGCTGTAGCAACTCTCTGCCAAAGAGAACACACAAGTGGCTTGGTGTTATGGCTACTGCTGTCCAAAGGAATTGAGGTGCATTTTGGAAATAAGCTGCCAAGTTCATCAAAGCACTGACACTAGAGCTGGGCACTGAGAGAGGTGCAGCTCTCCTGTTCACACCAGACACACTCAACTGGCAGAACTTTATTTTCCTACCAGTCAGGGCACAGCTTTCCTTCCTGAGGCACAAACCCACCCTCCAAACCCGTCTCCAAGATAACATCTTGTAGCCTTTTACAGTCATCTCAAAATCCCAGATGAATGTGACTCAAAATACAACCCCTCTCCCCTACTCTGAAATGAACCCGTTATCACTTCAAGGCTCCTCCCTAAGGCCCTGCCTTACACCTGGCTTAGATACTCCAAAACCAGCTGGGGACAGATCTTCCCACTGAAATCCCTCAAAGGGTTTGGGACACTGCCCACAACAGAACTTCAAAAGGCATTTCAGCAGGAAAAGCTACAGGAACTCGTACTAGGAACAACTAGAGAAACTCTCTCCATTTGTGATGAACCATCAGAACTCAGAGCAGGTACCTGTGAGCTCCCTGAACTCCCTAGAGAAGCTCAATGCAGTCCCTGGCAAGGCTGCTCTGCCCTTCCACAGCCAGGATGTGGCAGCCACTCACTCCGTGCCCCTGCACACACGGCTTTCCAGCTCCACACAAGTTCACCTCATGTTCCCAGGCCTGTCCTTCACAGGAGACCAGCAATTCCCTACAGTCCTACTGTAACTCCTGGATATGCCCTTTCTGACTGCAAGCTCAGCAGACTCCCTGTGTCCAAACACTGCAGGACATGAAGCAGTTAAAGCAAGAGACTGAATGTGCGGACAAACTCATCTAAGCAGAAGCAGCAAGATATAGTACAGGGTGACATCTTACCTGAAACTTTGTTTCTGGGCTTCAGATCCACCAATCCAGAATGAAAGGGGATTCGAATGGGTTTTCCTTCTCAGACTTGTCTGTTAAAAGAGAGCAGCCAATCATCTTCAGCTTGGTGTATCTACTTCTTTCTTGAATGAAAGCCCAATTACTGCTAAAGCTGTTAGAGACAAGGCATGGACCAGCCCGGCACCGACTGCGTTAGTGGGGCGGCGGATTGGTGGATCTAAGACAGAGAAACGGATTTACCGACAACAATTTGCTCCTTCCCCTACCCTGAATCACCCAAGGAACAAGTGCTTTGGGGCTACAGCTCACTTTGCAAAGATTAAAGAAGATGAGAAGAAACTACGGTGCAAACAACAAAGCAAATACTAAAGCTGCAACCACCAGCTCACACCTCGCACGGCCGCTCCAGGAGCTGCCCCAAGGGCTGAGCACAGCTTTGCAAACAGCCCGACGTGCTTCTCCTGATCTGCTACATACATGCTCTAAAGCATTTGACTGCACTGATTATTTCTGTTTCCAGACTCAAAATGACCTGACTTGCCTCACATATCTGCAGCACGAAGATGGAGCCATTACGACATTCCAGACCTGAACTACAGCGTTGAATTCAGTGTATTTTCAGCTGCTTCTCTGGAAAACAATCCAGAACCAGGAGAGAGTAAGACACGGTCTGCCACTCCTGGGACGTGAAAACGTCACCTCCTGCTAAGCAAGGAGATAAAAGGCCCCCAGCCAGTACTGTCAGCAGTACACTTTAGGTGACTCATTTAAAGCAGCTGGAACAGCAACCCCTGAGAGAAGATGGAGTCTGCAGAAAACTCATACTACACGTGTCACAGAAAGCACATCCTACAGAGACCAAACTGTGAGCCTTTCAGAGAGATCTTCAAAAAGTCTGGGCCATGGCCTATAAAACTTCCCCTGCCAGCAGCCAGAAGCAGGAGCAGGGTTTGCTAGAACCAAACGCTGCCACATCCCCGGACGAACACGGCACAGTCGTCTCTCACCCTCTGCCCTGCTCTCCAGCCCCTCAGGGAGCTGAACTGAGTGCTCCTCAGCCTCCACCACTGTGCTCCAAATCTCAAGGCACCAGCAATCAGAAGGGTAGGAGAAACTGCCACTGTTCCCAGCTGTGTCAAGGAACTGCTCCATGAGGACACGAGAGCCCCTGACTGCCCACAGCTTCCCAAAGAAAGGAGCGTCTTCATCGCGGGCCAATTTCCTGCTTTTCTGCCACTGGTAAAGCCGTAGTAATTACAGGGCAGCATTCAAGGACAAAGCAGCACTGTAGGCCCAGAACCATGTCCAATGAATGTATGATTTTTTAAGGCTGCCAAGAAAAGTACTAAGATGTTAAGGCATATGAGTCAGAATTTTAAGAGCACAATACAGCTCAGCAAGAAGCCACCTATCAAAATTATATAAATGTACTGATTTGCTAAGTCACTGCATAGCCAGCAGGGTGTTGGAAGGAGAGGCATTTCTCCATGAAGGCAAACCTCAAAATTATTTGCAAGTGTCACAGCATAGGTCTGATTTTGGTCTGGAGAAGGACTGGTGTGATGGAGACAGCCTGAATAACAAGTTTCCCTGCCCAGTCCTTCCCTGCCCCAAGAGATTCTCTATCAAATCCAAGCTGCAGCTCACTAAGTTTTTGCAAATTCTGAGCGTAGATTTTCAAAGAGCTGTAGGCATTTTTGTCCGAAAACTTGAAATTGGCTTCACTGAAAAGGCTGGGAGATTTGAACCCAGCCCCTTCCTGCAAACCACCCTGAAATACAACCACACACCTCTCAAAAAGGCAAACAGCGCACGCGTCACAACTTCTGTGCCAGAACTCCACATCCACAAACTCCTCAACAGAATGAAACTCAGAGTGCAGCCCTGCAGCTTGTACACTGAATATACACATACAAATATAGCTGTGATTCTCCTCCAAGTCAGTGAGCAAACCAAAATGTTGTAGTGTTGCCACAGCTAGAAGTTGACCCACAAAAGCTTTTTTTTCACCGTTTTTCCCAGAAAGCACATCAGTCCCTCTTCCTATCAAGTAGGTCCCTACCTGCATCTTAAAATTTCCAGCTGTATTCATAAGAGAAACAGGCCTGGGAAGCTGAACCACTCTTTGATCCCAAATAAAACTGTTAATTTCCCAGGGTGCAAATACAAGGATGCAAGTCCTGCGGGGCCCTGGATTAACAAAGCACCGAAGAAACAACATGCCTTCAAACGTTCCCGTTGTTAATTTAGCCTGCATGAGAAGCAAATTAGGTTTTCAAAAAGAGTCAGTGCTTTTTGGTTATTAAAACACAAACAGCATTACGTTACTTTTGCATTATCTGGTCTCGGTCATGCATTGCTCATAGTGGGAAATGTGTGGAAGTGGTACAGGATAGCAGAGTAGGCTGTCAGATGTCACACCACTGAGCTCATAAATACATCAATAAAGTGGGGAAGGAAGGGATTTTCCAGAAAAAGTGGATTTTCTGTGGATAATGATGCCATAAAAATCAAACCAAGAAATCAGATTATGTAACAACATAAACAGTGGCACTCGTATAAAGAAGACATCATCCAAGAAAAAAGCTGGAAGGAAGGGATTGTTACTAATCAGCATTAGTTTAAACAACTCAGTAAATATTCTCATTTCCCTTCAATTTATTTTCTCCCTTGCAACAAATAAACCCCTTGTCATGGAGCAACCCTCTCATAACCACGGCCTCTTACTCTCTCCCACACATCATCCCTCTCACACTGGCATGTTTGCTGCAACATCCATTTCACTGTAGGGCCATCAGCAGTCTCCCTTCACAAGCTGCTGCACGAGCACCAGAGCTGTCCAGGGACAGGGAACTGGAAATGCCAAAGCAACGCAGACCTCCAAGTGCACAGCAAGAGCCCCCCCACAGCAGAGACACAGCACGTTGGTTCAACGAGAGAAGGTGTTTTAGGAAACACACGTGACATGAAGAGGTACAGCCATCCCTCAAAGCACATTCCCAGCCTCTCTGAGTGTACAGCTTGTAACAAGGCAGGTTGTTTTGCTGAGCTGCTGCTCACGACGCTCCTCAGCGACCCAAATTTTCCAGAGCGCTCCGAGCCCTGTATCCCAAGGGATCCAGCGAGCCCCGTGTGACACAGGCATGGCAGACACTGAGCGACCCAAGAGCACTGCAGAGAGGGCAGCTGTGCACACAGCAGCCCTGCCTGCACGGAGGGGAGCTGGTTCCTCCCGATCCTGTGGATCCCCAAGCACAGGGCAGGGCTCGGACAGCATGAGAAGTTCAAGGGAACTCTCTCTGCTGCACCTCCCCTGCTCGCGGGGGGCAGAGCTGGAAGGTTCCCTGATGTTACAAAATGGAACTGCATCCTGAGGTAAAAAGCCTCCAAACCTCGAAAGAGACTGATAAAGTGAAACTTGGGTCAAACACCAGGGCTTACTCTCCTCAAGATACTGTAACTTTTCTATTAAGAACCAAAAGTGATTTACTTTCAGAATTTTCCCTACAATTGGCACACCTGCAGCTTTCCTTCACCTGAATAAACTGATGGCTGCTGCCACCCTCATCACAAACCTCACACTTCTGCATCTTTGTAGTCTCCTTCTTCCCTCTGCCATCCCATTTCCCCAATCAGTCTATTCCTTCACCTAACCCTTCCCAAAAGATGCAGCTTTCTACACTTCTGTGTCTACTTCCCTCATTTCCTCCCCACTCTGCCGGCTCCAAATGCAGTTGCCGTGCTCTAATTCACGTTCTTAAGCTCTTCCTTCCCATTTTCTGCACGGCTGCCAAAGTCACAGCAATCTCTTCTCTTCAGCTTCGCATCCTTCCTCTCGGAGGCACTTTCCGAAATGGGACTGTCACTCTGAGCCCGGCAGCAGCACAGACCTCACATCCCCTGTCCCCAAGGCTCATCCTAAGGCTCTACCTTCCTAACACCCATCCAGGCACCACCTCTTCAGCTGTCTGCTCCAGCCACTGCCTTTATCCCCCATGTCTGAACCCCTGTGTGCTGTACTGTCCAACACACAGCTCCCAGCTCTGCTCATCTGGCTACTGAAGATCAGGAAAACGATAACTGCACAGCCCACAGACCCTGCTGAAGAAAGCACAGCTAGGTGACACACAGGTTTACAAAAGCCTTACCAACTCTCAATCTATTCCCAGGCTTTGATCGAGAACCAGTGACATTTCAGCCAGCACAGCACCTCCTTTGTTTCAGCTGCAAACATGAGCACTGCCTGTATCTCCATCGCTACAAAAGTCCACTCTTTGAAGGATTCCTCCAAGAACATGTGGAAAAAAATTCCCACAAATACAACTGCCTGCTTGGCTTGCAATGATTGAGACAGGGGAGAAAAAAGCCAGACCACTATAGCCCTCCTGAGATATACACAGCAGCTGTATTTTAGTTTCCAAACAGAATGCTGAGATTTATTTTGCACTGTAAAGCTTTAAATAGTTTGGGGGCACAGCCATCTCCAGTTGCAGCAACCCAAGGAACTGATTTACAGCAGGAGCTGCTGCTGGCAAGGCAGGCCTGTGTGAACCACATCCTTCTGAAATTGGTACCCTCAGATTTGAAGACCTTCAGCTCCCATCAAAGCCCTGCCATGAGAAACGGAAAGATTTCTGGCAAGATACTCCATTATAGTTCTTCATTTATTATTTACAGAGGTATTTAAACACTGGACGCTTTTATGAGAGCCAGAGACGTTCTAGACACTGAAGGCAGTGTGTTAGGAAGACTGTTTTCCACATATGTAACTTCAAGATACAAATGACAACACAGTGTGAACAAGTGCTTGTCCCTTTTATTCCTAGGCATGGCCTTTCCATAGCCCTTTCCTGCTCCTGCCACGAGCACTGCTGTGCTGGATTTGAACTGCCAGCACAGGGATCTGTGTCTGACAACAGCACAGGCAGCAGGGGCACAGTGAAACACAGATGTGAGAACTTCCACACCGGAGCCACAGCCCGGAGGGGTCTGCTGGGTACCAGAGCCTGGGAGCAACAGGTTTATTTTCTTGCACTATCGACATCTCGTGCTGGACACAGTTTACTCCATAAATGCCTAACTTTTTAACCTGTATTAAAAAAACCTTCTTTGTTATATTTATGTACTCTTTTACAACCACTTTAAGATAAATGAAGAAGCTAATTACCCCCTGCTTTGAAAGCTGCTGGTAAAACTGAAGTGTGGTGCAGGGAAGCTTCCTGAGAAAACGAGGAACACAAGGCTTTTAGCAGGTATCAAAGGCAAATCACAGGGTTGATGTGACTGAACACCACAGATTTTATACACAACTCAGACTCTGGAGGTAACAAAACCTATTTCGCAAAGAACTGTTAGCACTTCACCTTAAGAAAGAAAAAAGGTTGGTTCTTTAAGAGTAGAAAGGTCACAGTTATCTAATTTCACTGAGAAAACCAAACCCAGGGAAGAAAGAGCCCTTTCAATCACTCTGGCTGGCCCCCCATCTGTTCTGGATTACTTCCTCAGTCCCCCCTTCCCAGCCGCTCTCACACAGCCCTTCCCTGAGCCCGGAGGTGACCGAGCCAGACCCAGCCCCTGCACACACCATGGGCCTGACTCTGCACACCCCAGCAAACCTCTGCAGGCACCAGGAGCTCAGCTGGACAGGCAAATGAAGCCATGGAATGGCATCACTCAATCACTGCTCATCCCTGGAAATGACTGATGACAGGATACAGAACTGGCACCAGGCATGGGAAGCCCTCAGCTGTCCTAAGAGACACGGTGACTTGGGAACACTCACTAAAACTTCATACAGCAAATCAAAGTTGTCACTCTGAAACCTTGAAATATTTCTCTTAGATTCCAGCTTTAAAAATAGAAGAGTATTATTTCCATGACTGATTTTCCTTTAAATAAATGCAAATGACCTATCCAGGGAAGGCAGACTCGAGGGCTAGAACGGCAAGTTCTGAAACTTCCATGCAATTAATGCGTTGATTCATCACCTCTGGTTTATCAGCCCCTCAGAACCTGGTCCTGTTTGCTCCTCGGAACTTTCACATCACACATTTGCTCCGCTATTTACTACAGATTCATCCTGGCACTGCAGGGAAGCAATGGAGCAAGCACCCAGAGAGCACCAGTGGCATCTCCTGTACCAGAGAGGCACAAAACATCCTGCTTTTAGCAACCAAGACCACGCTCACAAAGAACGGATCAGCCTGAGCCCCAGGCTCTGGGCTGTTTCCCACCAACACCCGGGTTTCCACTTCACACAGAAATCCCTGATGGGCAACTCAGCCCAAACAGCTTCTGCTCTGTGGATTTAAACAGATCTCCCGGAGAATCTCACCTTCCACACCACACAAGAAGGCAAAACCTCCACACCTTCATTTAGGGATGATTTTCCATGATTTTAGTGAAACATTTCCACTCAAACACAAGGGTTTCTGTGCAAGCCCTCACTAAGATTAACATTAAATTCAGCTACCGACTGCATTTGGCAGAGTACCATTTTCTGCTAAAAACTACTGAACTGTTCATCTTATTAAAATTTTTACATATATTCATTTCTTATGAAAGAGAGAAAAATTTGTTTCTCAAACCTCCTCCTACATAATGAAACTCTTACTAACCCCACAGATATTTGCATGGATCAGCATATTTCCCAGCTCCAGCTGTAAATGGAGGGTACAACAATTACCAGCAAAAGTTCAATTTGCTTCCCCCTGCTACAACCTGGCCCCAAATGGGAGAGACTAAAACACGAGAGCACTTACAAAACAACAAGAAAGAAAGTTGAGGAAGCCAAACCTTGCAGGCCCAAACGTTATTTGAGCACCAGCAGAGGGGTGTCAGTGACCCAGAGCTTCAGGGAGGGGAAAAAGCCACCAGAACTCACTTTTCCCCTCGGGAATTTCATGGGCATTATTCTGGAGGAGCCTGGTCCTGTGAGGGACACCACAGAGAGGCCCCAGCCTTCCTCTCGCTGCTGAAGGGCTCTGATGGCTCTGCTGTCCCCCAGGGATCCACTGGGGCCAGGGCAGGAGGCTCCCCAGGAACAGCTTTTAAGCCCTTGGCCTCAGCAACCAGTAAAAATAATGAAAGAAACACAAAGGTTTTTTTAGGTTTCCCCTCTTTCTATTTGATTTCTGCTTTTTGAGGCCAGGTGACACGTTTAAAGAAAGTTCGTATTTTCCGGATCAGGTAATTTAGCAAGAACTCCACTGGCCAAAAAAACCCATTTAATGTCTCCACTGAACCTAGCTCACCTTCAGAGTGCCTGAACAGCAAATTACTTGCATTCTGCCCCTCAGTTCTGGAAAACTGCATGAAAACTCGTATGTGAGACCAAATTACGCTTAGCACAAAAAGCAGTTACACTCATGACAAATAAATTAAAGACATTTACTGATTATTATTCTCTCCCAGCTCTTAACTGAATTTGATTCGTGCCTAAAGGCAGCAAAACGAGGGGCCCCTAATATTTGACTGAAGAGACCTAATTTCCTTATATTAAAGAAAAAAAACCCATCTTTTTCCACTGCTCCCATCACACCGCCTCTCCACTACGGTGAATTTAGCGGCGTGAGCGTTAATTAGGACTACAACCAGCACACGGTGCGGTGGTTCGGTGTGTGCCGGGTGGGAGCTCCGGCCCGGCCCGGGGGCTGCGGGGGCGGCGGGACCGGACCCCCCTCCCCGGGGCGTTCCGAGCGGCGCCCCCGGCCCGGCGCGGCCCCCGCGGGGTTAATTGTGGGTAGTGAGTTACCCGCGGGGGGTGAGGGGGGGGGGCGGCCCCGGCTCGGCCCCCTCCGAGCGGCGGGGCGGGACCCG
>JAWWLV010000030.1:973759-989100 GCA_035041135.1 Platyrinchus mystaceus
TGTTTAGAGTGACCTTCTCTTAGATGGATGGCCTTAGGGGCTGACGAGCTCCATCTACCCGGGGGATTGTCCCTGAATCCGGCTCGGGAATCGAACCCGGGTCCTTGCGGTGAGAGCACCGGATCTTAACCACTGCTCCACCAGGGGTCCCCGGCACTGATCACAACCCACGGGGATCTGACACTCAGCCAGTTCTCAGTCCAGGCCACTGCCCATCCAGCCCACATGGCCTGAGTTGGGTGTCAAAGGCCCTGCTGAAGTCGAGGTGTGCCACCCAAGCAGAGGCTGGGCTGGGCCTCAGCCCAACGCTGGGTTTTTACCATCAGGGTTGTGCCGGGAGGACATTGGGAATTTCTGAACTACCTGGTCAGATTTAAAGTCCTGCTTCTCTTCTGGGGCTGAGCAAGTACCAATTTCAACCCTCAGAGGTATTTTTTCCACGTGCACCTAGTCCCACACAGCCCTTTCTAATCCTCCTCGGAGCAGGAAGACAGTGGATTAGGTGTGGCTTTAGGAGTTGATCTGCTGAGATGGAAGTTTTGTGTCCGACATGCCAGGGACAGTGTGCACAGAGGGGCAGGAGGTCAACTTACTCCGTGCTTCCCAGGCACTCCTGCCCTTCCAGCTCCATCCAGGGACTCCACTCTCTCTTTCCTCCTGGGCAGTGCTGCAAGTACTTCCCCAAGGAAGCCGAGACCTGCCTGCACAGGAACACAGCAGATCCTCATCTCCACCAGGCACACTCCCAAACAGGTCACCCTGTCCCAGGCTGGGCGAAAAGGCTCCCAGGAAAGGGAAAGGGAAAGAAGGCACTGCAGGCACATGGAGATTCCTGTGCCTGGCTGGAAACTCAGCCTTCCCTGAGCTGTGACTGGGATCTGCTCAGTCCTGTTTGTGTCACTGGATGGTGTTTGAGGCTGACAGAGCCCGAGGGTTGTGCCTGGCACTGACCAGCTCCCACCAGAGGTAGGTGGGAACATGGTCCTGTTGCCTTTCCCCCCAAGTTTTACTAAATTTTTTATGACTACCACCCACAGAGCAGTAATTTATTCCAGAGCTGCAGCACTGCTGGAGCTTCCTGAAATAAGTATTGTCCCAGTGCTGCCAGTGCCTCCCCAGTGGTGGGATGGCAGCAGTCAGTGGCTCAGGACAGGAGTCACTCCTTCCCCGAGAGGTCCATCCCTGCTGCTGCACCTCCTGCCTTCCTGGCAGCTTTTCCCAGCAAGAAACTGTTCTCAGCACAACACACATCACCCCATTTCACTGCTCCTTCCCCAGTTCAATAATTTAGCGTATAAAGGAGGAGCTAAGAAGAGCACATTAACAAATAAAGAACATCTACAAAAGATGTATTTAAACTGTGACAGGAAAAATAATTCATTGAAGAAGCAAAGGCCAATCCTGATCAATGATTCAGGACCCTGGAGGCAGCAGAGGATCCGTCCACGGCTCCCTGAGGGAGGAAATGGCGTGTGAGCAGCTCCCAGAGCAGCCCCCTGTCCTGGGCTGGCCCAGCCCTGCCCTGGGAACAGCTGGCTGCCTTTTGGGGGAGGCAGCAGGAACAGCTTCCACGGAGGATGGTTTGCAAACTGTTTCACTTAAGGACATTTCCTTTCAGTGCCTGAAACACCCACCTCGCTCTGCCAGAGAATTCCTCCTTTTTCAGACTGTGGTTTTATCCAGGGGATCACTTTTGACTGGAGCAGCAGCAGCAGAAGGGAATTGAGGACAGAAGCCACCTGCAGTCAAGCCTTGTAAAGATCATTCTCAGGAGATGCACAGCCACGTGCTCCTGTCACTGCCAGGCCCAGGCCCAGAGCAGGGTGGTGCTGTGACAGGACACACAGAGCTGCACGTCCAGCTGACATCCACGGCTCCTGGGGGCAGCAGGTGCTGTGGACACGCACATCCTTAGCAACTTGTTCCTCAAAACTTCCCAGAAAGCCCCCAGCCACATGATCCATGTAAACTGTGACAGACTTGCCACCTAAAAATCCCAACAGAGCAGGGCCTGGACCCACACTGTGTCACTTGTACACTCGTGGGAGACCCACACTCACACAAGCAGCCTGGTGAAAGCCCCACGGGCTGGCAGTGGGCACCGTACCCCCCATCCACCCTGGAATCAGCCACAGCAGAGCCAGGATGGCCAGGCCCCACCAACTGCCCTGCTGAAAGCAAAGCACTCGGGTTTGGGTTGGAACTCCTCAGTCCACCCGCAGTAAGGCAGCACAGCACAGGTGCCGTGAAGAACCCCCTGCACAGCCTCCTGCCCCTCATGCTGGGCACTGCCCCCCGTGCTGGGCACTGCCCCTTCCCTCCTCCTCTGGCTGCCCTGGCCCCTTCCTCACCAGGACAGAAGGCTGCAAGCTCCCCCTCACTTGGTCCCTTCCAGTCTGTAACTTAACAGAAAGCTCACAGAATCACCAGTTGTAGCCTTCCCCCATAGCTTCTCTTATTTAGGAAACTGTCTAGAGCCAGAAAAAAAACCCCTTTCCTCCCTCCTAAATACCTGAGATGTCAGGACAAAGCAGCTGGAAACTGTGTGTTTCCTTTTCAGTGACACAGAAATGGGGAAGGAGGAGACACAGACAGCTTTACTGAGGCAAGGAGAATGCACCTCCTTGGAGGACCGGGCTGTGGAGGCGACAGTGGGCAACTGCTGCTCCGAGCCTACAGCCTGTTTGCTAAGGCTGAGCCCAAGCACAGAGTGCCTGAGGGTGAAGTCCCAGTTACTGCAGTCACAGGACTTTGGCATCTCGAGAGTGCAGCAGTGACACTCTCAGCAGGGACCGACCCCAATCTGACACCAGAGACCTTTCTCCCTGTGACTGAAGCCCAAGTTGCAGAAAGGCTGCCTGTTCCCCTGCAGCTCTCACAGGCAGGAACAGGCTCGTGTTCTCCATCAAAGGCCAGGATACCACCAACTCCATGTTGGACACTTTTCTGCTTTTATTTTAAAAAAATCCAGAGTGGATCCAGTAACAGTTTTATTATCAAGGAAATTGTTTTACCATAAGCAGAGAACAGACACAGGATGGAGCAGAAGGCTCAGACAAGCAAAGTATTTAACTTCCACATAGCCTCTTGTGTAAGAAATAATGTTACAGCTGAGTTTGAAGTACCCCCTTTCCTTGAGAGCAAGGGTACCAGCCTAGCCCAGGGCTGAGCAGTCTCTACCAACGTCACCAGCCTTGCCCCACTGCTCCCAGGCCTCATTACCTGCTCCCAGGTCCTCAGTTGCACCAGGAGGGTCCATGCAGTTCTTCTCCTCCCTGTTCCAGCACGACTTCCATCTCCACCCTCAATTTAGTGACATGGTTTCCAAACTGGGATCTCGGATTTCATACACCATTGTGTCAAGTATTAAATGATCAGCGAGTGCCCCGGTGCCTCGGGTGAACGCCCCAGGCCCAACGCCTAACTCTGTCTGGCATGAATTAACTTTCATCAAGTGACAATTTATCTAGCAGACACATCACTAAGTTTATACATTAAAGAATTTTATATATAGAATACTGCAAAAACACAGTAAGTCTGAATTCTGCCCCTTGCTGCTCAGGAAGGTCCCTTCTCTCCCAAGCGTCAAGAAAATCGACCATTTCCTCATACTCCGGTCAAGGCAAGACAGAGACTTATTGCTTCTCTTCCTTCTGATCCCCTGAACTTCCAGAACCCTCTCGTTCAGAGGCCATCTGTGAAAACATTGGTTTGTTAGTTGGAGTAACACCAAACTGCTCCTGGACGTTCTTCCCCAGCTCGCTGCTCCAGCTTGGAGAGCCCCTCCCTCAGTGCAAGGGGCAACTGTGCACCGGAGAACAGAACCAACCTCACCTCTGCAGGAGCTCTGAGAGGGAGGGAACCATCTTCCCGGTATTTCTGCTTTCCTACGGGACGTAACAAGCTTATACTGCAGCTCTGACACTTGCAGTTTGACATCAGGAAAGCAGCTTTCCACGGTAAGGACAGCTCAGCACCCCCAAGGTCACCTGGGCAGTGCAAGACCTCCCTGGACAGGTAACAACACACTGGCCAGGGTTCAAATGGGGGGGCTTTCACTGGGAAGGAGATGGAGAAGAAAATCCCAGCAGCCTCACTACTGTGGCTTTGGGCAGACTGAACAGGAAGCCTGTTTTACAGTCACCTTTAAAATAAGATCGGGCACTACTTTACTCCTTCAGGCTCCCCTTGCAGCAAGGGGAAAGCCCTCTCTGTGCTCTTCTTGATGCTCCTTATGAGGAGCTCCCAGCACTTTTCCATGGAATGCTGTACAGTAACAGAAGCCCTGGCCTGGATGCAGAGCACCTGTGGCAGCACAGCCACGACTTCAGCTCTCCAGCTCTCCCTGACCTTCCCCAGCTGCCCCTTCAGTGAGTGTCACTCATGGGGAGCTGCACCAAGGCTCAGCACCACCTCCCAGCCCAGCTCCTCTCTGGAGTTTGGGATCCCAGCTCCCTCCCAGCCCTTACCTGGAATCTGGTGTTCCAACTCCCCCCCAGGGCCAGCTCTTACCTGGAGTTTGGGGTCCCAACCCCCCTTTCCCCATCCTAGGGCTCTGAGATGGCAGTGCCCCCAGACCTACCTTCTTGTATGCCATTTCAAAGAGTTTCAGGGAGGCCTGCTGCAGGCTGGTTGCTGCCTGCCTGATGTTCTCCCCCGTTTCAGAATCTTTACGAGCCAGAAGTTCCCTCATTTTAGCGATTTCTTCCTTTAATTTGTTGCACTGCAAATAAGACACAAAACCCACCGTGAAATGCTGCACTTTGTTCACTGAGAATCTCCATCCCACCTATTTGCCACAGCAAAACTACCTCTCCTTGCCAGAAATCATGAAGTTAAGGCTCAAACTGAGCCTGCAGGGACTAGGACTGTGCCCAGTTCCCAGTGGGCACCTGTCCACTTCACTAACCGTGTCCCAGTTGGCGTTAATGGGGCCTTGTTTGCTGTCGGGGCAGAGGTGCCAAGGACAGAGAGCCCTGCAGAGCCTGGCAGCTCGCCAGGGCCCTGTGTCTCCCTGGCACACCCCACCCATGAGTCAGCCACCCCAGGAGCCAGGGGAAGGGGAGAGAAAGCTGGTTTTCATCGATATTTAAGGTACTGTCAGGGAGCCAACGAGTAAGGCTGCTCACCACCCTGGTTAATCCCCTTGCACGTGGGAGGAGGAGCGGAGAGGCAAACCAAAGCAGTGTGGGCTCATCCCAGCCCCGCAGCCATCTGTCAACCCCCACACAGGCTGGCATTCCCCTGCCAGCCTGGCAGGCTGCTGGACGGGCAGGGGCTCCTGGGGACAGCTGTGCCAGGAGCAGGCAGAGCTCTGGTCACACCACGGTGAGGGGAGGGACAACAACGGCTTCTGTCGGCCCCCACTGGCACAGGGCTGCTCCAAGCACTGCTGCCACCTCCCCTTGGTGTGCCCCCAGAAAAAGTCACAGGGGACAGTCCCTGCAGGGAACAGGGATTTAGGCTCTGTGCTCCTGTGTGAGAAAACTCCAGTGATCATAACCCCAAAGAGCCAGCCAGTATCACAGAAACACAGAACGGTTTGTGGGGGAAGGGACCTTAAAGATCATCTCATTCCACCCCCCCCTGCCATGGGCAGGGACACCTTCCACTAGCCCAGGCTGCTCCAAGCCCCATCCAACCTGACCTTGGACACTTCCAGGGATCCAGGGGCAGCCACAGCTTCTCTGGGCAACCTGTGCCAGGGCCTCCCCACCCTCACAGGGAAGAATTCCTTCCCAATATTCCATCTAAGACTGCCCTCTGTCCATTTAAAACCACTGCCCCTTGTCCTGTCACTGTCTGCTGGCTGAGAAATAGCCTTTTAACTGACCAGAGGCTACTACCAATAAACTATAATCATGTCTTCCCAAACACCTCAGAGCCCCAGAAACCTTTTTATTCTGCTTCCCAGAGACTGGGCACTCTGTTCTGAACTTGGCTTTTGAAATGCACAGTGCAGCACCTGAGTGATGTGAAAAGCACTCTTTGATACTAAAATATCCATTTCACTCTCAAGAGAGAAAAACTGGAGCTAAGCTGATACAGTAATTTTTATTGCTCCCAAGCTCCTGGGAGCTGTGCATGCACTGCCAGGACAGCACAGCAGCTCTGCCTTTGTCCCTGTGTTAACACACTGGCAGGCACTGTGCAGGATCTCCAGTTTTGAGCAAAACTCTCTCACAGGCCCCAGCACAGCTCTTATCAAACCACTGCAAGGCCAAGCCAAGGGCAGAGCTCATGCAGAAGCCTGTCATGAGCAGCCTCCCAGGCTCGGAGATCCTCAGTGACCCTGACCTCCCACTCTGAAATGGGATATTCGCCATTATCCAAACCCTGTTCCTCTAAGTTTGTGGTACAGCCTCCCACCAGCCACACTCATCCCAAGTCCCAAAACCAGAGGATGAGGACTGTGCCACCTTTACCTGGCATGGAAACATGCCCAGAGCTGGGGCCAGCGGCCAGAGCCAGCTCTGAGTTAAGTGAGAACCTGAGCAAAGACTGAATAAGGAACCTTCCCTGCTTTCCACTACAGGGCAGGAACCACCTACCTCATCTGCTGGCAGCTGATCCTTGAACTCCTCCATCTTGGACTCGGTGTCATGGATGATGCCCTCGGCCATGTTCACAGCCTCCACGCGTTCCTGGGGACACAGCTCGTGAGGGGCTGCTGCAACACCACTGCTGACACCACTCAGTGACATTGCTTTGCCCAGACTGCCAGGCTCCATTCTAGTTCCCACCAGGGTCCTTCTCAGTGGCCAGGGGGCAAGAAATGCAAGCAAACAATTCCTAGATGCGCTCTGGCACCAAGAGGCCCAAAGAGGCCAGTCAGCCCTCACACTGCCACACTCCAACTCACTTCCCTGAGGTTGAAGTACTAAAGCAGCATCACTGTTGGCACACTGGAACCTCAGGGACAGCACAGCACACTCTGCTCCTTGGGAAAGCAACAGAGCTTTTGGAAAATACTTTGAAGCTTCTTCAGCTACCAGGACACTCGGGACCACTCAAATGCTCAGTTGTTTTAGCCGTGTTCCCTTATTACAAAATCTCCCATTTATGCATTCATGAGATTTCCACTGCAGTAAAACCACGATCAGAGAAGTTAACGAGGGAATTTTGACAATTACAATTGCACAAGTCAAGTAAAGAGAAGTGTTAAAGTAACCTAATCACCTTCCTCTAGAGCTCACTGAGCAGGGGTGAGTCCCAGTTCAGGACTACAACAGGGAAGAACTTAGCCAGCAATTTAAGATACAAAGTAAGGCAGCAGGAAGGTTTTCAGTGCAGTCTCTTCAGTGCCTCCCCCTATGCTTCATGGCAATGATGAGGTTATTGAAAAGTGGGACCTTCACACCAAGCTCTTTGATGGTTCTCCATCTAACCCACAAATGCTCATCAGGCAGTGCTTTGTGGCTTTGCACATTCTGAGGTGATGCTGCTTCCTGTGAATTTATTCCCTGCCTTCTCCCCTTCAGATCCCTTCACTACTGAGGGCAAGATTTACAGAGCACTGCCTGGACACCTCAGACAGCTTCCTACAGACTGGAAGAGCACGAGGTGGGTCAGTTCCATGTGCAGTTTCAGCAATCACTAATCATATGCTGGTGCCATATCCCAGAGTCAGCCTGTGCTGTGTCTGCCTAAAAATCAATGCTCTGTATTTAGTTGCATAATTCATTAGTATTACCCTCATTAAACCAATTAGTTCCAACCATTAATCCTGTGTGTATCACAGGTCCAGTCACTTGACTATGGCAAGCGTCAGTCTTTCCTTGACACAGCCAGTGAGGATTTCCAACACCTCCTGATGGCCTCCCCTGCACTGAGGGCCAACACTGTGCTCACATGGATATGGAATTCCAGATGCCACAGTGAGACTTCAACCACTATGGAAAGCAACTCCCCACTTTAAAAAGGAAGAGGCTGAGGTGCACTTTTGTTTGGCAGGTTCTATAAATTAAGCTTTAAAATGAACTTGGATTAGCTTGACTGTCCCCACAGTGTCTCCATCCACCCAGCTGCAGGGGGCTGATCCAAAGGCACAGCCAAGGTAACAGGCAGGTGGGCAGTAAAGAGCAGTCATGGCAAAAACATAACTAGAGCTGCAAAGCTGTTAGTCATGAGCAACAGGTAGGTGAGTTTGCCCACTGCTGCCTCCATGGCCCAGGAATTCCTCAGGGATCAAATAAAATGCCAGTCACACAGGGCAAGGCACCCAACCCAAACCCCAGAGCCTTCTGCAAACACCTTCTTGCAACTCTGGGTGAACTGACTGTAAGGAAGGAAGCAGATCCTGAGCTAACAGCTCAAGGGGTCACTGAGCAGAGCCTACAGCCCCTCAGGGGTGAGCACAGCCACTGGCACACGGGTGACAAGCAGCAGGGACCCCGTGAGCCCCGGTACCTTCCTCCGCCTGTCCTCCTCCGCGTACTTCTCCGCGTTCTTCACCATGTTCTCAATCTCGTCTTTGCTGAGGCCGCCCGAGGACTGGATCACAACTGCAGCACAGAGGAGCATCAGTGAACAGCTTGCTCTCACCTTGAGGAGAGGATGACCTCCCAAACCTAACAGCAGGCCTGCTCAGGGACTCTGCATCTGTGAAGATTTTGTGGGCAGCACAAAGACAGCCGGTCTCTGCAGAGGCAGAGACGCTGCTGGCAAGGTAAAAACCTGATCTCTCAGATCTACAAACTCCACAGCTCTGCCAGACACTTCCTGCCCACTGCTCTGGTCTGCAAGTCACTTTGGCTGGTCTTCAGTTACTTCTCTTGGAAAGTGAGGGAGCACCAAAGCCCCCAAAGCAAAGGGGCTTCCCAGGTTAAAACACAGAACTTGGAAAAAAAAACTCCCAGCAAAACCCCAACCAACAAAAAAATTCAAAGAGAAGGAATTGTTTTACCAAAGATTCCTTTCCCTGTTGGAAAGCAGCCCAGGCTGGTGGCAGGATAAGACAAGATTCCCCACCCAGCTCCTTACACTGCCCTTAATAAGGGAATGTAGCAAGATTCTAGGAGCAGGCTCTTAAAGGTCCCTTTGTTTTCCCTTCCATTAGTGTCAAAAATATAGTCTAGACTAAACTAATTTCTGCAGTAAAGCCTAATTTCATTGTGAAATGAATCCAGGATATCCAGGTATATTAAAATCCTCATATGAAGTAAGTTTTCTATGTAAAATCTACCAAAGGTGCAAAATCCTAAACAAGGACACACATAAACAAGTCCTCTGGATACAGATGTGGGATGTGCAATTCAGCTTTGCAATTAGGACCACATCTGCACACAGGTAGGCAGCCAAAAACATTCTGATTGCCTACTATCAGAAGCCTTTTACCTAGCAGCAAAAGGCTGCCACACATCCAAAATGTCCAAGGAAACAGAAGCAACAAGCAGTGTGGTTTTGGTAACATGCTGCTGCCAAAAAGGCAAGAGTGTGATTAGGAGCAGCAGGTACCTCTGAGTTGTGCACACAGTTAACACTTTTAGCTGAGTGTGCATTCCACTGCTAAAGGGTTGTCTCCAAGAAACAACTGAAGGGCAGTACACAGGCTTCCCAGTCAGAGGAAGAAGAGAGATCTATTTTCTATCAGGGGAATCCGTAAATGCTTCAAATTAATTTTCTGAGCCCACAGCAGAGCTTTAGAAACCGTCAACTGTGGCATTAATTACCCTGGAACACCAGGCCTAACATTTCATTGCACCACAGCGCAAGACACACGGACAGCTTGAAGTCCCTGAGCCTCCTGCCAGTTCAAGACTTCCAGCCTAAGTGGATGAAAATTAACAAGGTGGTTATGGGGAATACCTGCTGCTCAAAAATACTTGACTCTCCAGACCTTTGTAATGGAGTAATTACAAACAAACAGAGTCTTGGCAAGAGCTGATTTGTTCAGCTATACATGACACACCTTAGAGTCAGAGATCTTCCTAATTTGATTTCTCCCTTAAAAGCTGGCACCTTCATGCAGACAGGCTCAGAGACAGCAATCCCTGTGTTAGCAGAGGGCACTCCCAAAGGAACAGTGTGCCCAGCAGCACAGCTCAAGAACAACTAGTACTGCACTGCCAAGGCCCATTTTCTGCCCCTTCAGGGTAACTCAGGGCAGGATGTCACTGCTCTGAGCATCTCGTTGACACTGGACACCCTGTGAAGCAGCAGGAGCACGGCCCACAAACACCTGTGAGCCCTCAGTTAGCCAACCTGTGCCCAGCACCTCTGGGCACTGAGGCACAGCTGACCTGTGCAGCAAACCCAAGAAACAGCTGCACTCTGATGAAACGTTGGTGTGGCGATCCCAGGAGATGGCAGGACCAAGCAAGGACTGTCACACAGGGCAAAAGGACTTGTGGGAAAACCCTGTCAGTGAGGGCTGCCTCGACCTGGGCACGGTCAGGTGCTCCATCTCCACCTAACATGCCAGGAGAGCATGCCCTGGCAGGACCTGTCAGCAGGCTGCTGGAGAGGGCACAGTGCTGTGCACACAGGAGCCTTCCCACCTCAGAACGGATCTACAGGTCACTTCAGTCACTTCTCCCCTTCCCCAGCTCATTTTGCCCTCCTTTCCAGGGGAGGCACTCAGCCTAAGATGATTTCAACTGTATCTGTGCTGCACTGACAACAGAGTGCTTGGGTCATCCTTGCTCTTCATCAGACCAGTGCTGCAGGCCCCCCCCGGACTGTGGGATGCCCATCAAGGCAGCACTCCATAACCTTGGAGTCCCTTGGTGGCCTGTGTGCCAGGCACCACCATGATTCCTCCAGGCCTCTCCTCCCCAGCCCTGGGCAGCACCCCAGAGCACTCACTCTGCTGTTCACGCCCGGTGCCTTTGTCCTTGGCCGACACGTGCACGATGCCGTTGGCGTCGATGTCGAAGGTGACCTCGATCTGGGGCACTCCCCGTGGTGCCGGCGGAATCCCAACCTGCGAAGAGCAAGGGTTGGCCATCAGCTCCCACAGGGACACGAGGCTGCAGGGCTGGGCACGTTACCCTGGTCATCTGACAGCGAATCAGCTATTAACCAACCCTCAGAGCTGAGTCCTCTGAACACCTGTTGGCATCACGTGCTGCATCAGTGTCTACACAGATTTAACAGGACACAGGTTTCTACCCAGGACAGGTGCACAGAAACCACATGAGAAAACCCCTAAGTTTGGTTTCAAAGTGATACAGGTTCTGCTTTATTGCTAAACAAGCCCCTCTTCCATGGGCAGGGCAGGATGCTCTATTTCCTCAGTTCTGCACACAGACTTCACTCACCACTTCTGAGGAACCATTTTAAGACAGTGACAGGCAGCACAGCTTCCTTCTAAAGTACAAAAGGCAAAGCCCTTCCTTTCTGCAGGGCTCTTCCAGCACTGACCAAACCCATTCTGGGCAGCAGCTTGTCAGGCAGCCACACACTGCACACCAACCCCTGGAGCACATCTGTTCTCCACTCAGCAGGATGTGGTGCTCAGTTTCACAAAGTCTCCACACAACTCTTCAGAATGATGTGTTGACAGTTCACATCATGGCACACACACTGCAATCCCAGCCAGGCCACAAACCTCCCAGGTACCCTGGCTCACAGTAACTCAGGGACTGCAGGTGTCCTGGAGCCTGCTCCAAGTCCTGTCTCTGCAACACCAAAGGAAAGGCCAGCCTTCAGCTTATCTGCTGCACAGGTTTGGGATTGCAGAGGTCTTTTGTGCCCAGAGAGCCCTTTAGGTCACCAGGCCCTAAAGCTGCAGCAGCCCCTGTGCCACATAAGACTGCTCAAGAGACTCTCACCTCCATCTTAAATGCTAGTTGCTCCTCTGGCACAGAAAGGCTGTCCCAGAGCCAGGCTGTGCCTCTGGAAGCTGCCTTTTTACTACAAACGTCTTCTGTAAGTGATTCCCCCTCAACTCTGCCTTCAGGGGTCAACTGAAATGGAGAAGGCTCTGAATGTCTCAAAGAAGGTCAAGTCTAAGGTCATGACTAGAGCAGCCCACGTACCAATGTGAACTGGCCAAGGAGTTTGTTGTCACTCGCCATCTCTCTCTCTCCCTGGCACACTTTGATCTCCACTTGTGTTTGCCCATCAGCAGCTGTAGAAAACACCTATGGAAAAGGAACAGAGCGTTACTGTATAGCTAATTGGAACACACGAACTGATGCAGCTACTGAACCTGACTGAAGGAATAATAGGAAGCTACTCGGAACAGAAAGAATCACTAAATGTTCGTTGTTCTGTTCCTCTGACAACATTCCAAAACACAAAAACTGGCCGTGCCATGTCAGCAGCAGGTTCCATGGCAGCCACGCCCCCACAACACCTCCCCCTGAAGCAGCCAGGCTCTGGCCCAGCCCCACACCCCAGGCAGCCCCCTGTTATCAGTGAGCACACAGCAGCAGGCCCAGACAAGGCCAAGGGAAGGAAGGGATCACACCCAAGTCTGTCAGGGCCTTACAACACAGGAAAAAAGATAAGCCCTCCTGAGGCATGCAGCCCAAGAAAGGTGGTGTCCAGAGGGTGTGGTGCTCAGCTGCAGAAGGTCTCCACACAATTCTTCGGAATGATGTGTTGACAGCTGACATCATGGCACACACACTGCAACAACCCCGAGCAGGCTGCAAACACCCTGGGCTATCTTGGCACCCTTTAACTGAACTCCCCTCCACTCCTGGGCACACTAATAATCAACAGAGATACTCACTGACTGACACTGAACCTCATTTTTACAGTTGCTTTTCCTTGCCAGATGAGGAAGAGACAAGACTATCTACTGGGATGCTTTGGGAAGCCTTCACTGGGTGTCCAAGAGCACCCCAAAAGTCCCCCAATCCAGAGTCAATTCGTACCTGGCTCTTCTTGGTTGGAATGGTGGTGTTCCTGTTGATGAGCTTTGTGAAGACACCTCCCAGTGTCTCAATGCCCAAGGAGAGGGGGGTTACATCCAGCAGCAGCACATCAGTGACGTCCCCAGCCAATACCCCACCCTGGATGGCTGCCCCGATGGCCACGGCCTCGTCCGGATTCACGGCTTTGCTGGGAGCACGGCCAAACAGCTCCTGCACAGTCTGCTGCACCTGCATGGAGACACAGCACAGCTGTGCTGGGGGAGCCACCACTGCCACACAACGTGCCAGCCTGGGCTCAGCCTGGCATCCCTGTGCTCCTGCTGCCACACGAGCCCGGGGCACGGCAGACACACTGAGCTCCAGCTCTGTGCCCCGATTTCCATGCACCCTATCAAATGCACTCGTTTCAGTCTAGACAACCCCTTCTCTGGAGGCTTTTGTGCCATCAAGCTTGCAGCTGCAAGTCAGCTCACAGCACTGCTTTTATGTAGCCCAGCCATATTCAGAAAGGATCACTCCATGCTTATCTAGGAGTCAAGGATGCTCCCTGGGAACTCATACAAGCCAATGCTGAGCAGCATACAGCTGTCAAGGACAGCACAGCTGTGGAGGCACAGGCAGGGAAGGTAAAAAAAAAATCCAGAAGCACAGATCATGTGGTTTGTGTGCAAAAAAGGAAAAATAAAAGGGAATTGTGTAAAGAACAGAATTTTCCACCTCTTTATTTAACAGGCTGTTTCAGCAGAGCAATGTGCCGTGCCAGCAGTCTGAGAGGCGCTGTTAGCACTGCACTGCTCGGCCCCTTCGGAAGGACTGTGCTCATGATTCCTACAGAGTCACTGCTGAGGAATCCACACGGGAATGCAGCAAGGGTCTGCACCAGAGCACAGCCCAGAACAACCCTGCTCTGCCCTACAGGGGAGCACAGTGTGCCTGGAAAACTGCTGGGAGCAAACACCCAACTCTGCCCTGCAGCCAGGAGACACCTGCCCAGAGTGCTCATTACAGAGGAACACTCTTTATGTGTGAGCATATAATTAAGTGCAAGTCTTTCCCTCTGGAGGCATATTTTACAGAAACATTACTTCTAACCACCCACGGTACTGCTCCTGGAGTACTGGCCATGGGAGGACTCCAAAGAAGCCACATTCCCTCCAGGCAGGGGGAAGACAAGAGAACAACATACAGAAGAGAAGGTTCTGAGCTGTGTACAACACACCAGCACTGATTTCAGAACCAGAGCTGGAACTACAGGCACTCAGGAAAGCATTCTGTAAGCATATGGCCACAGATGCTGGGGGTTATAAATGAGGGGGGAAGGAAAAATAAATAGCAAAAAATAAAAATCAATATTTAAGTCCTGTCTTCCACCCCTAAAGGATACATAATGTTTCAGGAGAGGCTTCCCCACTGAGTGTTGTCATCACTTTATATGTAAGTAATCACACCATTTTTCCTTTATCCAGCTGGAACAACGAGGATTTTGGGAACATACAGCAGAGTTACTCCACTTGAGCTTTGGCCAGATCAGGAGCTTCTGTTTATCTTGTTACTCTGGGTGACCTTCAATTCCCAACAATATCACCTCCAGCCACCAGGGTCATCTAATACAGGGAGGAAAAACCCTCCCACCAAACTCCAAATGAACCCCAAGCAGGACCATGTACACACATCCTGTCCTAGAGGGGACCTGCAAATCACAACTCCTAACAGCAAACAAACAGTCCAAGCCTGACTGATCCCTCTGGAATGAGATTTGGATGCTCTGTAGGAAAGGACACACTGACCCTTGGAGAGAGCAGTGCACATCCCTGTTCAGCTCTGGCTTGGGGGAGCAGCAGCCTGGCTGGAACAGGAGCAGTAAATCACCTGCAGACAGCACCTTATCTACAAGACTGTGCATGTCAGCACAGCAGCCTTTTAAATTACCTGTTGGTGCTTATCTCCACAGAATAGAAGGGCCAGGCTTTAGATAAGGAGTGTCTGGAACAGCCACTGAAATGAGCTTGCCAACACCCAGCTTCCAACAGGTATCTGATCACACACAACCAGCAGGTATCAGAGCAGTTCTGCTCCTGCAGCCTCTTCCCAGCTGCTAGAAGTGCTCTGTACAGGGAGCAAAGCCCCTGGGGGGCAAAGATTCCTGACAGGTGACTGCCACTGAAGTGTACCTTTATCACACACTGAGGCCACAGCAAGAGGAAACACCCTGTGCACCTCCACAGTGCTGCTTTCTGTCCAGTCCACACCAGAACATCAGGCTGCAGCCGAACATGCAACTCCAGACACCTCCCACTTCACTTTGTGAAGTGCAGCTCAGCTACAGCCCCCAGAACAAGCTGAGCTAAAGAACAGGATGAGAGTCCCTCAGCACATCTGCTCTGCTCTGGGTGCCCTCAGCTGCTGGGGCTCTGTGGTGGGGGAAAACAGTTTCCCTCCCCGAAGGTGAGAAAATGGTAAACCCCCAGGGGGTGGTGATCTTTAGAATTAATCCAATGAGCGCTCTGTCGAAAT
>JAWWLV010000030.1:989200-999255 GCA_035041135.1 Platyrinchus mystaceus
CATCTCACACCGGGTTAAAACTGGGGAGGGAGGCCTGAACTCGGAATTGGATTTTTAGGGCTCTCAAACCATGACAGGCTCTGAAGCCACCAGACCCTCAGCTTTTCTGCTGCAGATTCCCCGTAACAGCAAGCCCAGGGCAGCTGTGCCTGGAGCAGGGACTGAGCTCGTACCTTCGGCATTCTGGTCATGCCACCGACCAGGATGACTTCCCCAATGTCACTCTTGCTGACTTCAGCATCCTGCATGGCCTTCTGGCACGGTGCCACCGTCCTCTTGATGAGATCGGCCACGATGCCCTCGAACTGCGCCCGAGTCAGCTTCATGTTCAAGTGCTTTGGTCCGGAGGCGTCCATGGTCAGGTAGGGCAGGTTGATGTCAGTCTGCAGCACGGAAACAGGCTTGGAGTGATCACAGCAATGGAAAATAGGGCTGCTCCACATCAGATCAGCTTCTGCTGGCCTGTACTGAAGCACCTACACGGCTGCTGACCCTACAGCCCAGGCCTTAGGTGGCAGCAGGAACACTTTTTTGTTTGACATTTCAGAGAAGAGACAATTATTTTGTTCTATATCTCATGGTTACAACTGTTAAGTTCCCACTTTAATACTGTGTTATTGCAAGGTTTTGCATTGTTAAGAAAAACAAATTAATTAGTCATAGCCAAGAGGTAAGAGCTGAAACACTGGAAGTGACAACATTAATCCTGTTCCTTTAGCACAACTCAGGAAAAAGCCCATCTTCAGAGTTCCCAAAGATTCTGCCAACTAACATTCCACACCAGGTAAGCTCCTTGAAAAAAAGAGCTCATGGCTGTTTTCTAAATGCCAACAACTCATGTTCAATAGCCAAAGTTAATTAGTGCAAGGGACCATAATCCCCACTTCCTATGGCTATTTCTGAATCTCTTACAAATCCACATGCTGGATTTTTAAAGCAAATCTTATACTGAAATCATGCAAGTGCTGAGTCATGCTGACATCAAAAGACCCTACAAATCAAAGCAATTAAAACATTAGTGCTTTAAGCTCTGGAAATTAAGTTTACACAACAAGAACTAAAGCCATGTTACTGACTAGAGGTGTGCAGTCACTTTACAAACAGCACGTAGTATTAGGGGAAAATGGGGCCAAAACCAAGTTGTTTTCCCTTCACTGTTAAGAGTTAAGGAATTCAGCTTTCCTGGTATGAACAAACTGGATTTGCCAGCTCTTGAGCTCATAAAACAGAGCCTGCTATGTCTCTGGCAGAACTAAGCATCCATTGTGACTGGCCTAAACTCCTTGCTATGAGCTCCCCACTGGCCAACAAAAAGACCACCATCAAATAAAATTAAAAATGTTTATTCAGAACCTAGAAATTGGCACAGTCCCCATTTCAATTACTATATAATTGACCTTAATTTCACTTAGCCAGGACTATTACACTCCCAACTTGCTCCTTCTCCAGCTCCTCATTCAGTAGTGAATAAAGGACATGCCTGAATGCATTAATACACGAAGTGGATGGAAAAAGGAAAGGGGGTGTATGTTGCCCAATGTCTGGACAACTCTTCTATAGGCAAGTAAGTTGAGATTCTTTACAGAAATCACTACCCAAATTAGCTGTTTCATGGAATGAGTAGCACCAAGGTTTTCCAAGGCTTTGGAACAGCCTGCACAAATAAGTGATTCCAGTAACCCAGCAGCACTGGCTGCAGCTGAATTCCCCAATGCCCATCATACTTCTGAAACACAGAGTAAGCTGGGCACAAGGTCACATTCCCTGCAAGATCAGAAAACACACTGACAGAAAAAAGCCAAAATCCAGCACCATTCTCAGCTCCCAACAGGCAACTGTGCTCCAGAACAGCTCATCCTGGTGCAGGACTTGCTGTGACAGTGACACTGGTTACACAGAAGCTTCTTCTGCCACAGGAGAAATCAGCCATGTCAGAGCTTTGTATACAAAGCCAATGCAAAACTCACAGCGTTTCCCAGCGTTGTACCAGACTGCTTTGGACCCAGGCACGTACCTGCACAGATGATGAGAGCTCACACTTGGCTTTCTCTGATGCTTCTCTCACTCTCTGAAGGGCCATGTTGTCTTTAGTGAGGTCAACACCCGTCTGAGTGACAAACAACAGGTTAACAGACTCTCAGCTTCTGCTCAGGAGTCACCTCACTGCAGTTCACCTTCTCACCACTCTTGACTCTAAAGGTATTTCTAGCATACAGCCTGCTATGTGCATTTCTGCTGCTCTCTCACTTCTGGCAGAGGTATTTAGCATTTCAAATGTGCCAGCCCTCTCTGCTCTGCCAGTGATTATACAGTAAGGTACAGATTAAAGCCTGGAAAAGGTGCTGCATCACAGAATATAAAGACAAGACTGAATTAGCAAAGGAGTTGGAATTACCACTGCAGTTTCCTCTAGCAAACCTTGTCTTGCATCTGTGCTGTCCTGTTCAACTACACCACAGGTGCTTATTTTTAAAAGCAAGCAGACTGTGTATAGGAGAGTCCTGCTATGCAGGAGAGTAAAAGGCAGAAGTCCTGCTATTCTATGTCTTCCAGAAGATGAATAATCCACCTCAAGAAGACAAATGTAAGAACTGGAAGCCAGGCCAACAGGTGTCTAATACTCTTAAATTTTAACTGTGCTGTAAGTGACAAAACAAGTCCTAATAATTTATGATTCCCATTCTTCTACAGAAGTGAGTTTGAAAAGCAGTGTAACACTCTGCTCTGAAGAGACACCTTACCTCTCTCTTGAACTCTTTCACAATATGCTGTAGTAAAGCCTGGTCAAAATCTTCTCCACCTAAGAAAGTGTCACCATTGGTGGACTTCACCTCAAAGACCCCCTTCTGGATTTCCAGCACAGAAATATCAAAAGTGCCACCACCCAGATCGTAGACTGCAATGCTGCAAGGAGAGAGGCAGGAAAACATCACTTTCTAGGCAAAGTTGTGTGGCTCAAAAGACTCTCCACAGGAGATGAAGTGTGCAGAACTCACACTGCTGCCCACAAAAGTTAAAAGCCTCTCTAAAGACAGCAGTAAACAAACCTCACAGTGCACAAATCCTCTGAGCACTCTGAGTCCACAATGACCCAACCTTGCCCATTATTTCAGAGAGGGCAGTTCCTCCCTCTTCAAAACCAGACACACATCCAATGACAAGGGCAGGGACAGCACAACTATTATGAAACATGCTTTTCAGAATGTGAGGCTTTCACAGCACTGTCATCTCCATCAGAAATACAGAATCTCTAACAAAAGCCCTGCATTTACGTAACCAGCCCTGACAGCAGCAGAAGGCTGAGTGCAGTCAGGGGAGCTGCAGGCCATGGGTGCCTGGCACAGCTCAGGACACCTCCTGTGCTACCCTGAGCACCACTGGTGACAGGCTGTCACCCAGCTGTCCTGCCACACCCATCACTGCCACCGGTGGGTAAGATCATTAAACTGACATCAGGTTTGATAATCAAGTTGTAGCTGCAAGTTATGAACTCTCCTTCTGTAACAATGTTGGCTGGCACAGAGCAGAGGTGACATTACACAGCTCTGACTCACAGCTCTGAGTCCACCTTGGCAGAACTCCAACCAGTGCTCTAAAAACCAGAAAGAACAAGAGGCATTTCCAAAGCAAATCTCAGCACATTATTTGAGAGAGGAGAGGTGCAATGCACAGGCACTCACACTTTGTCTTCTGACTTGTCTAGACCATAGGCAAGTGCAGCTGCTGTTGGTTCATTAATCACCCTCAAAACATTCAAGCCAGCGATCTGCCCAGCGTCTTTGGTAGCCTGAGGGGTAAAGAGGAACAGTGCTGACTACTGAAAGTAAATACAATTTATAAGCCCCAAAATCTTACAGCTTGATGAATACCTGTCTCTGAGAATCATTGAAGTAAGCAGGGACTGTGATCACAGCATTCTTTGCTGCGTGCCCCAGGTAGTTTTCTGGAAAAAGGAGACAAAACAGCAGGTTATCCTTGTAAGAACACTGAGTCATTGTTCATCAGAGAATCACAAGAGCACAGATTGGTTTGGGTGGGAAGGGACCTTAAAGCCCATCTCATCCCACCCCCTGCACTGGGCAGGGACACCTTCCACTAGCCCAGGTTGCTCCAAGCCCCACCCAACCTGGCCTTGGACACTTCCAGGGATCCAGGGGCAGCCACAGCTTCTCTGGGCAACCTGTGCCAGGGCCTCCCCACCCTCACAGGGAACAACTTCCTCCTAATGTCTATTCTAAAGTCACTCTCTTTTAGTTTGAATCCATTCTCCCTTGTCCTGTCCCTACATGCACTTGTAAATAGTCTCTCTCCATTATTAAGTAGTTTGAAATCATTTTTCTGAACTAACAACACAAGACACAAGGCTTGCTGTTTTTTGGGAAGGTGCAGAGGGAACTGTGCAGAAATTCAGTCCTTTCACACAACATGGAATAGTTTGTAGATTTCTGACAGCACAGCCCCATTTTGGCAGCACCTCCACAGTTCCATCAGTGACTGGATGCCACTGGTGTGAATTCATCTGAGACTACAAACTGTCTATTTGGTGTGCAAGGCTGAAGCTGTTCTCCATCTTTCTTGAGGGTTCAGTATGTGATGCATTTAAAATTTCCTCTTTTTCATCCTCATCACCAAATCTGCTGTTGGTAACTTACACAGTACAAATAATGTACACACACTAACTTTATAAGCTTTTAATTAGTTCAATACTTACTAAAATAATTTTTAGAACACTTATTAAAATAAGTTTACGTTTAATTTTTGAGACGGCAAGTCAGAAAAACATGCATTACATCTCAATTTAAGGTCATGAACTGCTCTCAATAAAAAGACAAGAATGCCAGCAAATGCAGATTCAGACCTGCTAAAAAGAAAGAATGTGCAGGGTGCCCTGACAGGACTCATGGCTGTGCACCAGCCCAGCACAGAGCTCACCCACTGCACTGTTCTCTGCTGCCTGCAGAGCCAGATCCCCCCATAGCTGGAGTAATGGAGCACCCAGGCCAAAAGCCAGTACCTTTATGTCTAAGGCACAGGCACACAGTCCTTCAAATAAAAGTCAGATTGGTCATCTCTAGAGGGTGAAGAAGGCAGCCACTGACTGTTCTCTCTCTGTATCACTCAAGTGTCCCCAGAAACCATTTTAGGAATTGAAAGAGGAAAAGAAAACCTCCAAGTCGATGGCTCTTTTCCCCCAGTGAACATTTAAAGTCACCACTGGCTAATTAGCACAGGGACTGGGCTTCCAAGGAAACACAGCTCCCCCTTCTGAGGGAGTGTGAACTCAGTTACAGTGAGGATCAGCTCGGGCAGTATTTAACTCTGGTAAGAGTATCCTTTCAGGAAAGCACTGATATCTTGCCAAAGGTCTGGGACTGAGGAGGGAATGATCTTCCCTGAGGTGTCCTAAGAGCCCACCCTGTACCCTCCCCCCACCTGCCCTGTTCTATGAGGCTTTGGCACCAAAAAAGCACCTTGTTGGCCGCAGCACCTCCATTTACAAAGCACACAGACAGCAGAGACCAAACTGTACCAACCTGCAGTTTCCTTCATCTTCATGAGGACAAAGGCACCGATCTGGCTGGGAGAATAGAGCTTCCCATGGGCCTCCACCCAGGCGTCCCCGTTGGAGGCACGGACAATCTTAAAGGGAACGTTCTTACTGCAAAACACGAGCATTCCACACTCAGCTTCTCCATCACCAGCTGACACCGACAAGCTCTAGACAAAAAACACTGGACTTGCCAGCAGCAGCCCTAGATCCAGAGGCCCAGTATGCTGCTCCTGCTTTTAATCAGCTACATCATTTAATCATAAACCTGAGGTATGATCTTACAGCTTTGATTGTAAATACCCTCAAGAATGAGAAAAGTCTTCACTTTTCACATCAGGAAGACTTTCTCTGAAAGCCTTAAGGTGATCAGCAACTAAGAAATCCTGAGATGAGCTCAGCTGGTCAGAGCATGGTGCTACCAACACCAGTGCTGTGAGTTCAATCCCCGGATGGGCCATTCCTTTAAGAGCTGGACTCAGTGACCCTTGTGGGTCCAACTCGGGATGCTCCACGAAGCTCTGCCAGCCTGGAAAGCGTGGCCGTCAGCCAGAAGCAACGAGACCCGAGGACAGAACCACTTCAAAAGCGTAACAGGGCAGTGTTTGCTGCCCCCCTGCTGGCAGCGGGGTCGCTCCCCTCACTCACATGTCCTTCTTCACCTCCGAGTCGTCGAAGCGGCGCCCGATGAGGCGCTTGGTGGCGTAGAAGGTGTTGTGCGGGTTGGTCACGGCCTGGCGCTTCGCCGGCATCCCCACCAGGCGCTCGCCGTCCGCCGAGAACGCCACCACGGACGGCGTGGTGCGGGCTCCCTCCGAGTTCTCCAGCACCTGGGGAGCAGGGCAGGGTGCCAGCAGGGAGCTCAGCCCCAGGGCACCCCGGGGGACGCCCCAATCCCACCACCGCTCCCGCCCGACTCACCTTCGCTTGCTTCCCTTCCATGACGGCCACGCAGGAGTTGGTGGTGCCCAAATCGATCCCAATGACGGCCCCTTTAATGGCTTCTGAGCTGCAGAGCACATTGGGGGGAAAAGGAAATTACTGCTAAAGGCAAGAACTAGATAGCAAAACCCTGCCAGCCCTGAAGACAGGACGAAAGCAATTTTCCAGGTGATGTTGAAGCAAATCCATGCTGCATCCTGACCTAAGGCATTCTCCAGCTCTTATACTGGAATTTAACCTCATGCCTCTGTTCTCAATCAGAGCTTTACAGGTAAATCCTTGTTAGCATAAACACATAAAATATTATTCTTCACCAAAATATCTTTGCTATATACACATATATTTACTTTATCAAAACTCTTATGATTTTGACATAAAACAAAATCATAACTTTGTCCCTACACAGACAGGACTTGTTTTGGGTTACTTTTGATCATGTCACAGACTGGTTTGGATTGGAAGGGACCTTAAACCTCGTTTCATTCACCCCCTGCCATGGGCAAGGACACCTTCCACTAGCCCAGGTTGTTCCAAGCCCTGTCCAACCCGGCCTTGGACACTTCCAGGGATCCAGGGACAGCCACAGCTTCTCTGGGCAATTCTGATGCTTCAACTTGTTTGAAAACATCCACCTGGAGTCAAAATACTACTAAATAGATGGCATTTATTACCATTGCTTAGCATGGGGAAAAGAACTCACAATGATCAATTGCTCAACCCACATGGGGTTCTCTGAGCCAGAGCCAAAGCAAACCACCTTTTTGATCCTGAGGAGCAACAAGTTAATTTAACTCTGAAAAATGGGATTAAAAAAACTTGGAACCTTCTCCTCCTTTCTAGGAAGGGTGTATTAGCCCTTTGGAGGCTCAGAGAACTCTGAACCAGGCAGAGCAGGACCGTGTTTATCACCAGGACATCATCATCTCCCTCCCCAAGCTGCCAGGGGCTCTAACTCCAGTTCCAGGAACGAAGCAGTGATCTTGGAATGTCCAGCTGCTCGGGCTGTCTGCACCAAACAGAATCAGTTTTCCTAACACAGATTTCCCAGCCCATGTCCCAAATCAGCATCAGCCACAAATGTCTAAGTCAAAACCAACTGCTCCTCGTTTCCCGTTATCCTGCAACAGGAAAAATAAGTGATTCAAATGCATGAGTTGTTTGAAATGAACTTTATCCCCAGAGCAATGGAGCCAGGCCTCACTCATTCCATGGCACTGTAAAACAACTTGCTCCATCAATGTTTGGGGTGCTTTTTAGTTTGTTTGGTTTTAATCAAACAAATCTCAACAATCCGCATTTTGTGGGAGGAGGGGGAAAGAGCAGTTCTCAAAGTTCCCCTGGAGAAATGCAAGAGATAAAGAAACAGCCTCAGAAAAGTTCCACGCAGAGGTTCCAGTTTTATTTTGCTGGGTTTGCTCTGTTACTCTATCTCTGGCTACAACAATCAGTTCTGGTATCAGGAGGACAGTAAATATCAACATCAAGCAGCCAAACCCCAAACCCCAAGGAAATACTCACGCATATCTCCTGATGGAGGCTGCTCTGAGCACATTCTGGCTGAGGCCATTCCAGAACGTCTGAAAACAGACACATTCTGATGAAAACTTAGTTCAAAACATCAAGTGGTCTTCAAACCAAGGCTTTCACAGGCAAGCAATGTCTGAAGGTACACTGTCCCATTACAGAGTTTATATTTAAAAACTTGGGTGCAAACTAAGGAGGGATTTGAGAAAGAGTCAAATTGACTTAAAAAAACCCAATTACTACACTAATTCATCTGCCATACCCTGATTTCTATGACAGAACCGAGCATTTCCCTCATACAGGACAGCCCATGAACACGTTACCAGCCAAGAAACACTTCAGCAAGTCAACCCTGAACCTTCAGCTTCCAGTGAGCAGCAGCACCAGATAAACATTAACCCCATTTCTCGAGGCTTTGTGCCTGCTCAGCAACAACTGACCTCCTGCATCCCTGGAGGGATCTGTGCTCCAGATTCTGCTGCACAGCTCCAGCAGCTTGGCCACCCCTCTGCACATGCAAACCAGCACCCTGGAGGGCTCTGGGGGCTTTAGCCCTTTCTCTGTTTGAGAATGAGCTTTTAACAAGACACCTCAATAAAAACAGGTACACGACAGGAATATTTTGCTCTTTTTTCGGGGCCTGTGACGCCGGCACAGCCCGTGGGTGGGTGAGGCTGCTCTGGCCGGTGTTTTGGGATGTGCCGTCCCTGCCTGTCCCTAAATCCTGCCCTTCCCAGCGCGGCCCCCGCTCTCACCGTCACTCGGAGGGTGAAGGGCCGCCCGATCCCACCACAAATTCACTGTACACAGCACAGACCCCTCTGCGCCCCCGGGGGCTGAATAAACCCTGAGCACCCGAGAGGCCGTGGCTCGGGCCTGTCCTGGGGGGACTCGGGGCTCGCTCCCGCCCCGCAGTGTCCCCCGGTCCCCATGTGTCCCCGGTCCCTCCTCAGCCCCCCCCGGTCCCGCTCCGAAGGCCCTCCCTCTATCTGTGCCCCGGTTCCTCCAGGCCTCACAGCCCCGTAATGTCCCCACAGCCTCCCCCGTCCCCTCTGGTCCCCCGGTGCCCTGCAGCCCCCACAGCCCGTTACTCCCGGCCCTCTCACTAGGCCTGCCCGTCTCTCTGCCGCTCCCTCCGACCCCCCCAGCCCCGCGATGTCCCCCCGTCCTGTCTAACCCCGCCGCCGCCCCCGGTCCCGCCTCAGGCCCCTGCAGGGGTATTTCCTGACTAACCCCCGAGCCCCCGAGGGGCCGTGGCTCGGGCCCGTCCCGGGGGTCGCTCTGGACCCCCCCGCTCCCCTCAGCGGTACCTGCGCGCGCGGGGCGGGGGGCGCGGGGCCGGCGCGCGCCCGGCGCAGCGGCAGTGTGGCGGCGCGGCTCGCGCTCAGCATGGCGGCTCGGCGCGCGCGGACACGGACGGGGCGCGCGGCGCTTCTGGAACCCTCCACACACGTGGGACGGGAAGGGGGGGGGGGCGAAAGGGCGCGCCGAAGGACCCCGCCCGCCGCCGCGGGCCGCCCCGCCGAAACGCCCGAGCCCGCCGCTCGCTCCCGGCCGAGCCGCCGCCTCGCCGGCCGCCGCGGGGCGACGGCGCGCGGGCTCGGAGGCACCGGCGAAGAGACGGCGGCGCCCGCCGGGGCGGGAGAGGGGCGGCGGAGCGGCGCGGGGCGCACCGGCGCGACGCGGGCAGCCCGGGTCCTGGGGCGGGCGCGCGCTCAAGGTCGGACAGGATAAAGCGCGGCGATTGCAGCGCCCTTGCGTCAGGGCCGGCGCTGCGCATGCGCGGGGCGGCGCCTCAATGGGGGCACCGCCCATCACCCCGCGCTGACCCCGCGCATGCGCCGTGCGGGCCGGGAGGGGCCAGGGCGGGACCCTCGGAGCGGGAAGGGAAACAGGGAATTAATTGTGTGGGGAGAAACCGCTCTGGGGACAACCGGCCGTCTCTGCCCAGCCGCGTGTCCTGCGGGCATCAGGGGGAGCATTGGAGCAGGGCAGGGAGGGGATCCTGCCCCTCTGCCCAGCCCTGGGCAGGCACATCTGC
>JAWWLV010000030.1:1024290-1035783 GCA_035041135.1 Platyrinchus mystaceus
CCTGGCACAGGTTGCCCAGAGAAGCTGTGGCTGCCCCTGGATCCCTGGAAGTGTCCAAGGCCAGATTGGATGGGGCTCGGAGCAACTTGGGCTAGTGGAAGGTGTCCCTGCCCATGGCAGGGTGTGAATGAAATGAGCTTTAAGGTCCCTTCCAACCTGTGATTCTATGATTCTCATACAGTTTGCTGTTTCTACCAGCTGTGCCAGGGCAGGCTGCAGGGCCCTGATTTACTGCCACACTTAAGCCTTGCCTAACTTTAAGTGCACAAGTAGATCCATTGACTTCAGTGGTTTAAGGTTTGACATTTGTAAGTAAGTTGCTGAACAAGGACCTACATTATTCATCCGAAACCCCGGGTAATGCATTCTTAGGAAATAACTGTAGCAAACTCCACAAATCCCTGCTGAAAGGACATCCTAAAGCCCTGTCTGGATAGAGAGATTAGCTGGGATTGCTTTGTAAACACTGCACATACATACATACATATACACATTATTTTTAAATCAGGCAGTGCAATCCAGCTTGACAAGATCCCAGCTCTGCCTCCCCTGGAGGAGGCAGGAGAGGGGACACAGCAGCCAGCAAAGCAGCACAGCACAGACCAGCCCTCCCCATAACGCAGCCATAGAGGGGTCGATGCAATTAAGCAAACTAATTGGAGTGCAAGTGTAGATGCTGATACCCCAGACTGCCAGGCAGCACCAGCCATACCCGTGGTTCAGCTCCTCTGATTGCAATATCAAGATGATATAAAGCCATGTCGAGTTAAGACAGAGGCATAAAATGCTGGAAGCAGAGAAAGCAGGCGCCTCCTTGCTTCAGGGACCCCTGGAGCAGCAGAGCCCTCCTTCCTGGGGTGCAGACCCTGGTACCTGTGGGAGGTGAGCAGAGCCAGCCCTGCTCCAGCCCAGCCATCACCAGGCCACAGCTGATGGAGCAGAAGAAAGGAAAAACCTGGGGGCCCTGGCCGAAAAGCAGGGCTGGCAAGGCAGGGAGCGAGGAGCTCAGCCTTAAATCCCTTAAATCCCCTATCCCCCAGGGTAAGGGGGGATGTCCCCAGTGACCTGCTCCCACCTCCTTAGACCCAGCTGCCCCACAGCAGGAGCCCTGGGCACGGCAGGGCCATGGCAGGACCCTGATGCCCAGAGCCTCTCGGCACTTGCACGATGAGCATTAACCAGCTGGAAACATTTCCTCCGGGATGGGTTTCGCGCGGCTGGGAGGGAAGGCAGGAATGGCACTGCAGGACGCATCCTGCCAGATGCACCGACCCGTCTGTGGGGTCCAGAGCAAGGGACCCACATTTGCAAGGAACCCAGAGAGGCAGGAAGCACACGGTGCTGCCGCTCCTGCCGCTGGAGTTACCCCTGGGAGCCCGTGGGAGCGGCCAGGGTGGCATTAGCAGGGGCAGCACGGCGCATGCCTCGCTGCCGGCGGCCGGGAGCTGCCTGGCAAAACGAGCTGAAACGACACGGGTTTGAGCCATTTCATAAAATGTAATCGAGAATTATATCCCCGTTGTGCAATTCCACCAGATAGTCGGAAAAAAACCCCAGAACTCTGTCAAAAGGATCTCATTCCGCATTCAGCCTGATGAGCAGCTGGAGAAATCCTTGCTGCATCCAGGCGTGTTTGGTGGTGTGTGGGATGTGCCATTACACTGTGCACCTTTTCCAGACATTGTGCCATGTCTGTGCAGGGTGTGACCTGCAGGAGCACACATGGGTGCACACAGGTCCATGTGTGTGACCCTGCCAAACCTGGGAGAGGATGGAAGAAGGCCATGACTGGGATGGCTTCATCTTCCTCGCCATGCTGCAGCTGGGGAGATTCCAGCAGTGGGAAGCAGGGAGAGCCAAACGTTATGGATCCCTCAACCACGGTTATTTGTCCCCGTGTGCATTGCTGGTCTTTTGCATTAAAATATATGTTGTTAAATTTATGCCTTAATATATATATATGTGTAATATGCCTGAGTTACAGTTGCTGTGGGAACTATAACTTTCTCTTTTCCAAGAGGCTGTTATAAGTCTTATTATGTTGTATCATCTGGAGGGTGGCTGGGAACAAGATTGCTGCTGTTAATCCTTCAGCACGGAGGGTGATTAGAGCCAACCAGACCCGAGCTGTGTGCAGGGGCTGTGCCTGCAGGTGGGCAGTAGCACAGAGCTGGTTACTCTGCTCGTTTGGGGCAGGGGATCCGGGCTCTGGGAAACATCAGGGTGTAAAGCAGTGCTGTGAGCTGCTCTACCTGCTCCCCTGGAGCTCTGCTGGGGCTCGGGCTGTTGGCTGGAGACGAGTGTAGCTGTGCTTAGGTTGGGAGCAGCCACGCTCCCACCTCTCCATCCTCACTGCAGAAAACAAAGAGGGTCAAGTCCTGCTTCCCCCACAGCAGGATTTGGGCTGGGTCCCAATCTCTGCTGGCCTGAGCATCACTCTGCATTTAGGAGCAACTTGGGAGAAGGGCAGATCCAACACCCCGTGGGATTCTGAACCTGCTCCTGCCCAACCTCCACCCCGACCTGTTGGCATCAGTGGGATATGCCCGAGCCCTGGGCCACAGGGTTCACTCCTGGGGGAGAATCCACAGCCCCTTCCATAATTCCCTGATCCCAGCACAGCTCCACAGAGGATGTGTCCTCCCATCTCACTGGGCTCGGGAATCATACTGATCCCTGCACGCAGAGACAGGGCAGCACCCGGGGCACCGGGGGACCCCATCACTCCAAACCCTGCTGGAGGCAGGATTCGTTCCCGAAATCCCGGTGCCAGGTCCTCCTGACACCTTGGTGGGGTTTGTTTGTGTTTCAGCTGCCGCCGAGGTGGCTGATTAAAGGCTTTAATGGGCCGTGGAGCGGGTTGATTTGGTGGGAGGCCGCCGTAAAGAGCCAGGCAGGCTGCGAGCGCAGGCACGGGAGGTGTAAACAGGGGATGCGTTTGCTACCACATGTCCCCTCTCCGCGTAATGAAACGCAAATTGCTCACCCAGAAAGTGCCCCGGGATGTGGATGTTTGTGAGAGGCTAAATGGGCTTCTTAGCGTTTAAATATTTATTCCTTTTCTCCCGATTATTTGTTTTAATTTGCAGAAGCCACGGTGTTTAGAAGCTTCAAAAGGTGCAGCGTTTAAAGGGAAGTAATTTCTAGCTGTCAAATGCTGCCCCACCCCAGCCCTCCCTGGCTCCTGTAACATCTCCTACGGTCTCCTACAGAGAGATTTGGGTGACTGGGGGCCCGTGGGGATGAAATTCCTGGCGTGGAAAGGCAGCACTGCCTCCAAACCCCAGCAGTGACTCAAGGAGCAGTGTATGTGGAGCAGGACCTGGCAGTGCCAGTGCTGCAGAGATCCCTCATCACACTTCCCCAGGTCCAAACTGGGGCAGGGCTGAGAGCTGCAGCTCCCAAACCTGCCCTTAAGCTGGGTTTGGAGCTCTGGGAAGTCTGGCAGCATGAGAGGCTTTTCCTTTAGAGAGCTGATGCCAGGCAGGCTCAGCCCTGGAGCCCATGATCCTGGAGCCAAGGGGGTTTCCAGCCCAGAGTCGCCCCATCACATCTCCCCTTGGGGGGCAAGGTCCACCACACCGAGGTGCCCTCTGGAGCATCATGGCCTCCCATCATTCTCCTGCTGGGGATGATTTGTGCCAGATATAAATAACCCTCCAACTGAGGTTGCAGGAAGGACTTATTTACAGAGGAGGGATGAATCCCTCTGCAGGCTGATGTTCCCTGCATGACTAATTGCTTGGGTAGCACTAATCTGTGTCTGTCCCCACTGCAAGGAGGTCGAGAGGCAGGAGATGGGATAGGGACAGGGATGGTTTGGTCCTTGAGCCCCCAGTAACAGGCTGGTGGGAGCATAGGAAGAACATGGACAGGAGGAGGGGCTTCCCTTGGGCTTTGTCCCATCAGTTCAGATCCTTCCCAGGTGACTTCTCAGCTTTCATGCTGTTACTCAGCCCTCAAGAGCAAAGATTTCCAGATGAAATTAAAAGGAAAACTGATATATTTGTGGCTTCAAGCCAGGGCTTCATCAAAGCCCAAATCCCTCTCACCAGTGGGGTGAGGGTTTCTCCCCATGCCGTTGGAGAGCAACAGAGCAAAAATAACCCAGCACAAACCCAAACACAAAAGATTGGATGAAGCTGCTGGAAGATGAAGCCATGGCCTTCCTGGCTGCCCTGGTCACACTCAAACAACCTGGTCCTACCTGTGCAAGCCCTGCCTGCGTGGCTGGGCACTGAACAGGCTCCCCAGGGCAGTGGTCACAGCCCCAGAGCCGACAGAACTCAAAGGAATGTTTGGACAACGCTCTCAGGGACAGGGTGGGATTGTTGGGGTGTCTGTGCAGGGCCAGGAGTCAGACTGGATGATCCCTGTGGGTCCCTTTCAACTCAGGATATTCTGTGACTCTGTGATCCCTCCCTGCCTGCACTTCCCTCCCTGCCTGCACCCCTTTCCTCACAGCTCTCCCTGCCGGCACAAACACAGGGCAGGCAACACAGTGTTGATGGAAAAGTACTGCAGTGAAATGACAGAGATTTCCCTTCCACAATTTTGAAGTTATTTATGTACTAAATGTCCCAGGGTTGCTGTTGCCTCTGCAGCTCCATTCAGTGTTTGCATGCAGCATGAATTCAGCATCGAGGGCTCTGTGCTGGGGGCTGCCTGTGCTGCTCCAGCGCTGGGGGAGGGAGCAGGTGGGAATGGCTCCAGCATCCACACTGCCCTTCCCACCTCCCAGTGCTGCTCAATCTCCAGCCAGGCCCTTACTGGTACCTTTCATCAGGACAAATGCAGAAATTAAAGTTTGCTCTATAATTTGCTTTTTAGTTGCAGTAAGGGGCAGGTGGAGGTTTGGAGGAGAGCTGTGGGAAGGGGTGGCAGGGGCAGGACAGTGACATGAGGGCAGCATCTGGGAGATGCTCCAGCTCCCATCCTGGCCCCAGGATGACAGCAGGGTTGGGAGAACACAGACTCATAAATCACAGAATATCCTGAGTTGGAAGGGACTCACAAGGATCATCAAGTCTGACTCCTGACCCTGCACAGGACACCGCAAGAATCCCACGGTGTGCCTGGCTGTGCCAGGGCAGGAGAGACTGGAAAACACCTGGCAACTGCTGCTGCAAGGGAGGGAGACAGCTCATGGCAGGGACAGGGGGGAAATGTCCATGTGCATCAGGGAAGGCACCTGGAAGCCGTGCTGCCTGCCCTCTCCATGCCTCAGTTTCCCCCCTGCAGTGTGGGGTGGCTGAGCTCCCTCAGGTTGGCTGCGTGAGGCGGGTGCTGTGTTTGGCACCCCATGGCAAAGGCACCTGCCAAGCCCTGTCCCAGGAGTCAGGATGCCCTGGTGTGCAGGGAGCCAGGTCCCTGTGCCCAGCACCCACCATCCCTGGCCCAGCACACTGATCCACCCCAGAGAGCTGCATTTCCAGGAGCCCTGGCTGCTGTGCCTGGCAGGACATTGCCCTGTTCTGCAGCTCACCTGCTGCCCTTCAGACAAATTTCTCCCTGCCCTTGAGTCATTGTGTGGTTTGCAGGTCACTCTTAGCCTGTTATCCCTCCCCATGGTCCCATCTCTGCCTGGTCCTGCTGTTTCCTGGTCCCACCTGGTCCCACCATCTCCTCTGGCATTTTTTTTCACAGACACTGGCTGGTGTTGGGATTTGTACCACCTGGTTTCGCATCCCTCACCTCTGCCCCTCTCCTGTGTTTTCTTCTGCCCGTTCCATCAGTCCTTTTCTTGTCTTCCCCCATCCCCCCTATGTTATTTGTTGTAATTTGGTTTTCCGGCCTTCTGCGGGGTTTTATTTTTCTTGGCATCACATCTTTGGGGATTTCACTCACATCATTTCAGCCCAAATTTGCATTGACATCATTATCTTTCTTCTCTTCATCCTGTCCAGTCTTCCCCTGGAGCCGGTGGTTGTTCCCTGGCTCCCTGGCAGGGTCTGGGGGTGCTCCCTGCCCCCACTGCAGGGTCTGGGGGTGCTCCCTGCCCCCACTGCAGGGTCTGGGGGTGCTCCCTTCCCCCTTTGCAGGGTCTGGGGGTGCTCCCTGCCCTCATTGCAGGGTTTGCCTCCCTGGTGTGCGGCGGCTCTCGAGCTCAGCCCAGGCACAGCCTGGGGGAGTGTTCCAGGGCTGGGATGGGCAAACATTCCCAGCCTGTGGCATGAATATCCCATCTAACCCTGCCCTCTGGCAGTGGGAAGCCATTCCCCCTTGTCCTGTCCCTCCAGGCCATTGTCAATAGTCTCTCTCCATCTTTCTTGCAGGCACTGGAAGGCCATAAATAAGTCACCCCAAAGCTTCTCCTCTCCAGGCTGAACAATCCCAGCTCTCCCAGCCTTTCCTGCCAGCAGAGCTGCTCCAGCCCTCTGCTCATCTTGGTGCCTCCTCTGGACTCTCTGCAGCAGCTCCATGTCCTTGCTGTGCTGTTCCCCGGGGCTGGAGCAGCTCTGCAGGGGGGTCTCACCTGAGGGGCAGAGGGGCAGAATCCGCCCTGCCCTGCTGCCCACGCTGGGGGATCAGCCCAGGGCACGGGGGGTTCTGGGCTGGGTTATGTCCTGTGTCTCCCCCACCAAACCCCCCCAAAGTCCTTCTCCCCAGGGCTGCTCCATCTGCTCATCCCCAGCCTGGGTTGATCCCAGGGGTTGCCCATTAATCCTGACTGCCAGGCACATCCTCCCAGCCTCACCCCCAACACAAACACACCGAGGTGGAGCCTTGTCTCCACATCCCAGCACTTCTGAGCTTGGCTGGAGACACCAGATTTTGCTCTTAGGAAAAAAAAGGCGATGGAGGATGCATGGAGGGAGCCAAGAGGAAAAGCACACTCAGACATCCTGTGTCACAGGGAAAGCTCCAGCATGGCATGTCTGAGCAGAGCAGCAGCTCTCTGCCAGCAGCCCCTGTGCCTCAGCCACTGCTGAGGAGCAGAGGGAACTCGGCACAGCAGCGAACGGGGAACTGACTGCGAGTCCCCACTTCCTCCAGCACAGCCCAGATCTACATTTAGACTCTCTGGGAAATTCTGGCTGAAAGGAAGCTGGCACGAAATTTCCATTTGCAGTCACAGGGGCTTGGGGAAATCAATCTCTTTAGAGTCCTTTGGAAACCTCAGTCTGATGGCTTTAAATATTTACTGTACTCCTGCACACCAGATGCCAAATTTGCAGGGCACGTTCTCCCAGGCAGCCCCTTGGTTCAGATGCTGTGAGACTCCAAACCAGCCTGTGCAGGTGCTGGTGAAAAACGGTCCTTAATACATTTGTGATTTGCAGTTGAGAATCTCTGAAATGCTTTTGAACTTGGGAAAAAAACAGGAATAATTTTTGTGACTACAGAGCATCAGTGTCCTTCACACTGTGGGCTGGTGAGGAGAGCAGGATGAGGAAAGGCCAAGCCAAGGAATGGTTTGGGGTGGAAGGGACCTGAAAGATCATCCAGTTCCACCCCTTGCCATGGGAAGGGACACCTTCCACTAGCCCACATTGCTCCAAGCCCTGTCCAACCTGGCCTTGGACACTTCCAGGGATGGGGCAGCCACAGCTTCTCTAAGCAACAAATCCACAGCAAAACACTGCCAATGCTGCTCTTGATTTCAGTAGCATCTCCAACAGGTTTGCAAGGTAGAAAACAAGGAAGATGCAACATATGACATAAACAGATGGAATGTAACACCCTGTCTGGTCCATACAGTGGGATGAAGGCTCAGGGACACAAGCACAAGCCTGTGTAAGTGTCTGAGAGCTATTGCAGTCACCAAGGTGCCCCAAAGAACCCAGCTGGGCAACTCACTTCCTCAGTTTCAAAGCCATCTTACTGATAAAAAGGGGAAAAGGAAGAAGCACTCAAAACCCCTCAGCAGTAAAACCCCAGCCTTGCTCAGCCTGGCTCTTTCCCCAGCACTAAAGGAGGGGAAGCAAAGGGAGGTGATGTAAAACTGGAGCCCTGCCCTCCCCAAAACAGCCTCACCCATCACCTTCCCATGGCTCCTGCTGCCACTTGCCTGCCAGCACCAGGAATCCTGGTTTGACAGCCAAAACTCCAACCAAGGGGCAGGTTAAAAACCATAATGGCCCAGAAGGGAGAAACACAAGGGATGGGTTCAAGCAGTTCCTTGTTAGAGGGGTCTTCTCTGGCCTGGCTGTCTCTCTCTGCAGAGCTGAGGGGTCCCAGTGCTCCCAGCACATCCACAGGGATTCCCCAGGCTCATGGGGTGATGCAGGGAGGGCAGCACAGACCCAAGGACCTGCACCACAAGCTCCAGTGTGGGGATGGGGACAGAACCTGGGATTCCCAGAGCCCTGCAGCCCCAGCAAAGGCAGAGCTCACCTTGCAGGGAGGATCTGAGCGAGCCCTGCTCTTCAGTCAGAGCCTTTGGGCCCAGAGAACCAGGAAAAAAAATAACAGCCTTATAAAAGACTAATTAGGGACAATCCTAGCTCCTCTATAGCCAATAAAGTTTTGCTTTTAACTGTTATCAAGTCTGGATTTTACCCAAGGAGATTTCTTGTTAAAAAACAGCTTAATTAAAGCAGGTAGAAAGCCCTTGTAAGTCTCCGTACTCCCCCACCAGCACCCCAGGCAGGCAAGTTCTAAACATGCTGCCTTCCAGACCTGAAACAGGGATCAAGGGGAGATAAAAGGGACTGAGAGAGCCCAAGGGCTCAGCTTACACAGAGGAGCAGCGAGATGGTTCCTTCACATGGAGCCAGGAAGCACAGCATCATCCCCAGCCCGTTCCTTTCCACCCTGCCCAAGCATCCCCCACCCATGAAAGCCCTTCCAGCTCCTGTCCTTGCCCTTCTCCAGCCCATAATCACCTGCCCCCCCCATCAGCCCCTCATTTCTTTATCTGATGTTTCTCCTGGAGGTATTTTAAACCCCTGTGGTGCCCAGGCTGTTTGCTGTTGGATGGAAGCAGGCATCTGTCTTTGCTCTCTCATCTGTCAGGGCACACACAAGCTGAAGCCAGCAGGTTGCAGGCCAGCTAAACTGGGTAAGAGCTTTATATAACTGGAATGAAAGAGCCAAATTTATCCCTGCCCTGCCACAGACTGGAGTGTTGGGATGTGCCAGGAGCTCTGCTTGCACTGTGGTCCCCCAGCAGCAGCTCTGGGGGTCCAGGCTGGGGGCTGCAGAGCCCACCCGGTGCTGCGTGGGTTGAGGCTCCTCTCCCTCCAGACCAGAGGAAACTGTGCTTTGCCTCCAGTCTGGGAAAGCAGAAGCTCCAAGGCTCGTGTTGCCACAGGGGGTTGCTGCAAAGCTCTAGTTGGCTTGTTTGAGTTCAGATTTGGAGGACATATTTTGCATTAATCAAATAAATGCATCATGTGAGGCGTTTCCCATTGAAATGTCTGAACCAGATGCTCACTAAGGGATCAGTGTGGCATGAGCACTGTGCATGTGCAGCATGTGCATGAGCAGCATGAGCAGGCCAGAGGATTTGGGAAGCAGTGGAGCTGCTCCTGGGGTATGAGCTCGGTCCCCGTGCCAAGCAACCCTCTGAGGGCAGAGCCTCCACCAAGTGCTGAATAATCCAGGGATGGAGAAACAGGAATTCTCCAAACTTTCTTCCAAAGAAGAGAAGGAAGGGAGCTCCACTTTGCAAGAGCACAAAATCCACTGTACAACATGAAGGAATCTCATACAAAAAGACAGAAATAATGAATCCAACTCCACACAAACCCAGGGTTTTTCCTGTTGCTTTCATAGAAGAGCCTTTCCTGCAAACTTTCCCACTGTAATGAAGTTAAGCCACACAGACTTGTGCTGCAGAATGTAATAAATAAGGGTGGCTTGAACTGGGAGCTGAGCTGCTTATTGCAGAAGGGGCAGCCAGATACTGCAGGAGTGGGTGAGAGCCAGGCTTGGGGGGATCCAATGGTTCATTTGGGATAAGCATCCTACAGGACAGGAGTTTGGCTGAGCCTCCCCTGCACTTGCTGCTCCTGCAAGGAAGAGTCGGAACGTGGTAAGAGCAAGGATTTCTTGTAGCAGTGGTGGGTCTTTCCAGGAAATATTGAGAAAACACCATTTCCTAAGCTGAGTTGGGAGCTCCAAGAGACTTGAAAATACAAAGTAATTGCTGGAAAGGAATCTGAAAATGACAGCTCCCTTTCCTGCAGAGTGTTACACTTCACTGGCTCTTCTCCCTCTTTTCATTAACTCCTGTGACTACATACATTTGAGGAAAGCTCCCATTAGTCACAGTTGCTTTCCCACTCATCCTTCATGCCTTTCAGCAATAAGACCAGGCTAACTGGTGCCCGTGTAAAATAGATTTCATGATGGCAAGTATTTCCCTGAGTCCAGCTATGATCTGGACATCGTTACATCTGCATAGCATAACCTCTTTCTGAGAAGTCACAGTTAGTGCAAATGCACTAATAATTTGGGACAGATACCTAATATCAAATAAATCCTCCCTCTGAATCCTTTCAGCTCCAGTTGTCACTGAACAGCACCAGGAACGAGCACCATCAGCAAGATGATCCCTTCCAATTATCTGGAACTTAAGAGGGTATCTGTGCACCGGGAAACTCAAGTCTCAGTTGAAATAGCATCAGCTGTCTCTGCCTCCCCTTCTGATCTCCGGAGTGCCCCAGCCACGGGCAGGCAGCAGCTCTTGGCTCGGCCACCCTGTTTCAAAGGTAGTGGGTTCCACACTTGCTTCCCGGTTTGATTGCAAAGCCTGCACAAGGAGTCTCCAAGGGCTTCCTTTCCCCTCTCCCAGGAGTGAAAAACGCCTGGTGAAAGCGAATACCAAGCACGGGCAGCCGAGCAACCGGGAACGGGGCGGGAAAAGCACCGGGAACATCTGCCGAGCCAGCTCTTGGCAGAACCCGCCCGAGACGCTGTGCTCGGTGAGTTATCGCTTGCCCTCGGTCTGAGAAGCGAGCAGCATATTTTCCCTGGGCAGCTCCCGCCCCCGGGCAGCGATCGCGGCGCGGATGGGGCCGTGGCCGAGCCGCTCCAGCTGCAGCTCCGCAGCGGAGCCCGATGCCCGGAGCTGGCACTGTTGGCAAACAGGAGGATGTGTTGGCTCCCGGCGTGGCGCAGCCTGTTCCGCTGGCACCTCAGCCGCGCTCCTGGCGTCGCACCCTCGTGGGCACGGTGCCACCCCGGCAGATGGGCAGAGCTGCGAGAGGAACAGCGTGCACGTCGATTGTCAGCGTGTTAGGGGAAGGATCTGTGTTCAGGAATGTTCAAACAGCAGCTCACACAGTGTCCCAGCCCTGCCGGTGAAGGAGCTGAACCCCTGAGTGTGGGAGCCGGTGAACACTGTGAAACCACCACCCCCCGTGTCACAGCGGGGACAGGAGCCGAGGGGCAGCGTGGCTGTCGGCACTCATCCCTCCACTCACAGAAACACAGAATATGCTGGCCTGGAAGGGACCCACAAGGATCCTCCAGTCCAACCCCTGGCCCTGCACAGGCCCAGCCCCAACAGTCACCCCCTGTGCCCCAGAGGATCAGCCAAACCCT
>JAWWLV010000030.1:1036801-1086383 GCA_035041135.1 Platyrinchus mystaceus
ATTCCCTGGCTGCTGTCCCTGGTCCCCCCAGAGCAGAGCTCAGTCCTGCCCCTCCTCTGCCCCTGCCCAGGCAGTTGGAACTGCACTGAGGTCTCCCCTCAGTCTTCTCTTCTCCAGCTGAACACACCAAGTGCCCTCAGTGTCCTCACACATCTTCAAATCAAGGCCCTTCCCCATCCTCCTTGCCTCCTTTGGGCACTCTCTAATATTACTCCTGGCCCTCTGCTAGAGAAATCACTGCATGAAGCCTCGTAGCTCTTTCCCAAGAGCTCAGTCCTCCTCTGGAAGCAGCCACAGGCACTTCCACATCAAGGGAATATGAACATCCTTCCCTGCTCCAGCAGAGCTTTTTATAGATGGCTGCAGCCTATCCCAACATGCCTTGGCCACTTCTGTTACTGCAGCTGGAGCAGCTGGATCTGAGGACTGACCTCAAAATAACAATAGGGACATGCTGTGAAATTCCGATATGAAACAACAATAAAAACATCTTTATTGCTGTTACTAAAAGTACTAACAGCAGCACTTTGTCCAAGCTAAGTTTTAAAGCCAGGATTTTAAAACCTGCTCGGGGGGATATGTGCCAGTAATGCATCACATCTCCCCCAGGCTCCTTCCAAAATACTGGACCCAGGATCTCAGGGACTGCTGGTGTTTTGTGTCCTTCTGCACGTTCTATGTGAGTCTTGATTTATGCAACAAAAAAGTTGGTTTTGGGTCCCTTTGTGCCAATGTAGGATTATTGTATTCCAGCAAAAAAGGGGTAAAATAGACACTGAGATTCCACAAACAGACAAAACTGGCCACTGAAGCTTTCAAGTGCTGCTTGTCCCCACTCCCTGCCCATGTTCTGTGCCCATGTTCTGAGGACAAGTCAGGCCAGGTCCCCTACACCAGCCCAATCCCACTGGCAGGGAAGAGGGACACAGAGGCTTTGCTGAGCATTAGCACTTCAGAAGGAAACTCTTCCAAGTAGCTCCTTGCCAGAGCACTGCAAACTCCCTGTGCCCACATACTTGCTGCAGTTGCTTCCTTGACAATTAATTTTGTTCAGTGTGAGCAGTGCTGAGCTGCAGACATGTCCCCTGGTCCACCTGTTTTGTTGCTCCTGCCCAAGGACTCCTGAAAACACCAGGGCTCATCTGTCATCCTGAGCTTTTTTGCTGGAGAAAAACACCTTCCCTTCCCCAGGGAGCTGTGGCCAAATGGGTGGGGAGCCCCAAATTATTTGCAACTGTGGTGTCCTAGACCACCTGCCCCACCATGAGTCCCTGTGTCACATCCCTGCTCCTTCAAGCACTTTCTCATGTTTTTGAAGGAAAGGTGAAGCACCTCATGCAGCACTGTCTCCATTTATAGCCAAATAAGACCAGGCTTGAGCCCAAACTTCCCTGCTTTGCTCCATGGTGAGCGTTTGCCTGCATGGATGTAATACTGTTTTTCAGTTTTCCAGACTGGTGTTGAGGTCTTCTGCTGCACCAGGGACTGGTGGGCAGGTCTTCACTGCTCAGAAGGGAGCTCAGTGGGAGAAGGAAGGGGGCAGGGGCAGAGGTGGGCAGATCCCTCTCCAGGTCATGCTGTTTGGAACCAGGAATTCCACCCCACTTCTCTGGTCCTCTCCTGGGTGAGCAGGACAAGCTCACCCAAGGTCTGGGGTGAGTCTGAAGAGAAAAGCTGGGAGAATGGTGAGGAAAACAAGCCATGCACAGCACTGCTTTTGGCAGTCTCAGATCCAGCCTTGTATGAGAAAAACAAGAAGCCACTTCTGCCACAGCTCTGTGCGGTGTGTGAGACGAGGCAGGGTAACAAAATGTGCCCTGGTTTCCATTTTTGCTGCAAGGATAAGCAAGAGGGCCATGCGGAGTGCAAAGAGAAAAGCTGTCTCTGATGACTCTGCACAAATCAGGGTCCAGCTTTGCTTCTACACTTTAACTCTGCTGATACCTTAAACTCCTAATTTTCATCCATTGTTACACCGGGGATGGAGGGGCAGAGGCAATCCAAAAGGCAGCTCACCCCTGAAAGGTTACACATGACTGATCCAAGACAAAATCTCATTTCTTAGTGTCGTTGTAGCTTAGAGTTCAGCTGGTGCCATGGAGCCTGCACTGCTGTCATCCATCAGCCAGGAATGTCCTGCAAAGGTAGCAAAGCACATGAGAATGAGGAGCTGGGAGGAGTCTTGGCTTCAAGGATCTTCTGGAATTCTGGTGCTTCTCTGCTAGCTAGATCAAAACATCCCTGGAGTGCTCCTGTCATGCCCACAGAAAATAAACACACTCTCAACACTAAAAACCCAATATGCCATGACCCTAAAATAGTATAACCAGGGGATCTTCACATTTCCTAGGAAAGCATCAGCACCAGTCTATTAACCCAGAATCATGGAATGGTTTGGGTTGGAAGAGACCTCAAAGCCCACCCAGTGCCACCCCTGCCATGGGCAGGGACACCTTCCACGAGCTCAGGTTGCTCCAAGCCCCATCCAACCTGGCCTTGGATGGCTCCCACTGTGCTCCTCCAGACAATTCCCATGAGAACTGATGGCTCACCGTGACACCACAGTGGAATGGTGAGAATTAATCCAAGGGAGAGGGATGGGGATGTGGGACTGGGATTTCATTACCATTTGTTTTACTCCCTGCTCCCAAAGCAGCAGAGATGTCACTGCCAGGAAAGCAGCTCAGTGGGTGACAGTTTGCAGTAGCCTTTCTCCAATGCCAGAGTTTAATAATTTTTCATTTCCATTTGCCTAAAATTAGGAGAAAAATGGCCAAACCCCATCAGTTTGGGGAAAAAAACACCCCCGCCCACCCAACCAGATGGGTCTGTTTTTAGTTTATAACTAAACTCACCCTCTTGGATGGGAGGGAGAGCCTGCTTTTAACAGGGGAGGGAGCAGGAGATCCTCTGCAGGCTGTTTTCCAGCGAGGGGGAGTTGCGTTGCTGCTGGAGGGGAGCAGCGTGAGGGAGCCGTGAGCGCTGGAGGAGCACAGAGGGATTTGCGGTCCTCCCTGCACGCTCCGATATCCCGACGGCTGGAACGGCCTCGTTTTAAACATGTTTAGCCGTTGGTTTTTCTGTCCCGAGGAGCACAAATCTCGGTGCCGATGGTGCCATCTGTCCCTGCGAGTCCGTCCGTGGTGCTGTGTGTCTGCCTGTCCCTCCCCACGGGGTTTGGGAAGGGGAAGGGAAGCGCGACCGACCCACGCGGTGACGGCTGAGCTGGACGGGCAAGGAATATTCCCAGAGCAGGAATTTTCCTTGTGACAACAGTCAAAGTCACTTTCCAAAGTGACAACAATCGCCGTGGAGGGGCTGGCACAGCCCTGGGTTTGATTGGATGGTGTCTGGAAAACTCTGCGAGCAGGGATGGGGGAACGCAGAGGAGCGGAAGGGAACAGGGGAAGAAAAGGGAAGAAAGGGAAGGGAAGGGAAGAGGGAGAAGGGAAAAGGGAGAAGGGAGAAAGGAAAAGGGAAAAAGGAAACATATGAGGAAAAGAGAAAAGGGAAAAGGGACATGTATAAGGAAAAGAGAAAAGGAAAAGGGAAAAACAACGGATGAGGGAGAAGAGAGCAAGGAAAACAGATAAGGGAAAAGGAAAAGGAAAAAGAAAAAAAGGAGAAGGGAAAAAAAATTAAGCTAAACCACCGTAAAATAAAGGAAAAGGAAAAGATTAAATTAAAATTAAATTAAATCAAATTAAATGCCCAGCCAGGCAAGATGAGCTGATTAGCACCTGTGTCCCCCGGTCCCTAACTGCAGTCCTGGCTGAGGGGTTGCTGAGGGTGCAGCACAGTGAGCAGCCTCTGCCCAGGCACCAGTGCTCAGCCACCCTCAGACTGATTTTCTGTGGACCGGGAGTGTGCAGACAGACACACAGAGCTGTACTGCCCCGTGCAGACCAGCTGAGGACGTGCTTTGGGAAGTGAGTCCGGTGCATGCTGGACACGCCAGCCCTGGCTGTGTGACACTGATATGCTCTGGGGAGTGACATTCCAAAAATTGTACCTTAGAAGCCCAAAACTCCTGAAGGAGAACAAGAAAACGAGATTTCCCTCCTGGCTACAAAGGTTCAGCCACTGATTCCTCTTCCCAAGACTTGCTTGGAAACCCAAGGGTACAAGAGTGCCTTTGGCAAGAGACTGCCTGAAATGCAGTCTGAAATGCCTGAAATGGAGAGGGGTTTTTTTGGGGTTTTTTTTGTTTGTTTGTTGGTTGGTTTGGTTTGGTTTTTGTTTGGTTGTTTTTTTGTTGTTGTTATTTTTTAAATTATAAACATGATTTTTTGATTCTAACTAAACACCCGGGGTCTTTTTGCACCCGACGAGCAGCAGGTTCTCCTGGCTTGGCTTTTCTTTTAAAAGTTTGTCACAGAGAACATACCTGGCTTAAAGCAACTAAATTATTTAGATCCACATGTGCCCTTCTGCTCCTGGATGAGCTGCAGCCACGATGCCCAAAGTCACGGGCATCGTGATTCAAGTGGTGGGACCGGGAAATTCATGACATCTCTTCGTCACTCCTCCTCATCCCGCTGCTGCAGGCAGAGGACGCTGCTCTCATCCCCCACCTGGCGAAGGGATAACGCAGAGCATCCCTCAGGCAATTAGAGCCGGGAGATAACACCTCGTTTACGATGTTGCCTTCAATTGACAACTTCGTGTGAAACAAGATAACGGCTTGTACTAATGAACGTGTAATTTATAAACTGGTGGGTCTAACGGTGCTCTAAACGTGGCATAAGAGCCGGGGAAAGGCAGATTAGGGGTGAATGTGCCTGATCTACCATCACATCTGTCCCTGCCACAGTGGAAACCGCCCGGCTGTGGGTTATCGCTGCTGCTTCTGCGTTGAATTGACTGTAACCGATCAGTTTAAGTCAATCTCTGAATTTCTAATTAGGGGATTAGCCGGAGAAGGATTTCCTTGCAGAACACTTCATTGCTATTTTGCTAACTGTCAAGGATTAGGAGTAAGGACCCACAGTTGCATATTAATAGCAGCATTAGATGCTAGTGCAGCTGCTTTATCAAGGATGTTATCACTCTTCTGAAATAACTGACGTGGAAAAGCCTCATATTTTTATTTTTCATGAATACAATGTTCCATTACTGCAGGTTTTGTTTCCAAAACTTGAAGCGTTTTTATCATTTCTAAAATGCAGTGTAACAACAGAACAATTTCCTTTAAATCAAAAGCTGGATCTCTTCCAAGTCATTTAACTTCCAAAAGTTTGAATTCTTTAGGAAAAAAAAAAAAAAAAAAAGAAAAAGAAGAAAAAAAAAAAGAAAAAAATTCAGCCTGAGCACTTCTAATGAGAATATCACAATTATACTTAGACTGCCACACGGGATTTCTCTTTACAGCAGCTTGATTCATGGGGGAAATTAACTTGTTTAAAAGTAACAGTTTTTAATAGAAATGTTCTACTGACTGTTCTCCTTGCATGCTGGCTGGAATCTGCTTTGGCACTCCAGGTCCTAGAGGCTGGGATGAGCTCCTTGCTCTGTGCCCACCTCATGCCACCGAGTGGATCCTGCCCACAGCCTGCTGCAGCAACACAATTCATACCAAGGAGGCTACTGTAATTGTTAAAAAAAAAAAAAAAAAAAAAAAGAAAAAGAAAAAGAAAAACTATTTAAAGTCTTGAAAACTTCCAAAGTCAGCACTTGAAGAAATATGAAATGCAATGAATTAATGAGAAACAGAGGATGAATCATTAAAATTGCATCACCGTGCCATGTTCCTGATCGCATCTCCCTTAATGTTCTCACAGTCTGAACAATTGATTAAGAAAAACACCACTGCACACTAAAAATTGGAAACAGTTAAGAAGAAACAGGATTAGCAAAGTCTTACAGGAAAGGTCAATTATTTCTCCCATTTTATTGCTAACCTGACATCTGTAAACAAATCACTGGAGGAACTCCCCAAAGACTACACTCTGTCCAACAAGACATCCTAAATTAATGAGGATGCGCTATGCAAACACAAACAGAAGCTGAGAGATAATATCTAAACCCAGCCTTAAAAAGATACAGTGAAAACGTTTTCCCAGGAGGTTGAGGGAGATCAATAAAGGGGAATAAGGTTCAGGAGAGTCAGAATTTGCCATGGGGTAAGGGCGAATAATCTTTGTGGTTATCAGAGCTAAGATGGCAAAACGAATTAAATGAGTTTAGAGAGGACTTAGTGAGACTGGCTCAAAAATGAGAGAAGGGCTGGCAGAAAAATGAGAGAGGGTTGCAATCATCCCTTGTGCTTCCCAGCAGCAGAGGCCTCAGCCAGGATTTTTGGGTGCCCTGCCTGCATGGCTTTAGATGCTCCCAGGCTTAGCGAGCACCTCGCTGACCTTCAGTGTCTCTGAAGGCCAAACCATCGTGCCTGGAGAGCGCTCCAAGGAGGTGCCTGATCCCAGCGTTGTTCCAGCCAAATCTCCAGACCCAAAGGTCAGGTTTTTCTCCTCTCTGGCTGCCAGTCTCAGCCGTGCCTCGAGAGCCATGCACTGCTGTGGCATCCTCTCCACCGGCCAAACCCGCTGGCGGCCGGGCACGGCGCCCGCCCCAGAGCCCTCCGTGAGCAGAGCTGGATCGTGGCAGCTCACACTAAAGATTCCTCTTCGTCAGCATCCCAATGATTAAATATGTATAGAGGCATCTGAGATCCAATTTATTTCTTTTGTGTTGTAAATTCTTTTTCTTGTTGGCTTTTTTTTGAGCTGCTTATAATTAGGACCTTCAGACAGCTCAGCACGGCTGGAAAGCAGCCTGTTATATCCCACCCATTGAAAGTGCATCCCCCTCTCCTACTCAACCAAGAGATTCTTCTTTATTCATTCCAGTAATTATTTGATTTCCTTCTTTCTTAATGGACAGAGTGACACTGCATTGAGTCACTGATGTGCAACTTGCTGTTTTTTCCCTCCCTTTGGAAGGTTTTCAAAATATTTATACATTTTAAAAGGAGCAGAGAAAGAAAGAAAATAAAGTTGTATTGTGTTTCTCTGGCTTCCCCTGCTCTTTCTCATCTGCAGAAACTGTAATTCCCCCCATTGTCTGGGCTGCCAAGGGGCTGCTTTTGGCAGGGGGGTGGATGGCAGTGCCCCCTCTCCCCTTTGCTCATCCCTCCTTGCCAGGCAGCACTGCCAGGGGACCAGGCAGCGATGCAGCCAAGCATGAGGTGCTGCACTGGGGTTAGGGCCACTACACCAAGGATCAGAGACCCCTGTGCCCAATGACCCACACCTTGAGAGTCTTCTTTGAAGGGGGTTGTTGTGATTGTGCTGCTTTGGGAAGTGCTTTGAGGTCTTTAGGCATATACAAATCATAGAATCACTGACTGGTTTGGGTTGGAAGGGACCTTAAAGATCAGCTTGATCCCATGGGCAGGACACCTTCCACTAGCCCAGGTTGCTCCAAGCCCCACCCAACCTGGCCTTGGACACTTCCAGGGATCCAGGGGCAGCCACAGCTTCTCTGGGCAACCTGTGCCAGGGCCTCCCCACCCTCACAGGGAAGAATTTCATCCTAATACCTAATCTAAACCTACCCTCTGTCAGCTGGAGTGCTTGCTGCCTTGTCCTGTCACTCCAGGCCCTTGGAAATAGTCTCTCTCCATCTTTCTTGCTGACTGCCTTCAGATCACAGTTAGGTCACCCCAAAGCTTCTCTTCTCCAGGCTGAGCAATCCCAATTCTGTCAACCTTTCCTCATAGGAGAGGTGTTTTATCCCTCTGATCATCTTGGTGCCTCCTCTGGACTCATTCCAGCCCAAGGCACATCCATCCCCGAGGATGTGTTGGATATCCCTGTACCAGAGAATCCCCCATAGTGATTGCATGCACAGCTTTCCTGCACAGGGTCCTGTGCTCACCCACAGCCCTTCACTACCCCAAAACACCAGGGAAGGCCAGTCTTGTCCTCTTGCCTGACATAGATGTGAATAACCAGGAAAGCTTTTGGAGTTGTAGAAATGCCCATCAAGTGTCTGCATCCACACACTGGGGGGTGCTGAGGGACATGACACAGAGTTAGGAGCTGCTGGTTTGCCCCATGTCCCTGGGACAACACTGCACTCAGGGTGCAAGCCTTGCCAGGGGGAAAGCACAGGAAGGGTTTTACAGCTGTCACCTACACAGGGGTAAAATGTGGGTGCTGAGCTGTCTGTGGGATGAGATGGCACCAAACATGCTTTGCAAGGGATGCACCAGGTTCACACAGTCACACTGGCTGGATGCTGCAGTTGCAGCTATAAGGTGATAAACTCTGCATTCTTGTCGGTCCAGAAAGTCAACAGAATAGCAAGAATGGCAGGTAAGGACTGTCAGACCAGTGCCAGTAGAGAGGAGCCTCCACAAGAAGCGTTTGGAGGTGAACAAAATGCCCTGAAGATTCACAGCTGACTTACTAGAGACTGCTCCAAGGCAGAGAGTTCTGAGGAGGTAGAAATCTTTGCCAACCTGAATCATGCTCCACCTTCAGGTCATATCCAGCCCTTCCTGCAGAACATTACCCAGAGCAGACCCGAACCCTCAACCCTCAATTCAAACCCCAAAGCTCATGTTAGTGACACACTGGGAGTGTGGTGACCCAGACAGTAAATGGGGACCCCCAGAATGGTGTCAGCCTGGGGATACCCCTCTCTCAGAAAGGGGATTTCCATCTCTGTTCACAACTGAGACAAGCAGTGAGAAGCTGTTGCCATCCCCCTGTGCCCCAGACTGGGAGTAGAAGGGACAGACCGACACACCACCCGGCTCCTGACAAACCCAGGCCACTCCAAAGCCCAACATCCTCCACCTCCTGGCTCTGCAGGGTGTTTCGGGGCTCTTGGCTCCCGCCCAGCGCGGTGTTTCCAGCTCCCTCCGTGCCAAGCCCTGCAAAATCTGCCGGCAGAAGCCTCGCTCCCTCCCACAGCCGCGGTGGGCTCTGCAGGGAGGAGTGACTCCCTCCAGATGGCTGTAAAGGTTAACAGGGAATTTATTCGGAGTTACATACGAATCGAATTGTCTTTCCCCCCTCCCTCCCCCGAGAGGGAACAAAAACAACCACAATTTCAAGCCCACACAGGCAGCGCAGCTTTCCAAGGTGGCTCAGTTGCCATAGACGACCGCAGGCAGCCGAGCTGTCACGCTGAGCCCGCGGGGACCCGCCGTGACTCAGGGGACGGGGGTGAGCTGAGCTCCCGTCCCCCCCCAGCACCGGCTCCGCCCGGTCCTCGCCCCCCTCCCGGGATGAGCTGGTGCCCGGGATGCCTTCCCACAGTGCCAGGAGGAGCTGCCGTCGGGACAGCGCTGGCCGGCCCCATCTGGCCGGGGATGGTGGAGATCACGGAATCACAGTCACAGGATCAACGAGGATGGAAAAGACTTCAGAGATCATCAGGTCCAACCCTTGATCCAACCCCGACGTGGTTCCCAGCCCATGGCACTGATGCCGCATCCAGACTCACCTTAAACACCTCCACGGATGGGGACTCCACCCCCTCCCTGGGCAGCCCATTCCAATGGCTGAGCACTCTCCATGGAAAGAATTCCTTCCTAATATCCAACCCAAACCTCCCCTGGCACAGCTGAAGACCGAGTCCTCTTGTCCTGCTGCTGGTTCCTGGGAGATGAGACCAACCCCCACCTGGCTACAACCTCCTGCCAGGGAGTTGTAGAGAGTGATGAGGTCTCCCCTGAGCCTCCTCTTCTCCAGGCTCAACACCTCCAGCTCCCTCAGCCTCTCCTCACAGCACCTGATGGTGGCCCAGCGTGACATCTGATCAAACAGACGGGGTGGGCTCCTACATACAGTGATGAAAAATGGAGGAACTGGAGATTTGGGGCAGAATCTGAAATCTGATGGTGTTTTTGCCATTCACCACGTACCCTAAGCTTGGAGCTGCTCTGTCCCTGTTGCTCTGCTCCGTCTTTCCCCAGTCTCCTTTCCTTCAGTCCCCACAGAAACTCATCATCCCACCATTGCCTGTGGCCAGCCAAGGGGCTGCTCCTCGGGGTTCCCTCACCACTCTACTAGCCAATGGCTCATGCATCAGCTCTTGGGGACCAGAACCACCAAACTCATTGGGTTTGGCCTGTAAGTCACCCAGCACACCTCTGGGATGCTCTGGAAAGGGGTAGGAGCAGAGATACCTGACTTTGGTTGCCTGAGGTGGATGACAGGGTCAGAGCCCAGGGTCTGTGATGCTGCAGAGGACACTGTAGCAGGTGGACACTGCTGTGAATGTGGAAAGAAGAGAAATGTTTGTGTGTGAAAGCTCCAGGAGAAACACCACACATGCTACAAGAACTGCCTGTATTGATAACCCCAGGACACAAGGCTGGCAACCCCAAAGGATCAGTTTGCACCAAGACCTGGCTGTGGGCAGATCACCACCAAACTCCAGCCCTGGATCTCCCTGGGGAACGGGGCCACTGCAGCTCCAGTGGGAGGCACAGTCCAGTGGCAACAGGACTAATATGGGTTTTCCCAATGGTGACAGACTGTCTGCATTCCAGGCAGCAATCTCCCGGTCCCCCAATTACAGACACGGATGGAGTTGTGTTATCAGCCTGAGAAACCTGCCCAAAATCTTTAATAATATAAGTTTTCAGAAGTTTTAGATAGGATTGATGTCAGATACGGAAAGGTCACCAAGGATATTACTGTCCACACAAGAAATGTTACACTGGACTGAGACCAACACACTCATGAGTCACAGCAGGCTCTTCTACTCCTCTGTGGTGAGACCCCCCCACCTGCAGAGCTGCCTCCAGCTCTGAGGGCTCCAGTAACAGGAGGATGTGGAGCTGCTGGAATGAGTCCAGAGGAGGCCACGGAGATGCTGCCAGGGCTGGATCCCCTCTGCTCTGGAGCCAGGCTGGGAGAGCTGGGGGGGTTCACCTGGAGAAGAGAAGGCTCCAGGCAGACCTGAAAGTCCCTTACAGGGCCTAAAGGGGCTCCAGGAGAGCTGGAGAGGGACTGGGGACAAGGGATGGAGTGCCAAGGCAAGGGGAATGGCTTCCCACTGCCAGAGGGCAGGGCTAGATGGGATATTGGGAAGAAATCCTTCCCTGTGACGGTGGGAAGGCCCTGGCACAGGCTGCCCAGAGAAGCTGTGGCTGCCCCTGGATCCCTGGAAGTGTCCAAGGCCAGGTTGGACGGGGCTTGGAGCAACCTGGGCTAGTGGAAGGTGTCCCTGCCCATGGCAGGGGGGGGCACTGGTTGATCTTTAAGGTCCCTTCCAACCCAAACCATTCTGTGATAAAGGATCGTGGGACACACTGCTGGATGTCAGTCTTTTTTCACTGCTGCACTCCCAGCAGATGCAGCACTAAGGGCTGCTCAGAGCTACAAAACATGCCAGTTTTTTGCCAGGGTTGCTCTGTGGGCCCAGCTGACATGGGCTGTGGGAGCAGTGACGTGCCCCTCATCATTGTACACAGAGAGAAATGTGGAGGGCACACAGCCTGGACTGTGGGGAGGGGAACATGGGGAACATTTCTTCCTCTCCTCCCAGAGAAAAGATGATTTTTCATCTTCCCAGGGATTCCTCTGGGCTCACTAGAGATAAAGGGGAATGGAGAGGTTTGATTCTGGTTTGCAGAAGGAAAACACACTCTCAGGTCTGTGGGGGCTTGAAGCATCATCTGACATTTATATGAGAAGTACTTCTGGTCAGATTGAATCCTGCCATTGCTGCCACACAGCCTTGCTGATCAAATAAAGCCAATGCCAGGGCTACTTGGATGGAATATGCCTCTCCAGCCCTCCCTTTTATATGGCAATATTGGAAACAAATGGGTTCATCCCTCCCTGGACACAGCTGCTCTGCAATGTAAGCCTAATGTAAGCAATGTAAGGCAGACCCTCAAAATAGCCAATATGTTCACCTAGGAATTGTTAAAGCTGTTTAGCAGTATCTGGATAACCTGTTTTCCATGGCTGAACAGGGAAGAGCAGGAGGAGAAGCTGTAGTCAGCTATTATCAATAATAAGAACGAGCACACCACGTGCTTATTAGGAATGTGCTTATAAAATGTGTTCCTCTGCTGTACATTCACAACATGTGTGTCTGCTTTTTTAGCATTGATGTGCAGCATAATCCAAAATCTGGCACTGTGGGTTTTTTCCCCCCAAGCCTGTCCTGATACCCAAATTGCTTTGGCTTAAAACATTAGTTCCCTTGGGCGTCTGTTATTCACAGACTCTGCGATGCCAACTGAACAGCTTCCAGGAGCTCTGATGTCTCTCTTTTTATTTTATTTTTTTAATACTGTGAATCACTTTATTCCATCCACCTTCTGGAACAATTCCCTGGAGAGTACCAATTCTGCCGAGCATCTGCTCATGCAGGAAAACCATGGCCGTTCCTCCACTGAAATTTTTCCCTCTTTATGGTCATTAAAGGCTCTTCAATCCCATTTACTGATAAATCTTGGGGTTAATTTGTCAAACACAAGTTGTCCCTCTTGCTTGGATTGCCTGGAGCCCGTTCAAACCCCAGATGTTTGATTCCCACTGGGACCTTAGGCAGCCTCAGGGGTTCTTCTCTCCCACTCCTTTCCATGGGTCACAGTTTTTCTGTGGTTCCACAGACTTCCCCAAAAATTTATCCTAGACTCTACAAGGAGGCTCCCTGGGAGAGGAAGGGAGTGGGGAATGAAATGAGAGCTTTTTGTTAATGCTCCCAAATTATTTAAGATATTAAGGACAAGGGATGACTGTGAGGAATTGCAGAAAGACCTTGTGATGAGTGAGTGGCCAAGAAAATGACAAGAGAAATGCGGTGCAGATAAATAGTGGCGCACGTGGGAGAAGCCATTCCCAACTTCAGAAATAAAATGATGGGCTCTGAGCTGACTATTAACTCTCAGGAACAAGATCTCGTGGTTATAATAGATAGTTCTCCGAAAACATCAGCTCATTGCTCAGCAGAGATAAAAGAAAAAAAAAGAAGCATCTTGAATGTTAGGGATTACTCAGAGAAGAACAGAGCAAAACAGCCACAATCACACCACCACTGGATAAATTCCTCGTGCTCCCACACAGTGAACACCACACAGGTGGAAAGGGATGTAGTAAAGCTGGGAAAGCTTTGAAGAAAGGTGGGAAGGATGATTCAACATCCTGACTGGCTTTAGGAGAAGGAATGAGGATGCAGGTGGGGAGCTTGAGCTCCACCACGGTGTTCCACCCATGGTGACAGGACTTTCCCACCCACAGCCACCACAGCTCTGCTCCTGATGCAGCAGCTCCTTGTCAGAGGGTGATTCAAGCCCACACAGGTGCTTCCCCTGCATTCTGGGTTGGTATTTCTGCCACCCCCTCCTCTTGCCATGGAGGAATTGATGGACACCACGCACAGCGCTGTTCTCCGTTGGTGCTGCGTGTCCCCCGTGCTGGGCAGGCAGCGTGGGCACCAGGGAAGAGGAATTGGAGCAGTTTGGCAAAAAGCAAGTGATGGATGCCAAATAAAATTAAAAAAAAAAAAAAAGGAGAGGGGGAGAAAGATCTAGCTTCACCTTCTGTTCTTGCAATTCTTCTGTGCTAGCAAATCTGGTGGGAGGAGGAAAGGGAAAAAAGGCAGAGATCCAGCCCAGTGAGGGAAGCAGGATTACTGCACTGGAAGGGAAAAAAAGCGGGAGAGTTTGGGGCTAAAGCCAGGTATTTCCTGTTTGAAATACCCAAGTTCAAATTCTTCTTCCCAGCTCTAACTCTTGGGTACACCAGCCACTGGGGGAATTTTCATCTTTCTAGAGGGGGAGGATGAGACCTGTCATCAAACACCTCCTGGCATTTGGGATCAGGGCAGCCAGTGGCTGAAAAGAGAGGGGGAGATGGAGAAAGGCAGAAGGATGAGAGTGAGGGAACAACTGTGCAAAGGGTACACTTGTGCAAAGCAGCACTGATGAGGACAAACTTCCCCTGAGGCTGCACCCTGGGGACTTGTTCCCAATAGGGTGTGATGGCCCCAGGGAATCACCTGCATTATCAGGGGACACCGGTTCCCTTCGCAAAGGGAGAAAAATGCACTGAGCATTTTTGAACGTGGATATCAACAAACAGCTCAAACCAGCAGTTTTACAGGACTGGGCTTATCTGCTGCTGGCAGGCTGGTGTGCTGAACTGGGGGAGGATTGCCAGGGAGAGGGAACTACAGGTCTTCCCAGAGTCAGGCTCTACTGGGTCCAACACAATGAACAAGACCCTCCTCGCCTTGACAGCTTGTGCACAGGTAGAGAAAGCAGGTCTTGGAGAGGAAAATAGAGATGCAGGAGTGAAGAGACGTGTCCAAGGATACACCCACTGATCAGTGGCATGGACAGTCCCAGCCTGGTGTGCTGCTGTTTCCTGGCCTTTGAATAATGCATCCCCAAGATCCTCCTTTCTCATCCCAGGCACTACACAGGGTCCCTCTGACAAGGACAGAACAAACCTGGGGAACACTGATGACATTCTCAGCTCTTGAGGGCTGGGTGTGATGTGTATCTTCATTTGGTATGCACAGGTGAGCCAGGATATTTATTGCTGGGGCGACTGTCTGGTCCCAGCACGGAGCTCACGTGCTCGTGGGGCAGCAGGACAAGGGCTGCTCACTCTGCCCTTCACAGGGGCATCTTCATCCATTCCCATTATTTCTTCCTTGGATCTCCTCTGGAATCCCTGTAGCTGCTGAGGAGGAATCACAGTTAACAAGAAAATACGACGAAGTCACTTCTCCCCCAAGTAAATTATTAATTTTAATCACATGAAGAAATAATAGACTCCTCTGCACACCAGCCTTCACCCATCAGACAGAGTGTCCTTGTGGATGCAAGGACTAGATTCACCTTTCTGGGAGATATTTGCAGTATTTGTCCATGTTCTGGAGCAGGAAAGAAGTTTCCACCCACTGCTGGCTATGTCTAACTTTCTGTCAAAACAGGTTTCTCGTGTGTGGAGTGAATTATCTCCCCTTAGTCTCCTCCTGTCAAAGTCCTGCCCCGAAATCAAGGAACCTGCCTTTAGGAGAAGGTGCTACTTGCTGTGTGGAAGGCTGTGAGAAGGCACTGACATTTTGCTGTGCTCCCAAGCACAGCCTGGTGCCAGCACAGCCCATGGTCCCACTGCCACCCTGTCCCCTCCTCGGCAGGGGAGCTGTGCAGGACATGCTCCAGGGGGACACTGTGGATGAGCTGAAGTTCATGAAAGTGGGATTCAAACCTGGTGTGTTGGTGGGGACAGGCAGTGCCTTGTGGTGGTACAGCTCACTCAGAGTGGTTCAGTTGATACCCCAAACCAAAATAGGTGTCTAAACCCACCCAGAGCCTGTAAAAGGCCTTCACTACCCCCAGCCCCAGAGAGAGCTTGGACACCAGTTCACCATTATCCCAGGTCAGCTCCAGTGAGAGGGGAATGAGTATTTGTGGCTTCAGTCAGATCTGTGAGGTGAGCATGGGACGAGCAGCAGCTCTCTCTGGTTGATGAGTGGAGTGTGGCAGGAGGGAGCAACCATAACCCTGCTCAGGTGACAAGACCAAAGGTGAATCCAGACACCCTTCCAAGCTGTGCTGCCCCACGGCCACACTTCCCATCCCTGCCTCACCACTCAGGACACAGGCAGGAACCTGGGACCGTCCTCTCTCCCACTCCCTTGGCAAAGCTCCTTTAATTGCAGGGGTTCCAAAGGGTCCTTCCACAGAACCCTCTCACTTTGCTCCTCCGTCTCCTCACCCCCCCGTTGTTTCTGTTTCTCGGGGGTTTCACAGAGGTGTATGTGGGATTATGAGTGAGGCATTGTGAGCTGAACTGAATGTGTTATTTAATGAACTGTATGAAATATTAAACCATGCCTGATGTGAAGCATGGTGAATTCTGTAAGAAAGAATATATTACACTTGGGGAGGACTGAAGATAATCAAATATAATGAATGAATTTAGAATCAGGACACACATTGCTTAGAGAAGTTAAGTTTTGTTCATTGTGAGCCTGAATTGTATGTGACGGCCGTTCAAGGCAGGTTCTGCTGCCTCATGTTTTCTCGTGTTGTGAATGACATTATTGTATTTTTCCATTTAACATAAATCTATTTTTCGGAACGTTGCTTCCACCCGAATGGCATCGGCAGGTCCCATTAATCACGGTGCTCTCAATCACTCAGAATTATTTAGAACCTCTTTTGTATGTCCCTGGCACCTTCCCCATTTATGATTAATCTTAAACTAAACCAACTAAATAAATAAAACTGCAAGGATCCATAGAGCATCCCTGTGAAGGTCTTATTTAAGTGAGACACACGTTGACAGCTTAGGGTGTTGGGAAGTTTCTGCTCCTGGAGGTTTCAGGAGGAGGAAAGAGGCTTTGTGGTCCAAATCAGGAAGCTGAGCTTGGAAAGGAGCTGAAGTCATGACCTCAGTGGGTCTCAGCCTTCTCTATTTTGGGATCTATTCCCTTGGTCACAGCCCATTCCATTTGGTCCTGAGCCTCTTCTACACCTGGTGGGCTGTGGTGACCACCTGTGCCTTGAGAGCAGTGATGGTGGAAAGGTGACGGACTTTAAAGCCGGTATGGGCTGTGCACCAAGCAGAACCCAAATCCCACCTGATACCTGCTGGTAGAGACATGCCTGGAACTCAAGAGAACTGGAAAGAGCCATTTAAGTGCCACTGTCATGGCCAGGGTATGCTGCAGTAAGCAAGAACAACATAGTGTTTGCATGTTCGAGTCTTTCCTTGATGGAAATACAGGGTGTTTGATGAAGCATGACAAAAGCACACATCCATGTGCTAACCCCAGTCCTGCATCTTTGTATAGCTAGTGATATATTGATATTGTTGTTATCCACATCCATATTTGGTGCATAGAAATATCATATACATGAGTCACAGACATCCCAGACACCAAGGCCTCCCTTCTGTTTGAGTTTCCTGCCCCCCAACCCACCACTGTCCATGAGGATATTGTTGGGCTCCCTCACAGCTGTCTGAGGAGCCAGCTCAGCCTCAGCAACCAGCAGATCAAATCATGTACTCACCAAGTCTGCAGTACTAGGGATAAAACAAAGATACAGAGTTGAGTAAAACCACAAAGATGCTTTAAGTGTGCAGCATGGGGTGATCTCTGGGGAAGGGCAGCTGCTCTGCCTCCTCTCCATCCCTGAGCTGTGCAGCTGGCTTTGGCTCTCACTAATAAACTAATTGATTCAGCTTGGCCATCCGGAGGTCTGAGTAATTTCAATATTGAACCTCAGCTGTAATTAATTCAGTCAATACAGTCAACACAAGTCAGGGGTGATGCAGGGACGGCAGTGCCGTGCCGGGCAGCTCGAGTCCCACTGCAGAGAGGGGAACACTGCACAGCTCCAAAGAGGAAACAACACCCTAGAAAAGCTTGACCAGGGCACCAGGTACTGCTACAGACCCAAAAAGCATTCACAGGGCCCCAAAGGTCCCAGCACAGAAACAGGAGCCATATGATGTACTCATTCAGCCCAGGTTGAACAACGAACACGTGTTTTGTTTGGGGTAGTAATTTTAGAGTTTGGAGGCAAAATAATTTTAAATGCAAGAGCTTAATAGCCCTGAAACTGGGGCAAAGGGCAAATGCTCTTGTGGGGACCCCACTCAGGTGCATCCTGATTGCCAAGTGCAGGAAATTGTCCCAGGAGCAGGAGGCCACCCTGGCTATCCAGGCATGTGGGGCAGGGGCTGAACAAGTGCCTGGCATCTCTGGAATACAGCTCCTGAGCCACGAGATGGATTTTCTGGAGCCTTGAGAAACGCTGGGGGACAGGGCCTATGGAACGACAGCATCACACCTTGTTGGAGCAACTCAGCACGGAAGCCAGGGAGGAGGAAGGACTTTTGCTATGAGACATAAAGGCAGCTAATAAATAATAGAGGGCAGTGTTATTACTTTTTTATCTTACTAAGTCAGACCAGCTTATGAAAGCCAGGCTGGTGCAGAATGCTAATAGGCCAGACTTGGCAAGAGGGACTTACTTCTCTGGACCCACACAAGGGTTAACTCGAGCTGAAGGAGAGGAGCCTCCCTTCCCCAGTGTGCACAGAGCCTGTCTCTCTGCAAGCGACTCTGCTCGTGTCCCAGAGCATGTCCAGCCCCTGGGTAGAGCCTCTTCCCAGTTCCTTGCCTGGTTTTGGCTCCTCTGATAAATAGCAAGGACACAGAAGAGCCTTGAGAGGCCAGGATGGGTGGCTGGGGCTGAGAGTGGCACGTGTGCCGAACAGGGCGTGGTGCTCGTCCTGCTGTGTGGAACCACCACCAGCCACGGACTGGGAACCCATCTGTCCCTTACCCAACCATGGGGCTTTGTCTCTTTGCCCTCCCTACCAAGCAGGACGGGTGGTTTCTGGAGGCCAGGGATGGTGCCCACCATCGCTGGGGGTGGTGATGCCCTGCCCTGCCCTGTCTGGGCCAACACGTGCTGCATGGAGCCCTGTGCTTTCTGCACACCCCTGCTGGGTGCCAGCTCTTGGAGATTCCCAAAATCTCCTGCAAGGGCAATGCCCTCCAGCATTAATGCTTCATCTTGCTTAGATGAAGAAAAGCAAATGCATCAACATAGGAAGTGCAACAGAGCAGCCGTGAGGAGCCATCAGGAAGGGGCAGGAAGGTTGGGAAGCAGAAAAAAAGCAACCAATGAGGTGTTTGGGTGAAGAATGTTACAAAGTTCAATTTTCCAAAGGTAAAATATCAGCTGACTTGCAAAAACCTCTCTATTGCTTTATTGATCCCTTGCACAGCTGTGGGTTACAGCCCTGACTGTGCCTGGCACTGTAATGGCAGCGCCCCAGGGCTGTTTTGCTCAGTCTGGGGAGCAGAACAAAACCAAAGGGCAGCAAATGTGTTCTGACTTCAGTGCTGCTGTCATACCCCAGCTCTCCACCTCCTGAGCAGGATGTGTCCCTCCTCCAGCTCGTCACCTTTCATCACACAGGCTGATTTTAGATAATTCCCCAGGACTTGGTTTTGATAAACACTGTTTCAGTGTTTTATTTACAGATGGTAGAAGGCACTGTATTAGGAACCTGCAGAGAGCAAAATACTCTGTTTATTCACACAGGAGGCACAGCTGATCCTCTGCATCATCATCATCACCACCACCACTGTGCTGGCACTGGCTGAGGGGACTCTCACTGCAGGACCAGCCTTGCCCTACACGTTCAGAGACACAGCACCAGCTATTTTCATGGCAGGATCTCCACCAGTGCAAACAGGAGCTGTGGGTGATGCTGAAGAGATGAGCTCACACACAGGTTTGTAATGTCACCACAGCACTGGGCTCATGCTCCCATCTATGCCAGTCCTTGCTTCACAGCAGTCCTCTCCTGGCCCCACACGTGCCCCAGGGATGCCCCAGGCTCTCAGCACTCTCTGCTTCTCCCTTGAGTAATGCCAGCTGCAGGGAGCCTTGTCTGTCAGCCCAGAGGGGTTGCAGGGTGAGTATCGAAGCACTGTCACCCCCTGAGTGATTTTGAATCCTTCCTCCATAGACACGGTGCACACAAGCCAGCAGGGCTATTTTTCTATTTATTAGCTTTTATTGGAAATCAATAAACAAATAAGACGATTTTTTGGTCCTTTACCTCCATAGCTCTTCTTGCAGGGCCCAGGTGTTGCCAAACCCACTCTGAGACTCTTCCAGCACGGTGATGGATAGCCCCTGCCTAACTTTGCTCAGGATGTTTGCAGGCAGGTGGGGGTGGGTTAGTTGTGAGTACAAGATGGGGTTAACCATAGAATCATAGAATCAACTGGGTTGGAAAAGACCTCTGAGATCATCAACCCTTGATCCAACCCCGCCGTGGTTCCCAGCCCATGGCACTGATGCCACATCCAGTCTGTCCTTAAACATCTCCAGGGATGGTGACTCCACCCCTCCCTGGGCAGCCCATTCCAATTTCTTCCTAATATCCAACCCAAACCTCCCCTGGCACAGCTGAAGACCGAGCCCTCTTGTCCTACTGCTGGTTGCCTGGGGGAATCATGATGTGGAGATGGAGCCCCAAGGTATCCACTGAGTTCTGCAGGAATTAGAGGTGCTGGGTTCCCTACGAGCTCTGAAGGACTCCCGTGTATCTCTCACTCTGAGCTCTCAATTGCCTCTTAATTTGAGCCCTGTCAACACAAGAGCTAAATGAAGAGCCCTGTCTGTTAGAAGGAGTGTTGAGAGAGCTGACTCAGCTCGTTAGTGGGGTCGGTGAGCTCTGCAGCCATCCCGGCTCTGCTGGTGCATCTCTGGGCTACAGCCCCACACTGCCAGCGTGTCCCAGCGCCCCTCAGTGCACAGCGGGGCTGAGCTGGGGAAAGGGAATGAAGGGCAAGTCCCTCTTCTCTGGCAGGAATGTTTTTCTCAGTATTGGACCTACTGGAGATCAATAAGTATATAGGATAATTCTTCATCGTGTTGTATCGGAGAACAATAACAGTTCTCGAAAAATCCACAATATATCATTGAAAGAATTAAAATAAAAGCGAAATATATATGTTAACACTGCAAGAGGGGCTGTTTCAAAAGTCTAGCCTGTCTCTTTGCTGAAGCAGTAGAAGAAAACAGTGAAATAGAAGTAATTAAGGAAGGAGGGAATCATGAGCAGCTCAGCACAGCGAAACCCACAAGAAGGAGCTTCCAGTCTCCCAGGGCTTGCTCCCGCTCACCCGAGCTACCTAGGGAATGCCAAGTCCTTGGATCAGAAACACGATTGATAAAGAGACCTTGTGGAAAGAAAAACAAAAAAAAAAAAAAGAAAAGAAAAGAAGCCTGGGCTGATTTAAAGAAACCTGGAGTGAATAAATTAGTGGGGGAGCGGAAACGAATAGATGGAATTACACGGGAGCGTTACATAAAAGCAGCTGACGTCTGACTCTTGCAATTAATTCAAACTGGGCTGAGCCTGGGCTTTGGGGAAGAATAACTGGTGGGCGGTGGTGAAAGGAAGAATAAGCAGTCGTGCACTGAGCTGGAGGGTGGTGTGTGGCTGTGCTCCCTGTTAGGGCTGGGTTTAATGAAAAGTCGTGCTCAGGACCTGTAGGAATATATCAGGGGAATTCCTCAGCTTTAGGGAGGGCTGGAGGAATAAAGAGAGGGGCACAGGCAGAGCAGGATCAGGGAGAGGGAGACATGCTTGCACCTCTCTGTTGGCTTCCTGGCTCACATCCAGCCTTTCCTCTGTTTCCCCCAAATCTGGAACAGGGATTGCCTGAGGGTGACCTCAGGATTTGGCCATCAGAGACAAAGGGCTGGGAGGGACCTCCTGGGTCACCAAGCCCTACTCTTGCATCCCTGGCACCTCATAGGCATCATGTGTGTCAGTGGGGAAAGTGGCTTTACTGGCCAAGGCCACACTCCCGGCCACCAGTGATGCACGGGGGGCACTGAGAGACACAAGAACAGGAGGTGACACTCAACTGCATCTCCTGTAACCTGGAGAAGGTTATAGGAAAAGGGGGATGGGGCAGTTGTCACCCATAAGAGGCCACTACATGGAGGAGCTCAGAGCCAAGTGCTGTGATAAATCCCAAGGGGGCTCCTCAGCCTCTGGGCACCAACACCTCTGGTGGCATCACTGCTCCTTAGCTCTGGGCTTAGGAAAGAGGCTCAAGGGCACAGCAGTGTCCTCCCATGAGCAGAAGCATCTCCTTGGATCTCAGGCACACAGGGGCTCCCCATTTCCACCAGGTTTCCCCTGGGGACTGCCTGTTCCACAAGCACTTGATCCACATGCACCACACACCTCCCACTGAACCCAACACTGCCAATCCCGCTCATTTCTGTTCCCAAAGTTTCCTGTTTCATCCCAGGCTCCAGTCCTTCAAGTGCTCTAACCTTTGGGTGGCTTCTGCTCCCCACAGCACACCCATGCCCATAACCCACCCGTTCCTGTGAGCTGGAGACAGAAACAGCCACAAGATGGTTGTGATGACTGGGAAGTCTTGTGCAGGGATGGCTGAATTTGGGATGAACCCAAAGCTTATGAGCCAGAGCCCCATGGACTCAGGCAGCCCCTGGGCTGGTGCTGCAGCCTAGCTCTGAATTCAGGACAGCACTCCTGCGATCTAACACGTTGAAGCAATCTTCTGCAGTCTTTGTGTTTGATAATCTGAAATCTGTGGGAGTCTCTACTTCATAATCCATATATCTTGTGACCCTCTGGAAGCCTGACAACTATTTCATGCTCGGATGGCTCCTTGCTCATCTTCGTCTGTGCAAGAAGAGCGTGTCCTGACTGGCACAGGAGTAGCTCGTATTTCCATCATGTTGAGACAGTGATTAAATGCCTTCAGCCAGGCACAAGGCAACTTCAACTGGGTTTGTTCTCTGTGGACTGGTGGAACTGGGAATGAGGCCAGGGAAAGACGCAGAAGACCCCAGGCCAGGCAAAGGCTGTAAAACGATGCTTAGAGATAAGTTTGGCACCTCCAGCAAATCTCACTGGAGCATGTTGGAAAAATGGGCTTATCTGAAAATGAAGATTCTGCTGGGTGCCCCGGGGTCCCCTGGGCTGCTGGGGTGCCTCCTGGGAGGCCATGCCAGAGCATGGGGTCTCTGAGCCTCTCGCACCGCTCCTCAACCTGCGATGCCTCCGGGGGTGCATATTCAGCATGGGGAAACTGAGGCACTGCTAGACCCAGTTGCTTTCCTTGACCCATTCTTGGTATGACTGTGCAACATAAACCTTCCCATGGCTCAGCCCTGCTCCTGGCACTGTAACCTGGCAGAATTCCCGTGGTCACACCATCCAGCACCACCCCACCAGGTAGTGCAGCTGTCCCAGCGCGGGGCCCTGGAGCGGTGCCCAGGCAGGACGGGTTTTGCTGTGAGTACAAAGCTCCCGGCCACAAATAAAACCCACTAATAGAAAAACGGTACAAAGGGAGCCGGGCTCTCGGGGCCAGGCTGGAAGTGAGAACAGTAAATTGGAGGATAAAGCGGTTGCCGTGGCTGCTGGTCAGCCCGTATTTCACCCTTTCAAGCTGCAGTAAAGAGGAAATGTTTTTTTCACGCTTTTGTGCTATCATTGCTAAACCCTGTGTATGTAAAGAGCCTATTTCACATCCTCGTGGGCTTTGCAGTCAATTGAATGCTTCTAATGTGGTCCCTCCCCTGCTTTCCTTGCTCATGATGCTGAAGCATGCACTGCCCTGTGCTTGGGAGGTGGGCACAATGCCACTGAGATGGGCATCGGAGGCCTCAGCAGACATCAAACGCGGTGGAAATCAAGCATTTGAAGTGAAATTATGGCTCTGGGTCCCCTTTTACTTCTGATATCCCAATGTTAATCTGGGTATTTGTCCTTCAGGGACTGTTGCCATCCTGAGGCACCTGTATCAGATATAGCCCAAGAGGAGAGACAAGTGTTTCCCCAGGATGATGGCCACGAGTGCAGAGAAACCTCAGCACGTCCTTTGGAAGCAGCCAGGAACATTTTGTTTGTGCACAGCGCTCTGCAAACACAACCTGTACAGTTGGCAGCAGAGGACTGGGAGATAAAAAACAGATCATATTTCAACATTCTCAAAATTTTCAAGCCAGTCTCTTGAACACAGGGACAGGCACAGGGTTTCTGAACCCTTTCTCTCTCCATGCTGCTCTTTGCAAACACTCCCGGCCTCCCTCAGACAGACACATTATCCTTTCTGTAGCTCCTGAAGATTAAGACCCAACAATGAGTGTTTTCCAGAGGCTCTAACAGGGATGGTTGGCACAGCTGCCATAAGAGGCCAGGATTTTCCATTCACCTCCCAGCTCCACCTTCCTGCAGCACTTCATGGCTCTACCAGCACAATCCTGCTCCTGCAGCCGGACCTGGGGTCACCCCCAGCTTGGCTGTAGTGCGGATCAAACAAAGGTCACAGGAGGATCACAGCAACATCCCAGCAGGAAAAATTCATTTTACCAGCAGGAGCATCCCGTGGCAATAGCCCAAGCTTGGATCTGTGGGTCCAAGCATGAACACATCCCAAATTCTACAGCCAGAAGCCCACCCATGTGGCCACCTTTACTGGCTGTGGTTGCAAGGAAATCAAAGGAGAGGAACGCCAGGAATACACTTGTACAGGAATTAAAGAGAGACCTGGCCACCAGCCATGCCGTAATACGGAGGATCTTGTTGCTACCTGGTTTTTTATTTGCTGTGTCAAAGCCCTGGCTGGAGGCAGCAGGGCTGATTAGCTGTGAAATGTCACGCAGTCACTCCTGGCCTGCAGCCCTCGCTGTCCCGAGGCTCTAACGAGGCCATCAGCCCTGCTCTTCATTAAAACTGGAGACAGGGGCTGCCACCCAGCCCACGCTGCTGAGGGGAGGGTGTCCCCAGGTCCTGACACAGAGTGGTGCCAGGGTAGTGGGTGCCATCGTGGGGCTCCCACTGGCAGCTGTCCCTGCGAAGATGTGGAATGGCTCTGCAGACCCGACCCCTCCCTCCCTTCCCTTTTGTGCCACCTGCCAGCCCTGCTCTGAAATTCTGTTGACTTTGGTATTTCACTTTATTTCCTTGCTCTTATGAGATCAACGAGGTGAAGTTTAGTCTGAGGTGCACTTTGAGGTGCTCTTGAGTGTCTACAAGCAGCTGGAATCTCTTCTTGTAGAGATACCTGATGGTATCCTGGTGTGGGAGATGGAGATAAGACTCCATAGCGTTCACTGTTCCACCTTTCTCCACCCACCTCCTCCATCCAGACCTTCTCAGCCTCCTTCCTAATCTCCATCCAGACCTTTACAACCTCCATCCAGACCCTCCCAGTCTCCTTCCTCACCTCATTCCAGACCTGCCCAACCTCCCTTCCAGACCCTCCAACCTCCTTCCCAGCCTCCATCCAGACCTTCCCAATTTCCTTCCCAGACCTTTCCAATGTCCTTCCCAGACCTTCCCAATGTCCTTCCCCAGAGGTCAAAGCTTGTCCAAGGACTTCAGCGTTGGCCACTGGCCTCAGAGAAACTGTTTTCTTGGGAAAATGAAGCATCACTTTGACTTCATACGTATGTCTGGTAGAACTATGAAATATTACAGAAGATTTAGATTTATCAGTTTGGACAGATTGGCCTCTTTTGCTGGGCCTATAAAAGCTCTGAATGATACCATCCATCAACGGGTGGACAGCAGCAGATCTGACTGAGGACCAGGCAATTTTGCATTGCTGGGGCCAAGTGCCAATTCCTTAAGTAATCCCAGGTTTCATTACAGAGGCAGCCGGAGGAAGGCAGCACTTGGAATTTTTTTTTTAAAGTCAGCTGCAGGACACTTACAAGTTATGATGGAATTGATGGTGGGTGACTCGTTAAAATTAATTATGGCCATAATTAGGAATATTCAGGAAGAAAACCACTGAAAAAATGATCCATGGAAGAATATTTTCTATAGTAATATTTTAAAATGAAGCAAAAATTTGCAGCTGCTTTATTAATTTAAATAATAAGCCATGTTTTTTTTTCTTGCACAGCTTCAGAGGGTTTCTAATGGAGGGGGGCTGCTAGATGAGGCATTTCTGAGGAAATCAAATAGCCTCATAAATATATGAGTTTCCTTTTTTTCATAACTGTGTTCATTACAATATTCATAGAGCATCTCACTAGAGGGGGGAAGAGGCAGAAGGGGCCTCCAGGCTGCCCCTGCATCCTAAGGACAAACTTCTACTCCGAGCTGCCGGCTCCTTCCCATAAGCTCATCCTGCTGGTGCCTGGCAGCCCTTCCATCTGCACCTGCCTCTGGTGAGCAGGGCAGGAGACAGGCAGGATACAGGGCTGCTCCTCACCCTCCCACAGCACCTGGATCCCGTAACCCTGAGCAGGGATCACACCCTGGGGTCAGCACTCGTGGTACAGACAGGGCAGCAGGGAACCTCCCACCCACTAACAGCATCCCAGGGGTCTTGTTACCTTCCACACCAAGGTACAGGGATTATCACACTGCCTAAACTGATTGATGGGGCCTTTGTACGAGAGAGGTGCCACAAACACCTGCTCTGGCAGCATCTGCACAGCAAAGCCTTCGCCAGGCAAGTGGCATCTCTCTGATCACCCCATCCCTGCTGACCATGGATCGTGGAGACACAAGTAGGAAAACAAGATCTTTGAAGTGATTTGAAAGCACTAAAGCTGCGCTAAATACAAAAGGTGGCTCAGCATCCCAAGGGTTCTTCCTTTAACCAACTGTCGTCTCGGTCCAATGGACACAATGCACATACAAGCCTTTCCAAAGGGCCAGCAGGTTTTGGACTCCAGCACTAAGAAGCCAGGTCATGGCTTTTCTGCCTGTGAGACCAGGAGGTTGCACACACAGCAGCAATAACCTCAGCATTCCTATCAGTTGGTTTTGGGGCTGTACCTCGTTGATGAGTGGAAGACACACTCCTGGGAATGGTATGAATCCCTGCAAGGCTGCTCTGAATCTCCTCCATTGGGGCACCAATCCCTGGGGAAAAACCAAAATGAAATCAGCACATCCCATTAGAGTGGAGGGAACCAGCATTCAGCCTGTGCTGGATACTGGTCCAATGTTTGTGAGTGCTCCTCCTCGCCAGCCCCACAGGGACAGCATGTAGGGCAGAGGCTTCTGCTGACCAGTGATTTCAGACCACTGGAAAATTGATACCACAAAATTGCTCTCCAAAATTTCCTCAGGGACATGTGGCTTTTCAGCTGCCAGCTGAGCAGTGCCTGGGAACCGAGAGCCCTCAATTCAGGGATGCTGCTGATCAGGTAAGTGTGTCACTGGCCTCTTACCCCAGGGATAAAGGTCTTGGGGATGCCCCATGCAGAGGAAAACCTGGGCTGTGTCCTGCACATCCCGGCATGGCAGTGGTTTCCAGACCCAACTCCCTCCATGCCTCTGCACTGAGCTGGGGCAGGTTTCTGCCCTCACATCCCACTGCTCCTCTGCAGGGCAGGGATGCACCTGCTGCTGCCTTGAGCGACCAAGGAGAATTACAGACGACAAACTACAGCTCCCAGATGATCCACACCAAGAGGTTAAGGAATTTTAGCTTTAGTTGGATTTTTCACTGGTGGATTTTCAACAGAAAGAGGCTGCTTTTCTATTCTGAATGTTCCTCCACTCAACAGCCCAATTTCCTCCTGACAAAGAAATTCATTAGGAAACTTTCAAGTCAATCCCAGCCATGGCACTGAGTTGAAATTGCTCAAATCATCTCCAGAAAACCTTCTTACAATACATCCATCTCTGTCTGCCTTTGCATCCCCCTGGTAACGGAGTCGAACCCATAATGACCCACGAGCCTCCTGCCTGTTCAGTCCGGCCCCGGCGCTCCCTGTACCTGCCACGGCACAGATTTATTTCCAAGCAGTATTTCTGTCCCGAGGTTGTTTCTCTCAGCCACCCTCTTTCATGTGATAATTGTAGGAGAATTTGCAAAGCTGAAAGAACCTTTCCCCACGGATTACCGTTCCCGTGCACATCAGGCAGGCGGAGGAAAAGCGGGATTCGAGCAGAGAGCAGCCACTGCTGTGGTGGGCTGGGCTACGTGTTGGACCTGTCAGGACATGAAGAAGCAGTGGGAGACCCAGCATGGCCAAGAGGAGGAGGAAACATAACCAGCCATGCTCAAACCGTGGTCCCCAAGGGACTGCGCTGTGGCTCATTTGCCAAAGAAGAAAGGGCTAATTTTAGATTGGGTGGCAATTAAAAAGTGTTGTATTATCTTCCTGTGCTAAAACAGCCTGTCAAAATCTTTGGGTAAACCAGCAGTTAAATGAGGGGCTGACTGAGAGTTATAATGAGGAAAGACAATGGCATCATTATATGGGGATTTATCTTCCCGAGACAGGATTGTCCTCATTATTCAGAAGCAGTGTACCCAAAAGCCACTAATAAGGCTCCCTCCCAGGATGGAGATAAATCCCAAACCTTTCAAAAACTTTTGAATGTAAATGCTCCGTGGCATTCAAAGCACCCTTTGATTCTGGTGTGTGTATCACTGGTGCCAGCACTGCTCGTCCTGCCAGAGGTTAAACGGCCTTTGGGGTCTTCATGGTCCCCAACAGCTGGGACTAATGTCCTGCTGGGACAAGGGGGTCAGGCTCCTACATCAGACAGACATTTGGAGCAGCTCAGGAGGGAGCTGGGGAGTCCCACCCACATGGGACTCAGCTACTCAAATTGCTGTGGCTGTGGTGGCCAAGGATCAATGTCCGCAAGGAACCGGATCGTCTCCGTGGGACACGAGGGCTGGGTTTGGGAGGATCAAGGGCATTTGACAAAATGTTTTCTAAGTTGCAACAAGGAAGAAATTGGAGAACCTCAAGCAGGGGAGAGAAGTTTTTAGGGTGATAAACTGGCCTGTGTGCTCCATCCTCCCCAGTGAGCTGCGGGCGGCCAGGGAGGGCAGCTCAGCTCTTCAGTGTTTTGTAGCATAATTAAATCACATCGACCAAAAGAACTCCTTCCCATTCATCATCCAGAAAAATCTATACCTCAAAAATAAGTCAGACGTTTCCTTTCTTAATGCTACAAAGCAAAAGGGTGAGTGTTATATCCAATCCATGGATGGGAGGAACTAGGTTTTTTCAATCACTGTGCTTTCACCTTTAGCCTGCTCAAAGAAAGAAAAGAATCCCGATAAAAGCCTTAGGTGTTGATATAGATTTGGAAAGGCAAATCAGTTCAACTGTCGGCAGCAAGGTGGGAAACATGAGCTTTTGTTTTTGCATTTAAAAGGGCTCGGCGTGGGGTGGGGGAGTGCAAACAGCTTGGGGCTGGTTTCTGCCTCAGCAGTGCTGAAGCTGCCAGTGCCCCACCCCAACACCAGCCTGCTTTTCTACGGGTCAGTAAGGACTGGGGTGTAACTCAGAAGCTCCTCCTGGCAGAAAGGATGGGATGCCCACTTTCCAACCTCCTGATGCAAATCCAATTCCCTCAACTTCACCAAAGTCGCCAAACCCCAGTGCCGAGGAACAGCCCGTTTCACCCACATGGGTCTACTGCCCCTTGGAGCTGCTGTTACAGGAAAGCTGGAGGAGGAGGGCAGCCCATCAGGGTCTTTTTAAGAGACATAAAAGACTTCTTAGTGCGGGGCCTGGAGAACTCGTAAAATGGGGATGTCCTGCCCTGCCACCAGGAAGGCAAACCTGGAGCATGCACAGGGTGGGAAATGCTGGCAAATCTCTCATCTAACTGAGGTCAGGGTCATTTTTAATATAAAAAAATACATTTACTGAGAGCTTCATGATGACTATTGTGACAGATCTGCAGGAGGCACACGGGATGAGGGAGATGAATTAGAGGCTGATACTGATGAGATTGTTTCCACTGCTGGAGCCTTTGTGGCAGCACTGCTCAGGCAGCTTGATGCTGATGAAGGTGGTTTTTTTGTGGTAGCTGGACTGGGGCATATTTCTGGGCTTTGAGAGGCCAGAGTGCCACAGTCTCAGTGATAAAAAGTCCCTAACCAGTATCCTTGCCTCTTTCTCCCATGGCAAACGGCCATGGCAAACCATGGCTGTCACACCACGAGTGCTGAGTGCCAGATCGCCCTGTCATGGCTCCTCCCACAGCTCATATTCATATTCATCCAGTAGTGAAACCCCGTGGCTAATTTATCCAAAGCTGCCTTGGGATCTTCCCTGGAGCAGCGTGGAAGGACACAGCATCCAGCCCCAGCCCCTCTGCCCACTCCCCTGGGCTACACCACACAGTGCTCTCTCCTCCAAACTGTTTATCTAAACAAGCCCATTTAATTGCTGCTGGTTTCTATTTCACCGTTCAGGAATGAAAAGCTTTTAAATAAATATTTAATGACTCCTTTTGTGTGCTGGGATGATAATGGGGCTGGTCGGCACACGGAGCCACACACCCGCAGACAAAACCTGCGGCACAACGAGGCCTCTTGTTTTATCATCCCCAATGTTACAAAGATTGACGCTGCTGTTAGAGCTTCCTGGAGGATTTCTCCAGGATAGAAACTCCAACTAGCAGAATTGAATCAGTTAGTGCTGAAAAATAGGTTTCAGGTGGCAGCACCTTTTAAACAAGTGTAATGTTCTTTCTGAAAACACGGTACCTGCTCTGCTCATAAACCATCCTGCAGACACAGCCTGCTGACCCCACACCCCTCAGAGGGACTGCGAGTGCTCTGGTCCATCATTCCATTCCCTAAGGACAAGCCAGAGCAGACCCCAGGGACAGCACAGAATATTAACAAGGGCTTCAGGTTTGGACAAGAGAAAAGCCTTATTTAAGGGTAAAATCCGTGGGGCTGGTTTTCATTGGCGGTGGGTTTGCTCCATTCTCCGCTCTGGGACTTGGAGGACACAGCCCCTTATCTGCCCCCACTGCCAGGAGGTTTGGGGAGGGGAGGTTTGGGAAGGGAAGGTTTGGGGAGGGGAGGGGAGGGAAGGGGAGGGAAGGGAAGGGCTTAAACCAGGCAGAGGAGCAGACTGAGGCTGGCAGAGCAAGTGGCCCTGGCTGTGCCAGCTGCTCCCCCAGGCTGGGAAGTGTTTTAGCTGCTGGCCTGCAAACACAGCAGCTTTGAGCTAACGGCCCTGGCAGCTTCCTGCAGGGAAGAGAGGCTCCATCTGCACCCGGGCCAGGCTGAGATGGCAGCTGAGCCTTTTGGGAGTGGGGGGCTCTGCCCGGGGGAGGCTGTCCCAGCTGGGGACTGGGGTGCTCCCCTCCTCCTGTCCTTCTCCCCTCCATCCCTGATTTGGCCAACGAAGCTCAGCTATTACACAGTTTCAGGAGATGAATTATATGAAATTATAATTACATTCCCCCTGCCTGCTCTAGGCAAAATGCAAAAGGTCATCCTTCCCCTTGCTGCCTGATCTTTAATGTTAGACCACTTATAGACACTGCCATGGTGGATACAGCAGGGCCAGGGAGAGATGCTGCACAGGCACTCACAAGTTTTTCCTCTTCCAAGGGGCTTGACTTGGCTGGGACAGCCAGAGCCAGGCTGAGCCCCTCTGCTGTTGGAGCTGGGCTTTGCTGGAAGGCTGCGTGCCCAGCACCCCACTGGCATGGGGATGCCAAATAAGTGATTCCTTCCCTAAACTGGAGGGACTGCAGGTTTTTTTTGGGGTGCCACCCCAGCACAAAGCAGCTTTCTCATCTCCCAGCTTGGAAACTGCAACGCCTTTAGGAGCAGTGATGCCTGGGTTGGTGTGAAGCACCAGCAAGGGCAGTTGGTGGCACAGGAGAGCCCAGAACCACACAGAACATGGGGCTGAGCATCCCACAGACCTCTCTGGAGGCTTTTTCCACTCCTTCCACCTCCCCAGGAGTATCCCTGAGAATAACTGCACTGTTGAAAGACTTGAGGTGCCTTTCAAAGCCACATATGAGCTGACACTGTGGTTACCAACATGTGTGTAGGGATGAGATGCAGCACCAACCACCTAAGGCAGGTTTGCTGCCACATCCCCTCCAGCCAGCACTGGAGGTTGCTTTGGGCACATCTGTGAGACCTGAACCCCCAGGGACCAAGAGAAGGTGCCAACACCCTGGGTCACCCCATGGCACAGGGCACTCGTGCTGCAGACAGGCAGGGCCAGGGTCCCTTGGGACAGACACAGCTCCTGGGCACAGCCCACCCCCCCTCGTGAGGTGAGAAGCCAATTTCCTGCTTTTCACAGCAATTTTCTTCAACTCCAATGGCTACAAGCTGCTCTGCTGATTGTAAATAAATACAAGGGGAGCTTGGCCCAAAATAGAAAGCAGAGAGACCTCCCTAGCTCAATAAACTATAATGAGCACTTGCAGGCAGAGAAGCTGTAATTTGCAGGGCCAGCTCTCCCCATGGGATGCAGGCTCGGCTGGGATCCGGCTGGCATCCCTCCATCCCGGTCCATCAAGGATGGGAAGAGGGAGCCTGGCCCTGGAGTGGCTCTCCAGAGGTGTCCTGCTCCTCTCCCCACCACTGCTGCAGGCTGGAGAATGGGCCCTGTCACATCCCAGAGTCTTCTCCACATCATCTGTTCCTACCCACAGCTGAGAAACATCCAGTTTACAGCTCCCCACACCAGAGACGCTCAATCATAGTGCAGAGGGCTCAGTCATGGTTGGTTCCATCATAAAACACCATAAAAAACCCCAAACAATCCGGGTGAAATGAGTGCCTGCAAGCACATCCCTTCTCCTTCCCCCCATCCTGCCATGCCCTCTGAGGCCACAGCTCTTCCTCCACTCCCTCCCAGTACCAGGAGCCCTCTCTATCCCTGTCTCACAGAAAAAGCAAGGTCCTCTCTCCCTCTGGTTTCTAAAGGAGCACTGAGAGGTGTGTGGCTTCCCATGCCCAAAGGCTCCTGCAGGTGGTTAAGAATACAAGCAGGGATTTTCCAAAGCAGCAAAGGTTTGCATGACACCCCATTTATAACTGGGGGGTGGGGGAGAAGATCATCCATGGGAATAAGTCACTGAGAGGAGGTGGAAAGGGACTTTTTGCAAGGGCATCATGCCCTCTGGCCACTCCATCACTGGCAGCTCTGTGCTGGCCCAACAAGGTATTTTTAGCTGTTTGACTGGAGTAAATTCCTTTGAGCTTGTGGTTTGCTGTTGTTGCTCTCCTTTAATAACCTGTAATAGGTTTCTCTCACTCAGGTAAGACTTTAGTAGCAGTGGTTTGGCTTGGTATCAACAGTATCAGGCATTGTCCTTTGCTGTAGGTACACTGAGATAAAGATTTCAGAGTCCTCTGAGCTATGGTGTAGACCTTTCCACAACAGTAAATGGTGATATTTCCATTCAGTAATGTATTTATATCTTCCCAGTGAGGTCAATAACAGAGTATCCCTTGAGCTGGGAAGAATGGTGAGTGATGTCCAGTAATTACAGAGACCATAAGGCATCCGTGAATCTAATTTTGACATTAAAAATCATGACAAGCACCTCCATTGCCTATTTCATTTGCTGGCTTGGACAGTGAGGTCCAGTGCTGTGCAAGGAATGGCTGTCTGTACACAGGGCACGTTTTGGGGTTGTTGGAATCTAAAGCAATTAACTGCTTTTGCCTCTATCGGTTTCCTGGCGTTGCGCCTGACCTTGCATACGATTCATCTTCCTCATTTCTGTTAGATGTTTGCAAGTCATCTTGCTTTGAGCAATGTAGGCTGCAGTGGGGATTGAAATGTCTGATATCACCATCCTTCCCCTCGTGCTCACCCCTGAGCCAGCCGGCGCGCTGGTTTGTGGCTGCACAGCGCAAACAAGCACTAAGAGTGCACTCTGAAGATGAATTGCATGAAACAACTCTCCAATGAGGTGCTTTTTGCATTTCAAACACCATCACTCCAAATGCCCAGCTGTCTTTGCCAGAGGAACTGATGGAATAAAAAAATATTCACTCCCATTTCATATAAATACCCTTGCTCATGTTTCAGTTTTAGAAATCCAACGCTTCTCCGCCGTGGTCAGACCTTCCAAGCCAGGCTTTCCAAATGCAGGGTGGAGGAAGCAGAAGGTGCTCCAGCAGAACTGCAGACAACAAGGCTTAGAAGCCTGGCTGCTTGATTTTCCGTTTGAAGAACTGGATTAAAATATTGGGATTTTGGTAAACAAAAGCACAGTGCTTTATTTCCAAACTCATTGCATATTTTCAGATTTTTGTGGTATTTTTCACACTTTTCCCTAAAAGCTACAGGAGATGCAACACTGATTTTGAAATGATGCAGAATCACAGAAAATAGGGCTGGAATGCACCCCGGGGTTGCCCTGCCTCAGGGTAGGGTTAGTTCTCTATCAAACCCAGGAGATGTTTCTCCAAACTCTTCTTAAACACTTCTAACGACAGAAATTCCACAGCCTTCCCCAGGCAAAACAACCCAGCACTTAATTGTCCTTCCTGTTACACGGACAGAAATCGCCTTTCCTGCAATTGCAGCACTAATTCCCATCTTGAACCTCTGCAGATGAGCAGCGAATATTCCATCATTCCAATCGTTAGGGAAAATACTGACTCCTATTAGAGCAAGGATGGATTCCTGCAGAAAGTCACTCAATCCATCCTCTCGTTTGACAGCAAGTTATTGATTTCTCTTGTCTGGTTTCCAACCATGTTTTGCACCTCTCCCATAGCAGTGTTATGGAGACCTGCTTACCAACCTTGCTAAAAGGAATGTCATGTGAAACACAGCAAAATCCTAGCAAAGCCAAGGCTTCTGACATCTCTGGCTTCTTCTCGACCCAAAATATTTAGTCTCGTCAAAAAGGGAAATCAGATTGGCTTTCTCTTTTGGGGAGGATCCTTCTTTTTTTTTCATTTAGAAAATATAATTTAGAAGTGATGTTTTTCCGGGACCTAATTTTAAAGCAGTCACATTACAATGCCAATACTGATCCTCTGTGCCTCCTCCTTTCATCTCTCTGTAAATACAGATTTACCTTTGTCTCTGCCAATCTCCTGGAGCACTGTAACAGCCCAGATGGCTTCTGCCCATTCCTTGACTAAGCAAGGATAAAGTTCTGGCTTTGGTCAGTTTGAAAATACTTTACTTATCTGCAACTGATCCTTACTGCCCTTTATAGTCCCTGCTGATAGCACAGCAATTCACACACTGAGCTGCCTGGTTTTGTCCCCTTCTGCTTCTGCCTTGGAAGTGAGTTTTAGTTCTTGCAGTCTTTCCTCCTGTCCTAAAGGTCATTGATGAGCCAGAGCTGAACTGAGGCAGCCCCTGATACTTCTCCTGTCTTATTTCCTGAGGTTTGGATGGTTCTATTTGCCCACAATAAAACTTCCTTCACCTTTAGACCTTTGGATATTAGGAAAAATTTCTTCACTGAAAGGGCTGGCACAGGGTGCCCAGGGCAGTGGTGGAGTCCCCATCCCTGAAGGGATTTAAAATGCATGTGGATGTGGCACTTGGGGACACAGTTTAATGGTGGCCCTGGCACTGCTGGGGGAGCAGTTGGACTCGACAATTCCAGAGGTTTTTTCCAGCCAAGATGACTCCATGGTTCCATGATCAGACACTTATGTCAGCAGCCTCACCATGTGACCATATTTACTAATCACCCCGAGTTTTTCAGTAGGTCCCACGTCCCCTCAGTCCCAAGGGCTCTCAGGAAGCGTGGCCATTCTTAGCACATACAGCAAAACCATCTCCCTTGTCCTCTGTTTCTTCTTCCAAGACAAGTTGCTCCCTCTTCCGACACCGTGGCACTCACAGGAATCAGCTGGCCCCAGTCATGGGCTGCTCCTTCAAAGTCTCTACAGAAGTGGACTGGCAGCACCTCACCAGTCCTCTGGGGGACAGGCTAAACCACTGAGTGAAGAAATGGTTGCCCAAATCCAAGAGCACAACCTCAGAGCCCTCATTGCCTCAGACCCGGCCACCCCAGGAGTGTTGAACAAGGTGCCAACACATAGATTTTGGTTGTAACCTCCTTCTTCACTCCTTGCCAGTCAAAAAAAGATGGAAAAGTGTAGTACACACTTGCAGTTCAGTTGTTGGGGTCTGTCTTCTGCCAAGCCAGTCACACCCACAAATCACTGTCAAACAGATCTTCTTCAGGGGCTGGTCACATTGACACGTGCAGAAGGTACTAATTCCAAGCAGCTCATCATCCATTTTAGCCAGGAGAGATCAAATCCAGTGCTTGCTGTGATGGGATTTTGCTGGGAATTGGTACCTGCAGGATGGGGAGAGAGGGGAGAACAGCTGAAATCCAGGGGCTTGGTGCAGCTGCCCAGGGAACCCAGCACGAGCCATCGCAGCAGCCGCTGTTCCAGGGGACAGAGACAGCTGGGACGTGGCACTGGGAGTGTATATTATAGCTGACAACATTACAAACAACTAAAGGACAATTGTCCTGACATTTTTTTATGGCACATATCGTTCTTTTTAATAAGCATTTCTTTCATAATTGCATCTGTTCCCCAAAGGATTTACTGCGGATTAGGAATCCCATGCGAACACAGGGAAGCAAACTGTGATTAATTATGCTCAGCCTGCTCAAGGTGTGCTGTGGGTAGATACACAGAGGCTAAAGAAGAAAAAAAAAAAAAAAGCCAAGCAAAGTAACTGGGCTGTTTTTTTCCAGCACTGAAGCTCTGAAAAGGTAAAAATCCCTCAAAACTGCAAAAGGCAGTTTTGAAACTGGGGTGGCTTCCTACCCTGCAGCATCCAAACACACCTGGCTGGAACAGACCAACTGAGTTCAGCAGCACTGCTGGCTGCTTAAACCCAGGGTTTGAGTGCTCTGCTTGAGCTGGGTTTGGGTGGGGGACACAAAGGAGAAACATGGGAGAGCTGAGCAACTGGCTGTCCAGAGGCAACCCCTGAAGGTGGTCCTGCTGTGTGGTGGTGACTGTCACCAACAGTCCCAGGAAGCCCCCTCTGCCTTGGGGACACTGACATGTCCTTTCTTAGCAAGCCCCAGAAGGGGACCAGAGTAAGGAGCAGGACAAGGCTGCCCTCAGCCCCGCTGCCCCCCTGCAGGACCCACAGCCCCAGGAGGAGGAGACCACCCTGGGCCAGGCCCCCCTCCCTGCAGAGAGCAGCTGGCAGAGCAGGCACCGGTCATTAGCAGCACAGGCCCTGCCTGCACCTCTGCCAGCTAATCAATAAACCATTTTTCTACTCACCCGAGAGCCATTTGTCACCGACATGATGAAAAATCCCCTGCTCACGAGGAGTGCCCCCAGTCCCCAGCCAACAGCCCGAGGGCACCACCATTTCTGAGGTGTCTCCCCCTGATCATGGTGGCCTCACCCTCCTCCTTTGGGCAGTACTCAGTCCTCTCCCTCTCCATGTTGCCAGAAAGAGATGTCACAAGAATATTTCATCAGAAAACAAGGGGGATCCCCTCCTTTAGAGGGGTTCCTCTGCAGGGGACTTGATCTTAGGAGCAATGACCTGTTGTGCATCGAAGCTGTGAACCACTCTGTGACCACTGCCACACTGAGGTCCAGAAAAGCTCAGAGGTACCTTCACTGACCCTGCAGAATCCCCTCAGCTGGGCTCAGACACTCACCCCTGTCCCACAGCAGCCCAGCTGAGCTCAGGGTGTCTGTGTGCACGTGGCAATACCCTGATGACAACTGTCATCCGTTGAGTGTGGGCTCAACTCTGCACCACCTTATCTCTGCTCTTTGGGGAGAGGGGTGCCAGTCCCTGTGGCTTCCTGCTCTTGAAAAAATGACACAGCTTGTTCTGAAACTGCTCCAGTTTTGTTTGCCGAGCACTGCTGAGGCTGCTTCCTGCATTCTGGGTGTCCCCTTCTCTGAAGGGAACACTGCCCCACACAGCATGGGATAAAAGAGCACATGGGAAGCAACAAAAGGGTTAAACACAGAGCTGGAGGTTGAAAACTATTTGATCCAAGAACATCATTTCAGGATGGAGAATTTCTCCCTCTAATAAATATATATGAGAAGGAAAATCTGCTGCCAGTAGAATTACTCATAATGTTATAAATGAAAATGGATTTGGGAATGGTGGGGTTGTGCAGAGCAAGAAAGACTTTTAGACCATTAAACTAGAGACATTCATATTTTATTTCCATACACACAGCCCAAACAAGGATCTCAGATCTCTCAGATCAGAATGCCCAAGAAGGTTACACAGTGGTTGGTTTGAGCATTAGGAGAGACACAGCTTTACATTAAATGAAATGCAAGAAAATGAAGGAATGGAAAAAAGACCCTCACTCCCTGGCTGTTGCATTTCATGGGAGATGATTTGTCAGAGCTCAGCTGGGCCACACTTGCAGGAGAGGCTGAATTGCCTGGCAGCTGATGCCCATGTTGTACACTGTAATGTGCAATTACTGCTAATAAATAACAACAACACTTAATAGTAACTAGATGTGGTTGTCCTGCTGATTTTCAAGCATGGAGAACCAGTGTTCACTGCTGCTAAGAACCCGGGGAGGTGCAAAAGACAAAAAGAGAAGTGATAAATGAGGGGGAACACATTTTCCCCCTGGAGTGGTGGCTCTGGGCTGGGCAGGGCATCAGGCCAGAGGCAGCAGGACAGGCACTGTTGGAAGGATGGAGCACTGGATGCTGTTTGCAAGGTCTGTCAGCTGGACCCTGAATTCCAGCAGAAAAAAGAAATGGAAGAGCAAGGCAAACAGTTTAAGTGAGCCCAGGAGGCACATCTGAGTTACAGTGCAGGGAAGGGGACAGTCATTGTGGAGCCCGAGCGCTGAAAACACTGAGCAATAAAAACAAGGTAAGAAGTCCCCGAGCTCTTTGCAGCGTTGAGTGTGAGCGAGCAGGGGGAGGAGGCTGCCAGCAATGTGCACCGGGGCTGCTGAGCCAAAATGATGTGCACCATCCTCCCACACAGCGATATCCATGCAGGGAGAGCCGGTGCTTGCTGCTGGCACTTCAGGACAGCAGGATGGGAGCAGGAGAGGGACCACAGCAGGGCTGCCATGCATCGTTTGAAGCTCGGGACAGCTCCAGGCAGAGGTGAGACACCTCTGGTGAACACAGTGGGCTCCCAAAGCTCTCACCATGCCCAGGAGAGCCATCTTTCCTGCAGGCTTTGGCAACAACAGGCATTGGCAAGGCAGGAGGGAGCTGGGTGAGGCACCACGCTGGGGGTGGCTCTGCGTTGGTGACGGTGGCACTGAGTCAAGGTGGTGGGAGGCAGGGTGGGGGCTGAGGAAACAGACTGGGACAACTCCAGGCCACCCACAGGCACCAGCAAGGTGAGCAAGCCTCTGTCAGTTGGCTGTGGCAGCCCCACACTACTGTATGATCAAGGCTGAGAAAGGTGATATGGAAAAGCCCGAGAGGGATTCAGGGCTCATGGCTGCACAGGTAGGACCAGTCTGAGCTCCTCTGAGGCATTTCCCCAAATTAATGCTTTTTGAACATGACCACATCATTTAGAGAAGCATCCAACTTTAATTTTAAAATCACCAGTGAAGTGGAATCCATCACCAGCCTTGGCAAACTGTTCCAATTACCGATCACCCATCCTGTCCCTGCGTTTGTCTGGCTTCACCTTTCAACCATCAGATCTTTGCACGCTAAATTGAAAAGCCCTCTGTCAACAATTTGCATCCTTTAACCTTCCCCCAGAGAGCTGCAGTCACTGCAGCATGAGGAGTTTGCTCTAACCTTGAAACTGCCTCTGAAATGAGAACACAAAGAAGCTCAGTAAAAGTTAAGAGGGACAAGTGGGAGATCTGGGCTCTTAATGAAAAAACAAATACTAAAAGTTGATGTGGAAAAAGGGTTTCTGCAAGAAACCTTTCCTTGCACCACACTCATGGGCTCATGTACATGAAGCCTGGGGTTGTGGTGCAGACTCCTGGTTGTGGTGCAGAGCAGGGTGCCTGACAGGGAAGATGTCCTTCCTTTCCACTCCAAAACCCTGTGGAAGACAACAGGAAGCCTAACCTGGAGGTTTCTGAAATGTAGAAAACGAGACAGGGTGTGAATCCCTGATGGGAGTGGTTTGCTCTGAGGGTGACACCATTCTCATTGGTGCTTTCTGCCCCAGCAGAGCTGTTGTGTGGTTTCCCTTGCTCCATCTCCCCTTGCTAAATCAAGGCAAAACATAAAGCCAAAGACAGATTCCTGCCTGGCATTGCTTCCCCCATCACAAGGGCAGCCTGGCTTATTGTCAGCAATCTTCCTCCCCATCCCTGTGTGGCCCTGTCTGTGACACCCTGATGGGGACTGGCAGAGCTGCCCCCCTTCACTGACAGTGTGTGCCTTACACTTGAAGGAGGTTTGGTGGGGTTTCACCTCCCAGAGCTCGCAGATGACCCGAAGAGGTTGGGTTTGGCACACACCCTGCCCTGAGGCTCTGAGGTTTTGGCCACGTGGCTGGTGGCACAGCAGGTTCCTGGGGCTGGTGGTGGCTCCAGGGTCCCAGCCATATTCCTGTGGAGCAGCTCTGGGAATGCCAGCTGCAGCACACACGGTACAGCTGATGCAGGGGAGTCCTTTGCTGTTTTCTCTGCTGCACATCTTGGCCAAAACTGGCTCTGGGTCCCTTCTTTGGTCAACACGCTGGGATGGACCCCATGGGGCAGGGTGATGTGGTCCTGGGGTTTCACTGATGGCTCCACGCCCATGTGAGCTGTTGCATGACAAGGTGACCCACTGAGGTCCTCATTCTTCCTGCTTGTCCCTTGGCACTGACAGGAATTTACTCCAGGGAAGCTGCTGGGCTGTTTTCCACAGTGGTCCAGCCTGTCCCACCCTGAGTCACCTCTCCCCAGGCAGCCTGTCCTGGTGCTTTTTGGGGATGGTTTGTGTTGTTTCCCACCAGCTCCTGGTTCCCATGACGATGACTAACACAGTGGTTGACATCAGGAGAGGCCCAGCAGGGTGACAGCACCTTGCAGGTGTTTGCCCCCTGTGTGAGGTGCCGGGCTGGGGGTGAGCATTACCCACGGCAGGGGTGTGGTGGGTACCATCCTACTTCCTCTCTGGAGCTGATCTTAAGATCCTAAACTACAGGAGAGGTCCCAGCCCTCTGCCATCCCAGTAACACAACTGCCTCACAAGCACCACGACTGTTGCAATCACCATGCAGCACCTTTCAGAGTACCCAGAACACAGAACAGAGGCAGAGGGCACGGCAGGATGGAGCCACACAAATCAACACCCGCAGCTATCGGACCAAAAGTGATTAAATGGGACAGGAAAAGCAAAATGCTCCTTGTCCAAGCCAAGAGGAAGCTGTGGTTGGGGCAGCCCTTCCAGCCTCCACTTGCCAGGGTGGCACCCTGCACCCAGGCAGCCCTGAGACCCCCATACCTGTCACAGAGCCCAGCTGGGGCTGAGAGAGGAGCTCAGGTGCAAGGTAGATAAGTCAGGTGATGCCCAGGAGGGAAGGGCTGCCCTTTTGGTACCTTTATTTGGTGGGCAATGAGGTTTACAATCTCCCACCCCCTGCAGACCTGCCCATGCCTGGTACCCTGCTCCCTGCCAAGCCCCCTGTCTCCCCTTTGCCAGCAATTCTGGGATATGATCTCCATGTAGGCACTAGGGCAGGTGTTGGCCTCAGGCAGAGATGTTTGAAGGATGGGAAAAGACTTGAGGCACTGATTTGGTGAAGCTGCCATCAGCTGCAAATCCCTGCCACAGGGGCTCCCAGAGACACAGTTCTGCAGGACACCCCAAAGGCCCTGAGAGCCTGTGCAGGGCTTTTTGCCAAGGCTGACATCTCAGGAGAGCTTGGAGACACTCCCAGGGGAGGTGGCTTTGGGGAGCAGCAGCACTCACTGCGCTTGAGGACATATTTCAGCTGCTGCTGTTCCTGCTGGTGGTTGGGGACAGGATGCTCAGGGATCCTAATGGGGTGTGCCAGGGAAGCACTGCCTTGTTGGAGCAGCACATCCAGCCAGGGAGGAGGACACCATCCAGACAGTGTGCCAGCAGGGAGCAGTCAGGCTGGAAACCCTTTGGGGCTGCTGTTGGACGCAGAGTCTGGTAAAGCCTGGCCATGGGATGAACTCCACAGTGCAATAATGGGAAGGGCCAGCATTGCTGTGGAAACTGCTTAACAAGAGACTCTGAGTGACAATGAGTGGCACCGAGGGGGACGAGGCCAGCCGAGCAGGCCGGTGGCAGGTCCTGCCCTCATCCCACATCCCGTGCCTGGAGCAGGCAGGAGGGGCTGCTCTGCCCTGGGTGTTTCCATCTGCTCTGCTCAAGCCTCTCCCACCCTGCCGGCAGGCAGGGGGTGCCTGTGCGGGACGGCCCCAGCAAACCGGGGCTTTGGGTGCTCCGTGGGCTCCCACCCCAGCTGGCACTCTGTGATTGCCCTTTGGGGGACTTCTGTGATGCCATGGCTGTGCTTTATGCTACAGTGAGTCATTGCCAACTTGGTTGTTAATTCGTATTAGGGCCGATGTGAGCACTGGCGTGATATTTTCCGGGATGATTTCAGACTGTTTACTGCTGCCGTGTTACCATGGTGATTAATGCAGTGTCGCTCCGTGCAATAGTCCTATTAAACACCTACACGTGGGGCTGTTTCCACCAGGGATGAGCACCCCAAGCCCTCGGGAGCCTTCACCCAGCTCCCCTTGTCTGTTCTCCCTTTTTCCCTGTGCCCCACGCTCATCTGCATCCCCTCCAGCCGATTCCCTGCCCCTGGAGAGCCCCACAGGGACTTGTTTCACTTTGCCATGCAGTGACTTGACACCCTCAGAGAGTTTCCCAAAAATCCCCGGAGCACACCGAGGCTGGGGCGGGGATGAACGCCAGGTCAGGGCCGCTCCCACGCTGCTCCTCAGAGAGCGGGTGTGAGGAGGGGAGATGCTCACAAGCCTCGGGTCAGCAGTGAGCACCACCTTCAACCTGCGCCTCAACAATCCAGCTTGTCGCTGTTTAACACCCTCCTACAGCCCCAGGGTGGCCATGGCAAAGCACAGCCAGCCCTGTGTGCAGCCCTGGCTGCGGGGCTGCTCCCTGGGACGCTGCTCTCCCGGCACAGCCCCCTGGCTCTGCCTCGCTTCGACAAAAACCTTCCCATGTCGCACACGCAGCATCTTTTAGGATCGGTTTCCTCCCAGCAGCCTTGGTTCAGTATTTATGAGGCTAATCCTGCTGCCAGTCCCCGCTCCCCACGCACGGTCACTCCTGGGGGACGTGGAGGCAGGAGGGGACCACACTCAGGGAATTGGGCAAGCACCCTGTGGGCATTTTTCAGCAAGAAATGACACGGTTTCTGTGCAGCCCACAGGAGAAACGGCTGCACAGTCCACGGCAGCTCCTCATCTCCCCTTCCCAGCCTGAATATGTGGAGCTGCCAGTCCCTGGGGCAAGTGGCTCCTGAGGGGCCACAGGAGCTGCCCAGGGGAGTTGTCACTGTGGGGGTCACCTACCCACAGCACGGTTTTCCTAGAAGAAAAGAGCCAGGAGAAGAAAACATCTTTTTTTCCCAGGAAAGCCCCCTCTCTGCAAGCAGTCCCCAAGTGAGCACGGAGGGCACTGTCCCCTGCTCCCTCTTCACCCTCCCCTCTCAACAGCTCCTAGTTTCAAGCAGAGCACCCCCTAGCCCTGGCCAGGCTCTGCAGAGATGCCTGGGGCAGTACAGAGGCTGCAGCAGATGCAGCAAGAGGTGTCTCTGCAGGGCAGTTGCAGGACGCTGGACCATGGGATGCTACTGCCTGCAGGGCATTTTGGGAGCACATGGAGGCTGCTCTTCCTTCTGCAGCCTGGATTTGCTGCTGCCTTGGCAAACTGTGAACACCCCAATCTACACACAATGAAGAGGAGATTTTTATGGCAGACAGGAAATCCAGCTGCACGACACCCACTGATGTGGGATGGCTGAGCCCTGTCATCCTGCAGGGACAGCAAAGGCCATGGAGTCATGGAAATATTCAGCTTGGAAAAGAAGTTTAGGATCGTCAAATCCAACCATCAACCCAGCTCTGCCAACCCACCACTAACCCATGTCCCCAAGGCCGTGTCCATCTCCTCTGCCTGCCCTGGCCGAGTTCTTGCAAGGTGAAACCTTCCTGAGAGGATGAGCTCCTTCCTCCAGGCCGAGCCCTGGAGTGTGCAGTGGGCACCCTGCCTGGATGGCACAGCCCTCCCTGGGGACCATGGCCTCTGGCAAACACCTCAGCCTCGTGAATATTAATCTGCATCCCAAGGAGACATCTATTTCATCTCCAGCTATTGTGTTTTTCTGACATATTTATGAGTCCTCTGTCTCATTAATCTGGTGAGCATTCCTAAGACTCCCCTTTCAAGCTAGAACAGCTAAGGGCAAAAGCCTCCATTTATCTGTTCATTGTCAAGGAACCTTCCCCAGGAGTCAACTGGATGAAAGGTTTTCACCTTTTAAAATCCTTAATAGAGGTTTCCCGACAATATGTCAGATGTGTTTTAGGTAAAAGTCAACTTCCTCTTTACGGCAAACCTCTGCTCAGTTATTTTATCACCTTGACAAGACGATGTTCCCCTCCTCTCCCAACACCTGCCTTCCTTTCCCCAGCCCACATCACCCTCACACGGCATTCCAGCTGAGCAGGGATCTGTCATGGTAACAGCCTTCTGGGAGAGGCTTTAAAACAAAAAATCAAAAGTAAGCACACCACAAAAGGTTGTCTTCTTGCTCAAAAATCCCTTGGCAGGACTAACCTGGGTGCTGTGCCCTCAGAAGCACCTTCCTGACCTCCCCCGGGCTGGGACCCATCGTGCTGTGCCAAAGACAATGTTCTATTCAGTGCCTGAGGCTGATTTGGGGGGGGCTGATTTTACTCCAGGCGTGCAGAGGAGGGGTAGGAGCACCTTCCTCCTGGTCCTGGACGTGGATCTGGACCTGGACAGAGTCAGGAGACCAGGGGCAGGTCCCTGTCTGCGGGTGCTGGCACACGCCTGGCTGTGTTATTGATGGAACCAGCCTGCCCATCCATTACTCTCCATGCCAGGCTGGCCAAGTGCTCATTTCCAGGGCCCCATAAATAACAATAACTGCTGAGGTCTGGGCTGATTCCCCACACGAGGCTCCTTTCCATTAGAGCACTCTCTAGTAATTGCTTTTCATTTACCTTTTTTCAGGGGTCTTCTTAGCATTGTATCTAAATCAATATTGTAGTTAAAACAAAAATATTTCAGAAAAGCCACAGAGTAGTAAAAACAGGGAAGCAATTACAGGAAACCTTCGAGCATTAGCACTGAAAAGGAAATAAAGGAATAAAAGCTTTCAAACACCCACTTGAAATGTTTACAAAAACATTTCAGTGCAGCAAATGGGGTTTTGGAACTTTCCCCTCTGGGTGGGCCACGGGGTTTGTGTTTCACACTGTTTCAGTGCACACTGGGCTGAAGCACATCAGGAACCAACCTCTGCTCTGTGTGACCAGTGACTGGACCCAAGGGAGTGGCTGGAGCTGTGCCAGGGAGGAACAGGTTGGATGTTCAGGAAAGGTGGTGGTTGGCACTGAACAGACTCCCTAGGGCAGTGGTCATGGCCCCAAGGCTGCCAGAGTTCAAGGAGTGTTTGGACAATGCTCTCAGGCCCAGGGTGGGATTGTTGGTGCTGTGCAGGGCCAGGAATTGGACTGGGTGATTCTTGTAGTTCCCTTCCAGCTCAGGGTAGCTCCTGATTCTGTGATTATTTCTCCCACTTTTCTGCCCTCACTTTCTTCCTCCACACGTGTCTATGCACAACTGTACCCATCCACAGAGCTTTGGGCTCATACCTTCTTTCAGCAAAGTTTCAAGCTAAGCCCAACCACTTCCCTCGCATCATTGGCCTTTTTACTTTCCACCTCAGCCCAAACTCCAGAGCCAATACGAGCCATCCCACCTCGGCTGTGCTGCCATCACACCCACAGTGAGCCTGCCCTCCAGCTCCACAGCCAGGCTCAGTCAGAGCCACACCACCTGTTACCCCTCCTGACACACCAGACCTCAGTGAAGCCCTACCCTATTGTTGGATCAAGCAAAGAGAGAGGGAGCAAACGCACGGGGAACAGATGGGGCTGGTGATGGCTTGGGAAGTCAGTCTGTTTGTCTACTAATTATTTAATGTATGAGACAATTTCAATACTTAACCCCCTTGATCCTGGGAGTTGCTTTGCTGTTAAGTATGGGAGTCAGGCAGTGCACTTCTCATTAGCATTTAGCACCGGGAGCTCCGGATTAGCCAGCGTTGAAGTTTTGAATTAAAAATGAGCAGGAGTCAGACAGAGTATCCATCATCCACAAGGAAGATGTCAAGTTTGGATATCCCAGCCATTATCGTAATTGCCAGTGATATCCATACATTAATGCACACCCAGCAGCACTGGGGCTCCTTTTGCCTGTGTCCAAGTGGTTGGCTCTGCCACCTGCGTGAAGGTCATGGCTGTTTTGGGAAAGACCCGGTGCAGATGTCACCCTGATGCACAGCACTGCTGGCCATGGGAGGACCTTGATGCTCCCTGCACCCGGCACAGGTGCTCACAGCCAATGTGTGCACGGACAGGCAGTGAAAGAACATGGGATCACAGAATCACTGAGGTTGGAAAAGCCCTCTGAGATCATCAAGTCCAACCACTCCCCCAGCACTGCCGTGCTCACCACTACAACACGTCCCCAATGCCACATCCACGTCTTTTGAACACTTCCAGGGATGGTGACTCCACCACTGCCCTGAGCAGCCTGTTCCAATGCCTGATCACCCTTTCAGTGAAGAAATTCTTCCTACTATCTAATCTTGCCTAGTGCAACTCAGTGTTAGCCAGCCATGATGATCCCACTCACAGTGGGCAGAGGTCTCAAACTGAGCAATAAAGCACAATCTGAGATCAAGTGATGTGCAAGACACTATAAGTTAGAGCTGCTCTCTGTAAAGGACACGAGTGAGGTGTGATAGCTCCAGAGGGAAGCACCTGCAGTGGGAAACAGGCCATCCCTGCAGCCTGGCACCTCTGCCCTCACCCTGCCCCCAGTTCCAGCACTGTCACCATCCCAGAGCGAAGGCTGAGTGGGCTCTAACGGCACCCGGCAGGTGGGATCAGAACATGAGCCTTCGGAGATTCACAGACACGTTTTTGCCCTGGCAGAACTGGGGAGAAATGTGGGGTTTCAATAAAACATACAAAAAATAAAACCAGTCCCCGTGTGCTGACCTGTCTGCATCATCTGCAGCAGGGCAGAGAGCAGGGAAGCACCTACACTGCCCCTTGCACCACCCAGCCCCTTTCTCTGTTCCTTCTCCATCTCCCCAGCCATGATCCCCTCTAACAGGACCACTTTGGCCACACACCCTCCTCCCTCAGCTTGCAGCCAGGAAGAGGCAGGTTGCCTCCCAGCAGGATCCTTCCCCGCCAGGAGCTCAGCAGCAGCATGGAAGGGGCTGCTTTTATGCCCCATAATTTCTGAGTGGCCCCGTACTAAACATTCCCCTTCTCTTTATAGCCACAGGGCATGGAAATCTCCAGTTTGTTGTGTATCAGCCGCCTACACGGGCAATGGCAGCAGCTGTGCTGGACACTGCAGGGATGGACTCCAACATCCCAGCTGCATCCAGACCAGAGGCTGGGAACCACCAGCACTAACATGGCTTGCTGAGAGTCCTGCAGGCACACAGGCATCCCAGGCATTCCTTCCTGTTTGCTCACCCTTGCTGAGCAGACCTCTGTCAGCGCCAGTAAAGCATCTCGGGCTCTTGGGTGCCAGGTGAATTCCCAGCTCCTGGAGACAGGCAATGGCCAAAGCACAGTTCATATTGGAACAAAGGCCGTTTCTGATATGTATACAGGCTTCTGGAACCACCTGCCCCCTTCACATCTCCACATGCAGGTGAGTCAGTGTTGAAAGCAGCACTGCCCTGCTGTGCACAGCACCGAGAGGGCCCCAGCTCTGCCTGGGTTGGAGGGACAGATTAGGCTCCTCCATGGCAGCATATATGAAACCATCACTTCTCGGTTTTATTAAAGTCAGCATGTGGTTTTTATGAGAAAAGATAATTGCAGAAGAAAAGGTCACTGTTATCTTTGCTCTGCTGTCAGGGAGCGCCCGGGCTGTTTATTGCATCGCGTCTCGGCCGATCCAAGGCCCAGCAGCCTGGGGACCAGCTCAGGGATGCTGCAGGCACAGGCACTGCCTGGGACTCTGCTCACATATTTCACAAGTATTTTATCCCTATAATTCCCAAGACATCCTGCCAGAGCAATGTTGCCAAAAAGCAACCTCCCACCAGCCTGGGCATGGGGGTGAGTTTGCCAAGGGGGGGGCTGATACCCTCCTGACATCTCTTGGCTGGTGCCCACGTGGGGCTGGCATGGAGGGATGCTGCAAGGAGGCTTTTTGTTCATTTTGTTCTAATTTTAGCAGCTAAACTCTTCTCTTTGATTTATGACTCCTGGGCTCGGCAGGGTCCCCAGCCAAGCTTTGCTGGAAGGGATGGTTTGCACAGGGCCCTGGAAAGGGTCATGGGGTGCCTTGTTCTGCCTTGGACTTGGTCAATGAGGGCACATCAGCTCAATGGGTCTGAGGCAGTGAAGGGCACAATGAACCCTGCTCAGAATGGCCATCTGCTGATGTCAAGCCCTGGGTCTACACCAAAGCCCCTGGGATGGGGCAGGTTTGTGGGGGTTGTCTTCCCACACAGCACAGGAATCTCTTGCCTCCATCTGCCAAGAGCTGGGGAGTCCATCCCCGCTTTTGTGACCACACATGCCAGCCCCCCGTTCACCCCATGGTCACAGCTCTCCATCTCCCAGGGCAGCACTAGGGGAAAACCATTCCTGGCACAACATGGAGGCATTTTGGGAGAGAATTGCTCCTGCAACTAGGCAAAGAAAGACAAGGATCCCCCTGCACTGCCCCAAGGCAGCAGCCAGCTGCCACACTCTGGGGGTGAAGGCACAGATGCCAAGAGCCACTCCTCATCCCAAGGGCATTGACAGCACCTGAATCCCAAAGCTAAGCTGAATGCTCCTTCCTGCCGTGCTCTCCAAGGCTCCCACAGAGCCTCTGGGCCCCATCTGGCCTTGCCCCATGTGCCCTACTTGCCCCACGTGCCCCACGTGCTGGGCACACGACAGCAGCATTTGCTGGTTTGCCAGAAAAGGGTGGGGTTCTGCACAGGAACAAGGCTGAGGATTTGGGTGCCGCTGCAGGGGAAAGGGAGGGAAGAGCTGCAGGTCTCCCCTGGTCCTGGCAGCACCCACCTCTCACCCCCTGCTTGCCCACACGTTCCCAGTGCCCCATAGATGTTGCCCGCAGCCCCAGGGATGCCCACGACACGGGGGTAGGAAGGTGCTCCACAGGGGTGCTGTGCCACAAGTGGGTGTCCCACAGCCACCTGTCCGGGGTGATACCTCACTCACTGACATTTTGGGGGTCAGCTGTGGGCTCCATCAAGCAACCTCAGCCCTCATCCACCAGCAAAACCCCTCCAGAGCTTTGGGTACCTCTCCTGCCTTTCCCATGGGATCTGGCCCTGATGTCAGTGATGCAGCAAGAAGAGCTTGCTCTCTCCTGACCATGCTTCTCTCGTGTTGCTCAGTGGCTCGGGATTCGTGCCAGCGCCTCTCTTTCCTCTTTTCCTCCCCAGCTCTGGCTGTTCCTCTTTCCTGCCTCTCCGTCCGGGGCTGCAGCCAAATCCTGCGGGCTGGCTGGTGCAGGGGAGGCTCTTTCCTCAGCCCTGGCTCCCCCACACGCTCGCTGTTCCCCTCTGAACCGGCAGCGCGGGCTGCAGGCAGGTGAAAATTGATTTGCAATGAACTGGTGCCCTGCCAACCCCTGACTCATCCATTCACCGCGCACACTCCCCCCGCCGCCCATAAACCATCCTGCCGCCAGCGGCGCGGCCAGCCGGGAATTCTGGCAGGGATGAGGGAACACGGGCACCCACCACGGCCACGCAGCGGGGCTGACCGGGAGGCACAGCACACCGAGGGAACAGCAAGGATTTACACAGCAGAAGGTGAAAATTGGGAAGCAGAACCCACCGAGCAAGAGAAGATGGTTGGGAGGGAGGACAAGGTGGTCAGCTGATCTGCATCATGGTCTGTGGAAAGGAGGAAACCTTCAGCCATGTGTGGGATTTAACAGCACTGTTATTGCCTCTGATGGATGTGGCATTGCTAGAAGTCACCAAGAGAGTCAGAGAATGGTTTGGGTTGGAAGGGACCTTAAAGATCCCCTCATTCCACCCCCTGCCATGGGCAGGGTCACCTTCCACTAGCCCAGGTTGCTCCAAGCCCCGTCCAACCTGGCCTTG